>VXAD01001398.1:1238466-1286859 GCA_013399195.1 Dicrurus megarhynchus
CCTTCACAGAGATGCCCTCGGCTACCAACAGCACCATGGCGAGCAGCACCACCGGCAGCAGCACCGGCAAAGCGGGACCGGGCAGCGAGGCTGCCCCGGCGGCGGCGGCCCCGCAGGCGGCGGCGGGTGTGAACATCACCACGGNNNNCCCCCGCTGCCCGGAGCCCCCTCGGCGGCGCCGCTCCCTTCCCCCTCCTTCCGCCTTTTGTTCCCCGCGGCAGGGCCTTTCCCAGCCGCGCCATCCCGGGGATCGGCTCCCCACATCCCCGCTGCATGCGGCGGCCGGAGCGCTCCCGGTGCCCGTGCCCGGCGGAGCGGCCGGACAGAGGCTGCGATGCCCCCGGTGCCGGGCACATGGACGCGGAGCTGTAACATGGCGGCGGCCCGGCCTCCCCGGCGGAGCTCATTGTGCCGCCCGCACAAAGCCGGGGCCACCCCACCCCGCCCCGGTGTCACCGCTCGCTTTCCATCGCCCTAAGCTCAACTCTTTGGGAGCCTGAGCCCAGCTGGAAGCGGCCTTTCAGGGGTTATTTTTAGAAAGAGTAGCTACTAAATCCGTGGTGCTCGGATGGTTCGAGTTGTGGCACAAGAGGAGAACGGTGTCGTGGTTACTCGCGGTGTGTTTTGCACCCTCTCGGTGGTGGCAGATTAAATGAGCTTCCCAGGGCTTTACAACCTACAGAGCGTGAGGCGTCCGTCAGAAAAAGAGCTAATACATAGCCTCAAGACTTGCCTCAAAACACCACATTGCCAAGCTAAAATTAGGGATTATTGAAAAATAATTTTATGTTCGTGCCAGAGCCCTAAATCTGTTCTTCTTTTTAGACATGAATAAGCATAATAACTGTTCCATTAATTTTTTTAACTGGTGCTTTTGATTGTCTTCGTAGTATTCCGTATTGTATAAGGTGGAAATATTACCAGTAAATTAGTCTGTACAGGTGGGTTGTAAATGAAAGAAGCTGTGCTTTAGCTATAAGTAATACACTGTATGTCAATAATACAGTGTATAAATACACTGTGTACAGTGTAGCTTCCCAGTTAAAAACTGGGTGTGAGATTTTCCTGGGTTTTAAAAATGACATGGTAAAAAGCAGCAAGCCAGGACCATTTAGGTAAGTTTTAGAATCAGAGGAGCTTTTCCTCCATGTCCGTTGTGTGTAGACAGGACAAGATGTCTGTCTTAAACTTGCCATTAATACACAGGAATACATGCACACACAGTACTCATCATCAACTTGAGAAAGGGAGCAGATCATTCTGTCTCCAATTGTTCTAATACGAAAAAATTGTTTGAAATTTAACTGTTGTACCCAACATACACAAAAATCCTCTGAAAGTATTTTTTATGATGTTAAAAATGTGTATTTTAAAAACTAAAATTAGCAGGTGAACATTTTGACCTGTTCTGCACTTGGGAGTAATCAAGAGGGTAAAGCACAGTGTTACTGGTGTGAGGGTCAGCTTTCCTTGGGAGCAGTATTTTTATTTACCTTGAAATCATTTACACCTCATTTACGTTTGCCTTCGCCATTCCATTCTGTTGGAGTGGAGTTTTAGTCAGCTGTAGTGTTCTACCCAGTGAATAGAGGGGACAAAGTGCCCTTTTTTTCTGGACATGGCTTTTGTTGGAAGATGTTCCATGAGAATTACTGAAAGCATTTATTTTTGGAATACTCTTTGCTGGGCAGTGTGGGCTTAAAGAAAAGGCAAGGGCTGGGGCTTGAAAAGGAAAAGCTCCATGTTGTCTCTCACTGATGAATTAAAGTTCAAAGATTCCTAAGTCTTAATGGCCTGAAGTTCTGAAACTTCCTGAGGGAGGACTCATAAGCACTACAGAAGTCGTGAGAGAAATGGGTTTTGGTGTGGTAAAGCAGAGTAACTCATTTGTGGGCTTGAGCCTCTCCCTTGGTGGCAGAATCAAGAGTTCTGTAGTAAATAATGCTCTTGAATAAAGGGAGCATGAAATGCTTTGTGTCTTAAAACAAAGCTCATTGTACACATCAGTATTTCCTTTTACTTTGTATCTTTGGATAAGAATATATTTTTAATTTTTCCAACCATCCAGAATGTAAAATTGTGCTGGATACTGCACAGACAGGAGTGGGTGAGAAATACAGTAAATCTCACTGGGAACTTGTGCTTAGTTGGACAGTTAATCCTTTCTTTGTCAGCAGCTGGTAACGAAGGCCAGTAGAGATGATTTTCAGAGCTTTGTGTCACAGAATGAATACAAAAATATACTTGGACACATGTTTCTGAAGGATGAAAAATGATTGCTCTGGAAGAGGTACCATCTTAGGTTTTAAATAAAAGGAGTGTGCAGCTTTTAGTAGAGGAAAGGTCACTCTTCATGAAGAAATTTGAATTTTTGCAGTAAATTTAATGTCACGTTTACCTCTAAAGGCAGAGGATAAAATAGCATGACTACCAAAATACAAATTGAAATAATATTTGTAACTTTGGTCTACACTGCTTTGAATGTTTCTGTATAAACTAAAACTACTAGATTATTAGTTACACTTTCGTTTTCTTTTCCTAAATGTGACCTCTTTTGAAAGAATGAGTATTGCTTGTGTTAAAAGGGACTAGGATAAATGGAGTTGCTGTTCAGAAATGGATGTGAAAACATGGCCTGAAAACGTCTGTGTTCCCCTCATCTCTTTATATTTGGAAATGATAGGAGTGCTCTTCTCTGTTCTTAGATGACAAGATATTTGTGTGTGCATGGAAGGGGGTAATTAAAAGGGTATTTTTTCTACAGGACCTTCAGTTGTGCAACTCGAGTTTATGTTGACAAGCTTAATTAATTTAAAAGTTACCTGGACTCCTCCAGGTGTTTGACAGGTGTCTGGGGTTAGAATCCTGCCAGCTCTCCACGTTCCCTAAGAGAAAATATTTCACCTTCAGTTTCTCCTTCTCCCTGGCTCTTCTGGTTTTTGTTTCTAGAGGGAAAATCCTTTCCAAATTTTAAGCCAATTGAATGTAGATCAAACTCTGGTTTTGTTTCAGGGCTGAATGAAAAAAAAAAAAAACCAATTATTTTTGCTTTCAACTTGTGCAATAGAGCATGAGCCATGTAAGAGCAGTTTATCAAACAAATGTTCTGCCAAAGGGGTGAAATAGTTAATTTGCTAAAAAGTGGGTTAGGGGATGGGCAGATGTTCACAGGGTAACACGTGAGCTTAAAAACTTGATGTGAGCTTGGTGTCTGGAGTTGGAAAGATGGCACATGTTGCCTGTGCCCGGTAACTTGAGCTGCTGTCACTTTATCAGCTTGTCTGAATTTCCTCCTGAGTGTAACCCTGGCTGGGGTGCAAAATGAGCAGTTCACAAGTGCTGCTGTCCTTGCTGCACAAGAACTCTCATGGAACAGCAGATGGACATTTGAAGTTGATGTGACATGGTTCAGTAAAATGTTGGATTTCCCATGGGAAACAGGAACCTACAGTAAAAGCTGGGATCAGTTTTCCATTCTCGTAGGTGCAGTCAGTGGTAGCAGGAGGTTTGAAGCTGCCCCTTGGTAGCACCTCTCTAAATGCTTTTGTCCATGATTTGGGCCACTTGGATGTCCTAGGCTTGAGAGTGTCTCCAGAACCTTTCCTTGTGAGGCTTGGTTTGAATTTTATCTTTGGAGATTAAACATGATTTTGGACCAAATCATGAAATTCATTTCAAACTATATATTAAAAGCCTGAATCTTTCTTTGAAAGCTCTCATGGTAGCAGTTTTGGATATCAAGCTTCATGTCTTGAAAACCCAAGCACTTTATCTGTGACATCATGTGGTGCTTGGTGCTTTGAGGTTTCTGTTTTGGTTTTAAGTGGTTATTGTAGAATAGGGATTGCCTCCCAGTGAGTTCAGTTAACTGGATGCATGGTGACTCCAAGGGGCTCTGGAAACACCTCCTAGTTTCAGTTTTTCAGGTGCTGCTTTGGGGTTTGGATGATAGTTTTTGTTTCAGAAGGAAAGGACACACAGAATGTGTTGGGAGAGCTCGATCTGTGTTCTGCAGCCCAGCTGGTGTTCTAGAATTCATTTGTAAAAGTAACTTTTTTGAACAAAAATGATGTGTAGAGCCAAATCCAGGTCTCCTGCAGTGTAGTCAACTTCCCTGCAAATTCAGAGTGTTTCTGTAGGAAATCCTGTATGGTGGTGGTTTGGGAAGAACATCTCTGTGCAGTCACCAAAACTTGGGGTTCCACTCTTCTGTGACTTAATTCTGCTTACTGAAGCAGCTTTTTTTCCCTTTGGGGTTAACTGATCATGGAACTGCAGTCTCAGAATTGATCTATCTTTGTCAGTTGTTTAAAAACTGATACATTATGCAGGTGTTTTTTTCTAAACCATCAAACTTCCCAGACTGTGGGGAAAAACACACCCACCCACCAGAATATCTATAACTGTTATTTCAAAAATAAATTCAGTTTAAACAGAAGACCTGTAAGTGTTTTGTGTTCTGGAATATTGGTGTTACTGCATCCTTCTGTCTTCCTGGTTCCAGCTCAGGACTGAAACAGCTTCTCAGAACTGGTGGGGTTTGAGAGGTTCTGAGCTTCCTTGTTAAGTGTTTTACCTTTTTGATTTTTTTTCTGCCTGTTTTTTTGAGAAAATAGGAAGTCTGGTTTTGGTTTGTGGGTTTTTTTGTTCTTTTCTGGGCAGTTTTTGCTGCAAAGCAATGAATGAATGTGGAGGTGATGGGGGAGGGTAGACAAATTACAATGCAGAGATGTAAAACAGGTTAATAAACTTCTGATTTGTAACTTGGTTTTTATTTGGCTTCAATGCAAACCATATTACACAGCTGTTCGAAATGTTGGATTCTCTTAATTGCTTTTGTGCTGTCAAAAACATGCAGTTTTTGAGATGCCTCAGGAAACAGACTTGGAATGTCCTTTCCACCTTTTCTTAGCTTGCAGTAGAGTTTGAATTACAAAAGGTTTACTCCAGCTGTTCACAGAGGTTACCTTGTCCCCTTGCAGCTTGTCATGCACGCTTGTGCTGCTGTAATTGGTAGAACCATAGCATTGAAATTATCTGGTTAAATATAGAGCCTCCCTCCTGCTCCTGACCCCCTTTTTTAAGGGTTATTTTTAATCTGATGATTCCAGTGATCCAGTTTGTAGCGCAGCACTGGAAGTGACGGCTCAGTGGTCAGGCATTTCTAAAGGCAGTGTTGGTTTGGAGGGTAATGCCATGTAACTGCATTTTTTTGTTTCCACTTTAGGATGACATTTTTGAGACAGTTCAGAGGAGGTGAAGATAACTGTCTATTACTGCAGTAAAGTAACTCAGTTTCAGATTCCTATTAAAGTAAAATCCAGGGCATGCTTAAGCAATGAACACCACAGCCCCAGGAGCCTGGGTTTGGTGCTTTTTCCCCAGGAAACTCCAAAGCACTTCAGGTATCTCAGTGGAAAAAGCTGAAGCAGGGTGGCTTGCTGCCTGCAGAACTGGGAGCTGCTGACTCACGAGCTGTTCAATACTCAATTTATGTGCTCACTTTGCCACTGGATTGTTTTTTTTCCTGCTGGTTTGCTCTTCATGCTCTGAGATCTCTATCTGTGAGGAGTGAGGGTGAAGTTGTGTAGGGGGGTTAACATAAAGACAGTCTTCCCTTCTTGCAAGGCACTGCAGTAGGTTCCTAAAGCAGGAATTTTACTGCAGTTGTTCTACAGCACTAATGCTGCTCTTGGATTGCTGTTGGTTGACAGTGCAGATTAAAAAGGAAAGCATTTTACTTAATATTTCTGTGTAATGCAGCTTTGGATCTTAAAGTGTCTTTGGGATGATAGAAAAACGCTTACTTGGCAGTCAAAATCTTTGTGGTAACATTTAACTAAATGCACATTGGCTTGTCCTCTGCATTGCAGCTGACAGGGCTTTCCTCCCTATGCTTTCACCTTCCCAATAGGAATATTTTCAAAGAAGAAAAAGTGAAGACAAGTAACTTTTCTTCTGTTCCTAACAGAAATAGACATATAATCCTTTGCTTTTTGGTTGAATAAAAATAAGCAAAGCATTTACATTAGACCTAAGAATATTTGAGCATTCAAGAAAAAGGTTGTGCATTGTTCAGTATGTTACTGCAACATCTTAATCTGAAAGGACCAACCATGCATGGAAAAAGTATACAGAAAAAATCTTAGTTATTTGGGATATTTTTGTCTCTTCCCTCCTTTATGCCCTCAGCCAGCAAAATGGATTCTGTGTTTCACAGTGTAATTTTGCAATACATGGTTTTTTCAGCAAAGTTGAACAAAGTAGTGTTCTGGAATACAGCGTTCCACCCTGTTTGTTTTACTGTTGTTGTTTATGGGTTTGTGTTGGAAACTGGATCACAGAATTTGTTTTAATGCATTTTTGTAGACAGTGTTCAAGCTGGCTCATGTTTGCAGTCTGTTCACTGAGCAGCCTCACAAACAATTGCATCAGGGTGACCAAGGGAATTGTAATCTGCAGCAGGGGAGCCAATGACTTGAGCAAGTAGGAACTTCCTTTGAAATTTCCTTGTCTGCAAAGCCAGTTTGCTGTAGGATTTCAGCCATCAGAGGTGTGGGCTGACCTGGCTTTGCGCTGGGGCACTGCAGTGGTTCAGCTCTTTTACCTCCCTTTTGGCTTCACAGATCAGCCACACTCTCCCAGACCAGGAGAAGTGTCCTGTGATTGTCCAAGCATGTCATCATCTGCTCTGAAGTCAGGATGGAGAAGAGTAACCTGACCTTACTTCCTCTTGAGATAGATGTGCACTGTGCCAAATGCTTTCCAGGGCTGCTTTTTTGATCTGTTACGAGCTGTGGCTGCTGCATTTAACAACTGTTACCATGTAGTTTCTGTCCCCAGCATGAAATTCCCAGTAATACATTTTTGGAGCTCTGGAAGTTCTTGCTTTGACTTTGCCTAGGCCATTGCTGGCTCTGAAACACTGGAAGGTGAAGTAGTTAAATGTTGTGTCTGACCTGGAGGACTTGAAAAGATCCAGACTGTGGGCACCAGTGATACCAAAAGGAGCAAGCCTCACAGCAGTGATTGGGTTTCAGGAAGTAACGATGGGCATCAAATACTTTGGAAGAGGAGCATGCCTGGTAAACTGTTCCACAGACTTTGATCTTTCCAAAAAATCGGAGACTGAGCATAGAAGTTGAATTAACGAAAAGAATATCAGTAAAATATTTTAACTGAAAAATCTGAAACAAAGAGCAACAGCAACCAAACAAGGTGTCACTCAGTGGCAAATGTAAACCCTGAGACAATGGTTGCATCAGGGTTTTGATTCTCTGACATTCAAAATGAAGTGTTCTTCTGCTTTTCATGTTTTGTTATCCTAGATTGGGAAGATAATTGTTAAGGATTCATTTTAATAACTTTTAAAATCAGATCAAGGCTAATTTCATTCAAAATACAGTAATTAGTGATAATACAGAAATTATGGAAACAGCTTAATGATTAGGTGTGTTATCCTTACACGCTTTGCTTCCTTTTGAAGACCCTTTCTAGTTATTTAGCCTGTGGAATCTGTCACTTGGGCACACAGGAGTTTTACCTGCTTTTGGCTGATGTCACTCTTCTGCATGGTTTTCTGTTTAAGCAGATGAGAAAACTGATCCTGTTGCAAAGTAGCCTAATGGTACTTTTTTCAGTTTCTTCCTGTGGAAAAAAAAATCTAATGCTCTTGAACAAAACTATTTCAGAGCTATTAATACTAATCGTGTTGGTGGGCATTCTTGCACAGAGGATTAGAAACTGTTTAAAATTCTTTACAACTATCTTAAGTGATGCAGCTACAGAGAATTACAGTTCTGAATCTTAATAGCATTGGCAGTGGGGGTTTGCAGTCAGGTTTTGGTACTGTAGTGATGAAGTGGTGATAAGCTCTACCTCAGCCCTCAATTCAGCTCTGGTGTTTGGACTGAAGGAAATGTCCATTGAGAGTGGTTTTCCCCTTAGGAGGAATGTGAATTTCCTTGGAAATTCCAACTAGCCATGAAGACATTGTAATAGCCAAATAAACAAGGTTAAAATATTTACCTCTTGGGAAAATATTTAC
Organism: Dicrurus megarhynchus; assembly: GCA_013399195.1. Classification (NCBI taxonomy): domain Eukaryota; kingdom Metazoa; phylum Chordata; class Aves; order Passeriformes; family Dicruridae; genus Dicrurus; species Dicrurus megarhynchus. Next base: position 1,246,514 of record VXAD01001398.1, read on the forward strand.
GTTTTAACCCAGAAGACCATTTTTCTCATGTACTCTTCCTACAGGACAGTTATGTGCTTGTGTAACATGTTACAGTCTGTGTACTGTAGTAGTACAGTACATAATTTTGTTAGCCCAAGTAGAAAAAAGCTTTAAACTGATTTTTGGCTCTTCATAACAGCATTTTTCTTTTGTTTCAGAGCAAACTTGATGATTACCAGGAACGAATGAACAAGGGAGAACGTCTGAATCAAGATCAACTGGTAAAAACAACCAAAAAAATCCTATCCAGATCTCTGTTAAATTGTTTTGTCATCGTGGTGGTGAGGAGTTTTGTGCTGCCTCTCTTTGTTGGGGCTGGTTCTTAAAGTAGGTTATGGTAGAGCTTGATTCAGCAGCAGTTTTGCAGTTGTAGTAAATAAAAAGCAAATATCAATTTAAATTCAGTTGTATGGTGCAAACATGCACATTGATACTTCAAGAGATCACCAGATGCTCAGTAATCAACAGTGTTTTGTTGATGATTTTTAACACTGAGAAAGTGAAGGGGAAAAAAATGTACCCTCCAACTATTGCAGCTGTTGACACTTAAAAGAATGAGCTGCTTCCCTTGGTCCATGTGATGATTTCATCTTCACTTGGGTGGTTCTGTGCCAGCTGAAAACTGAAATATCACAGATCTGTGTATTTTTATTTTGGAATGGCCTGTTGTGAAGAGAAACCATGATAAGGTTTCTGTTTGCTGAGCAGAGAAGAAAACTGACATCATGTTGAGGAGGGAAACACATGTTTTATGAAGCCTGACTACCATCAGAAGATAAAAATCTTCTTTGTTCGGAGAAATCCATTATTTTGTCACAGCAGGGGTGTAAATGTTTCAGCCATATCCCCCTGATTTGATTCTGATTTGATGTAATTTCTCAGTACTACCCAATGGGCTGAGGCATTCGGTTTGCTTTGGTGCAAATCGGAATATTAAGGTTTAAGAAGATAGCAGAAGCAAGGATTTCTGGAGAAGGGGACATTGTGCTCTGTATGTTCTGATTTGGGCTACGACTGGAGATAACAAATCATTAATTCTCAAACTCTTGAGCAGTTCTGAGTTGCCAGAGGTTCTTCTCCCCCATTCTCCCAGTTGTTAGTTAGTTTTTGTCAGGAACTGGCTACAGCCAACCATGAAACCAGCCCATCATTCATGTGAGCACATAAAGGCATATTTTTATATATGTCTAGCATATCTAAAGAAACTAGAGGCCCCAATGATATAGACAAGTCTTTGATATCTGGGCCAGTGAAAATCTAAATTTGCCTTAACATAGTTGCAGTCCCATTCAGGGGTCCTGTGTCTCACTTCAGAACTAAAACACATGGGAATTTATTTGTTGGAAGTATATATTCTGTTCTGTTGGTGCTGGTTTACATTTGTGGTCTTTCTGGGTTTTTTTTAAGGATGCAGTGTCAAAATACCAGGAAGTGACAAATAATCTGGAATTTGCTAAGGAGCTGCAGAGGAGTTTTATGGCTCTGAGCCAAGATGTAAGTAAAGATCAAGCGTTGTCATGTGGGTTATCCAAACACTTTAAACTCTTCCGCTGATGCAGTAGTCACCTCTATTTACAGGGGTGAACTGCCCCTGATTTCTTATTGTTTGGCTGTTTTATTCTGTTCTTTATATTAGTTGGTGTCAGGTTTTCTGAAGAATTTCTGATGCACTACATAAATGTATGGAAACAAGAATAATGTAGTAATTTCCTGACACAATGCAAGTGTTGAAAACTGATCACAGAACAGGTCTCTCATGCAACATTAAAGATGGTCACTTGCCACCATTGGTAACATTTTCTTAAATGGATTTCATAGGATTTTCATTTCTTAATAATTCAATCTGAAACTACATTCTGGGACAATTCATATTTTTGTAAAGGATAAATTAACTGGATACTATAAAATAGGTAATCTTTTGGGTTGGTGTTTTATCAAGGATGCAAAATAACATGATCAAGAACTAAATTCTAAAAGGTTGAGAGTTCTGGAAAGAGCAGCAGCATTGGAGGAATTGGCTGTGTAGTGGATGTTAGTGCAGCTGACTGCTCTGATGAGTGGTTTTAGCTTGTGAACAGGCTGTGATAATTTGAAGGACAGCAGCATCCTTATGTTACAAACTGCTTTCTACATTAGTTGTGGCTGTAAATTAATTTGTAGGACTAAGCCAACCTGTTTCTTTATTTTCTGGCATCACAGTTCCATCTGTGTTTATGGAATGTTAGTAATGGGGAACGTTCTTTTCTGGACAAGTCAGCTCTGCAGTGTTTCCCTGGTCAGCTGACTGCTAAAAGAAGCCAGTGAATCCAGGAGTACCAGATTGGTGCTCTGCTTTCAAACTTGATTGCAGTTTTTCCTGACTGGAGTTGGTTCACGTATAGTTGATTTTAAGATATGTCTTTGATTTTAAAAAATGAAATTTAGATGTTTCAGAGTGAGGAAGTTAGTGTCACGATAGATTTTTTGGTAGAGAATATTAAATTTACAAAGTAAACCAGCTGAATTTGGGATGCTGGATGCTTGGATTGAGATGAATAATGGAAGAAACATTCTGTGGGTTCAGACTGGTGCTGCATTTAGACCTGTCTTGTGGAAGGTTCAGTGCAGAGCGCAAGGCTGATGATGATGTGTCATCCTCTCCCTCCCTGCATCCATCCGTGCTCCTCACGCTGGGAGTGCTGCAGTGGATGCACATGGCTTGTTCCCCTGGGGTGTCTGACTGGGGATCTCATGTCCAAGAATTTGTTCAAATCCTTTTTTGAACTTGCTGATCCTGTCTATCTCCCCAGCCTTACACGGCAAAACATTCCATGAGTTCCCTCCCGTGGTGCGTGAAAAAAACAAAGAGTACTTTCGTTGATCTGTTTTAAGCTGATCTCCTGGTAGATCCACTGAATGTTTCCTACTGTCATGGGATATGGTGAATAACTTCTCTGTTCCTGTTCTCTGTGTGGCCAGTGTGAAAAATGTGGATCACCCAAGCCTTTCCAGATGGAAGAACCCAACATTTAGGCTCTGCTCTTGCCCAGTGGAAGAACCCAACACTTAGGCTCTTCTCTTGCCCTCCTGTACCTTTTCTTAGCCATTAAAGACATTTTTCATCTTGTTTTTCCCTTGGGTCCACTGCAGATCCAGAAAACAATAAAGAAGACAGCTCGCAGGGAGCAGCTGATGCGAGAGGAGGCTGAGCAGAAGCGTTTAAAGACGGTGCTGGAGCTGCAGTTTATTCTGGAGAAGTTGGGTGATGACGAAGTGCGCAGCGACCTCAAACAAGGATCCAATGGGGTGCCAGTGCTGACAGAGGAGGAGCTGACAATGCTGGATGAGTTTTACAAGCTGGTTTACCCTGAACGAGACATGAACGTGAGGTAAGGTTATAGCAAAATGCTTCTCTTTCTAATTGCCAGTCGTTTAACAGTGTATTTAGTATGGTAATTTAAAGACTCAGTAAGAAATTAACTCTTATTAATTAATTTTTAAGGTTGAATGAGCAGTATGAGCAAGCATCTGTTCACCTGTGGGACTTACTGGAAGGGAAGGAAAAACCAGTTTGTGGAACAACCTGTAAGTACAGTCTCTGCATGAAGAGACAGCACACTGAATTTGTGCCTGAACTAAAACACACATCTGACGTAAGAGAACTTGGGCAGTTAATTATCTCTGAGTTTTTAGGGTAACTGCTTTTTCTGAGCTCTTAGCTGGACTGTAACAGTGACTTGTGAAGTTGGGACTCAGTGTGTGGTGGTTTTTTTTTACACTGGCTCAGCATTACTCACTATTGAAGCTCAGTCCGGTGCTGCTATTTCAGCAGTACTCTGCTGGTGCTCAGGTCTTTGTTTTTTGGAAACCTGTGTGTGAACAAGGAGCTTTGTCAGTGATAGGACCTAATACATGAGGTGGCATGGCCATCCATAGTGGGATGTTCTCTCCCCCTTGGATCCTGCAGAAAGTGTTGTGGCTTTGCCCTGTTTTCATTGATTAACTGCAGATCAGGGTGTGACCATGCCAGCCAGACTGCTTTTTTGCAGAAATAATTCCCAAATACGTGGCCTAGGCAGCCAGTAATGCTGCTTTGCCAATGGGGCTGATGTCTTTTGGGTTAAGATGCCCCAGCATTCATCTGAGGCACTGAGGGCAAGTGTTCTTTGCTTACAAAGGCTCTTTTGAGCCACTTCACCTCAGGGGAAGAACCTCCATGAATCAGGTGGTACCTGTTATGTTTGTTTTTACTGACAGTTGTTTTGTAACAAATTGTCTTCAGTAATGGTTTTAAATAACAGGAGTAAAAGTCTAGTAATTAAATTCATAAACTTGACCTCACTGTGAAGTGTTCCACAAATCTTCTGAAGAGTTATATGTACTCTTAAGATCCTCCTTGCCCTTCAGATTTTTCTGAATGACAGTGGGTTATTTATGGGTTTATTGAATGTGACCTAGTAAGAGAAGAAATCCTGTTACCAGTAGTGGTCATGGATTGGCTTGGGGCAGCAACATCTTCCAAGCAAAAGGGTCATAAAATGTACAATCTCTGGATTGAAAAACGTGCAGTCTTTGGGAGGGAGGGAGAAGACAGTGAGGTCTGAGTTGGTGCTGATGGTTCCTTGTTCCATTTTCCCAGACAAAGCACTGAAGGAGGTTGTTGAACGGATTCTTCAGACCAGTTACTTTGACAGCACCCACAACCACCAGAATGGGCTGTGTGAGGAAGAGGAGGCAGCACCTGCACCTGCAGTAGAAGACACTGCAGCAGAGGCTGGTGAGAAGGGGGAGATGCCTTGTGACTGACACATTTGTGTTGTTCTGTCTTGTCTCTGCAGTCCTCAGAGTGATTAAATTGCAAATGCAGTGTTCATCTCTGGTACTGAAACCATCCAGGATGAAAGTTCTGGCTGCCTGAGGCTTTGCCACTTTTCAGTGGTTCCCACCAGTTTGAGCTGTGTTAGAAGGGAGCAGTTTTTGAAGCAGACAGACAGTGTGATTACGTACTTTAAGTTGGGAATGTTGTCTCCAATTTTAAGGAAAAGCTCAGGACATTTTCCCTTTTGTGGAGAAGGCATAGTTGAACATAACTCTGCCTAGCAAGAACTTAATGTCAGGGTTTTTTGGCTTTTTAATTCAAAGCTCTGAAAATAACTTGTTATTACTAATTTTCTGTTAATGCCCCTGACATTTCTTCTTCATTCTGAGACTCAAGATTTTCTCATCTAACTTTGTATCTTCTAGGTCTGTAACATGAGGGTGGTTGGGGTTTTTATTGTTGTTGGTCTGGGGTTTTCCCAGACGAATGGTTTACTTCTTTTTCTTCCAGAACCCGATCCAGCAGAAGAATTTACTGAACCAACTGAAGTTGAATCAACTGAGGTATTATTCACTGAAAGACTGTCATTTTGTATACCTTTAATGCCACTTACTTTTACTTTCATACCCTTTCTTATTTTTATTTTAGTATGTAAACAGACAATTCATGGCAGAGACTCAGTTCAGCAGTAGTGAGAAGGAACAGGTAGATGAGTGGACAGTTGAAACGGTTGAGGTAAGATCATGTGTACTGCAGGTAAAATTGCAATCCCTGTTTCTGCTGGCTCACAATTCATGATAGGTTTTAGTATTGCATCCCTTCTCCCCCAATATATAAAAGAATACATATATTTGAGTGGGCTTGGACTCACTACTCGATTCTTTAATTACATACTTAGCTCAGGAGTACTTAAAAAGAAATAAAATCTATTTAGTCTGGCTAAGTTTGCAGAGAATTTGCTTTTCTTCATTAGTGGCTTGCTTGGGAAAACAGGACTTAAAAGTCTTAGGCTTAAAAAGACTTTAAAGCCTTTTTTTGAAGTCTTTTTTTTTTTTTTTTTGGAGAACTTAGCTGCAAATGTAGGACTTAAAAGTTTTATCTCCCCAGCTGCTGACAGTGTGATGTAGTTGTGCTTTCATTGAGCAGGTCCCTGGAGAGAGAGCTGAAAATGAGTAACTCAACTAATACCTGCTCCAGATTGCTTATGTGCATAATTGGATGTTAAAATATGCTTGTGTGTACGTCTCTGCTTCCCAGAACTACAGTTCTTCAAGTATTCCACTTGTTACTACTCTGCACTTGAGTGGCTGTTCACTTGTGGTGTTTGTGGTGCACTGGTGTTGGGATCCATTCTCAGTTTAGTGATTTGCACTCAGACTTTGCTACATGTACAAATCCATGGTTTTATTGCACTGGAGTTTGTGTTCGTCATGTAGGGGAAAGGACAAGCCCCATGTTTGGTATGTTGGAGCTTGAGTTGTGTCTGTCTGTTAAAAACAAGCATGAGCAGCTTGTTTCAGGTGCTGGAGAATTAATTTTTGATCGATTTTAGCCTTCTGCAGCAGCAAATTGCAGATGGTCAGGTTTTTAGACTTTCTTGGTGCCTTTGGGCTGTTTCTGGGTGTAGGAGTGGAGTAAGTGTTCATCATCTCGTGAAGTGGTGAAAAAACAGAGCAGCTGTTTTGATCTGATCAGCTAATCCAGCTGATTACACTGAGTCTGGCTGAAATTCCTGTTTTACAGTGTTGAAGACCACCAAGAGATTTAATAATACTGAGGATGGGTGTGAGGCTTCTAAAGCTAAGACAGCTTTGCCATGTATATGAATGAGTTTGGTAGTTTCTTGTCATAGTATTCCATTCTCTTACTCAGAAAACCCTAAAATATCACTGCTGTTAAATGTGTTTTAAGAAATCTGTTAAACTGAAGAAACCCTCCAAACCCACACATTAAAGTCATGCTTGGTTGGAGTATTCTTAGAAGGCACAGCATTTTAAAATTAATGATTGATTGGCTTCAATTATACCCATTTTATATCTGTGTTTCTATCAAGTGTCCCGAGCGCTTCAGTTCTCTGTAGTTCTTAATATAAGCAGTACAGATGAAGACATTCAGGTTGTAGTTTGGTATCAGATTTCTGAAACTCCTCATTTTTCAGGCATCTGTACTAGATCCAATATGGGATTGGATCAGCTTTGTTTTCATAGGACAATACAAAGCATGTATGCTCCAGTTGTCCTTTCTGTCCCAATATCTTGGACATCGTAAAAAGGAATAATTTAGAAAAATTTAAAGTTGAAAATCACTGTTTCTTCATAATTTAGAACCTTACTTTCTCAGCTATAACACAAAAAAGGGAAATTGAGAATATCTGCCTGTAAAATGTTTCTTGCTGGCACCACAATCTCATTTCTCATGGGAATGCAGCTGAATTGTGCTTCGGTAAGATCGTGACACAGAATGTACACTGATGGCTGTGAATTTTGAAATCTGAAAGAGAACATTTGCTCAGAAAAGCTCCATAATTGTTCAGGAAGGGGCAGGATATCATAAACTTCTCTCTTTTTCAGTAACCCTCAAGTAGATGTGATACAGTCAGGATTTCTGTGGTATGTTTCTAGTTTGGGAAGTGATGATGTCTTCGCAAGGATGTTTTTTCTATGGGCCTTCCATAAGTTTTAAACTAAAGAATTGTGCTTGTGAATTTTCCAAGTGTATTTGGATTATATGATGTTTTAATTTTGGTGAAGATGTCCTTTATTGGTAATAGTATTTATGGAGGTTTTTTTACTGTTGTTTTGTGGGGTTTTCATTTTTTGTGAGTCTGGTTGTGCACAAAGTTCAGTGTCTTAGGTTGTGGAACTTTGGTTGGGTGGATTTTGTGTAGAATTGAAAACTGTTCTCAGAATACAAGTTTATTCTGTTGGTTTGCGGTGTCATTAAAGTTGTGGTTTTACCTTTCCTCCTCATTTTTTCCTGTCCCCTGTCAGTCTCCTTGGCATTGTGTGTGGCAGCTCTGCCTGCTGCCAAGGTTAACTTAATCCACACAACTTGAAATTTGTTCAGTAGTTTTGTCCTGCTCTGGTTGTACTAGGTCAGAGTACCTGGTAGCGCTAATAAGGCTGAAGGAATAGGTCCTAAACTGTTCTTCTGACGTTTAAAAAAAGGGGATTGGAAAAGATAATGTAAAATATGAAACACCATCCGAAGTTAGTACTGTACTATTTGTGAAAAAGGAAAGTGTTGGATATTTTTGTCACTGTTACGTGTTCTTGACGATTCCATCAACTCTTTTTTTTTTTCCTTGAAGATACTGAATTGTTGTGAATGACTTGGGCTCCATGAGTTGAGTGGTAGTGCTCAAATAATTGAGAGTATTTTTGGCAACAGTAATGCAGGAGATGAGTAGCTGCTGGTTTTACTACTCAAAGTTTCACCTGGTGATCTGGCTTGCACTTTTCAATTTTTAAACTTTGTAATGTGCAAAAGGTCTATATATGTGCTCTAGATAATTTTTCCACTCACAGGCTTAATTCTTTATTTGGAAACAGTCCATAATGTGAAATTTGGGGATAGACCAGAGCAGCTGTGCTTGGTTTCCAGTGTGAACTGCCTTAGGGTATATTTTTTCATGGGACTTGTCAAATTGCTTCTCTGTGGATTGCTACTAGTGGTGATTGGCTCTGAAGGGAATCTCGAAGAGGACTGTAGGTTGTGGTTAGCTTTTAGTTTTGTTCAGATTTTCTGTCAGGGATTTGGTCAAGGAACAAGCCACTGGAGTTGGTGAGGCAACTGCCTGTGCAGAATGCTATGTACAGACAAGGTTTGGAAATCTGGGCAAGCAGTGGAAGGTGCTGTAGGTTTCTTTGAGAATTTTTTTTTTAATAGACAGGCTTTGAGGGTGGATAGTGGCTGTTTGAGGCTTAAAGTTCAGACCTTTGTTATAGGACTGGTTTGTTAATTGTCATGACAGCTGTACAGAAATCTGTCTTCTGCAGTTCTAATAAGAAATCAGGTATTTTACATCAATATTTTGAACTTTCAGGTGCATGTATGCTGATTTATATCCTGTGCAACTAAGTTTTAAGGCTTAGCTGTTAATCTGGAAGATTTTTAATATTAGAAGCTCATTGAAATAGAGAAGTAATAAACAAGTTATTGACTATGATACTTCTGAAGGGCATTTGTTGACATGGAAAATGGCACTTCTGGATTATGGGAGCTGCCTGAAGAGCAGGGTAGGGGCTGGTTAGGGCCGTCAAAGTGCAGCTCGACTATCCTTGCTGCTGTCTGTTTCCAAACTATTTGCTGATGGTTGTTTGAGATGCCTGTGTCCAGCTTTGCTGGTTGCTCTGCTGTCTGATCAGGTGCTATCTGAAAGCCCATTGCAGTTTGTTCTTTTGTTGCTGTTTGCCACTTTGGAGTATGTCTGGTAAATCTGAGCTTTCTTGCCCACTGTGAGCTGTGCTTCTGCTTCTGGGCTTCTGGTGTCCCCTGACGGTGCTGTCTGGCAATCCTTGTCATGCCATGCTGCCTGCTGTTCCCTGAGATAGTAAATCAGGGAGCTACGATAACAGTGGCTGTGAAAAATGAGCATTACGAAGTCTTAAGAAAGACCAAAAAATTCTGACTCCACTTACATTTACCAAAAAGCTGTGGGAAAAAAATTGTTCCCCATTTGTGCATATTTTTGAAGCTTACTCTTTCCCCACTTCCTTTAAATTTCCAAATGCTGATAAATTGCTGTCTCAAATCCTGCTCTAAAAAAATCCATGTAATACTGAACAAATACTTTTTTCATGGGGAAAAGAGTAGATGGAGAATAAAAAAGAGCAGAGTGTGAACTCTGTAGTCCTGTGAGTGCTCAGATGAGTAGCTGGCCACCAGCACTGACCTGTCTGTAGGATGTAGTATTGTCCTTCAGCACCACTACAGTAATTCCATCTCCCATAACCAGTTAGGCCAAGATCTCCCGAGTCACTTGAGTGCAGTGCTGCCTTGAGCTGAAATTGCAGTTGGTTGTTGTCTCTTGTTAGGTTGTAAATTCCCTGCAGCAGCAGACACAGGCGACGTCTCCTCCCGTCCCGGAACCTCACGCGCTCACTGCTGTGGCTCAGGCAGACCCCCTGGTGAGGAGACAGCGAGTACAGGACCTCATGGCACAGATGCAGGGCCCCTACAACTTCATGCAGGTATTTCTGTACTCTAAACATTCATGTGTTTAACCCACAGCAATGTGGATTTGATTGTTTATTATTTTTTTGGTTTTTCTCCCCAGGACTCGATGCTGGAATTTGAGAACCAAACGCTTGATCCTGCCATCGTATCTGCACAGCCCATGAACCCAGCACAGAGTTTGGACATGCCACAAATGGTTTGCCCTCCAGGTTTGTAATGGTAAATCCTAAACATAAATACTGGGCAAGGCTGCAAGTCATCTCTTAGAAATGCTTCAGTTACTGCTGCGTGGTAAAGGGGTCAGCACAAATAACAGCACAGTCCTGTTAAAGTGTGTTCTTCCCTGAAATGTGACTGTGCTATTTTTAGACTTCCAATTCTCACTTGCTTATAGATTTTGCTTGGAAATATGGGATATCTAAAGATTTTTTTGTTTTGCTTTGGATTATTTTGGACAACTAGAAAAAATGTTCTTTGCATGGCAACAGGAATTGGTAATTTGACTATAGCTTTGCCATGCTAAAGGCTTCATCATCTTCATGATGATCAGCTCTCACATAACTGATCAGAGAAGATAGTAATTCTATTCTGTAAAAGGTTTGATTTTACTGTGTAATAACTGAAATTATTTTCTTTTAGTTCATGCTGAGTCAAGACTTGCCCAGCCTACCCAAGTTCCTGTGCAACCAGAAGCTACACAGGTAAAATGTTTAGTAAATTCTGTTTTGGATTTGAGTTTGATATTAGGCCTGATTTGTGTTATAAAAGGATTTAATTCCTAAATACATGAGAAACTCAAAGAAAAGGCTGAAGCTCCAATTTTGGGAAATTGGTGGTCTCCACTGTTGCTTACAAGCATTCCTAGTTCTTAGTTTCATTCTCTGCAGACATTACAAATTTCCAGTAATGGGATCTTACCTTTGTTTAGTAGTGTTCTCTTTCATGGTAAGCCATGGGTAATAGTACTTCCAATTTAGCTAGAAGCAGGTGGTTTGGTATTTATTTGCAACAGAAATCACTTGGTTAAAGGACAGCCTGTGTCTGTTCAAGTGAGTGTCAGGGCACAAATAGATGTAATGCATTAACTACAGAGTTTGTGTTGTGTTTGATTACTCCCATTTGCTTGCTTGGATTGGGATTTTTTACTGGAGTTGTAGAGCAGTCAGTGTGAGTTGAATGCTGTTTTCAGTTGAGCTTTAAGTTGGATCTCCTAAACTTCCTTCTCTGCTGTGTAATTGAAGTAGTCACCTTCTTGTTAAGGTGTTTCAGTTGTCTGGTGATTAAAGAACTTCCTAATTTTGTGTTAAGCATGTGTGGCATCTCTGAGGACTCTGCTGGTCTCAGTAATGGGTTTGATCCCTGTAGGTATTTGCAAACCAAAAATAAATCTGGATAGATGATGGATCTCACAGTACAGGCAGTATAAATTATTTCCTTTGGCTTGTCCGGATTAGGTCTGCAAGGTTTAAGTCACTCACTTACATAAAAACAGGAGTGAGGGAATTATTTCTTGAGTTTCCTCTGTATGTACCTCCTGAAGTGCTGGTGCTCTCCACAGTTTTGTTGTCTTGTATGAGTAGAATAATTTCATTGAGCAGAGCGTTTTCTCTGCACTAGTTTTTATTTTACTGTTAGGTGATGTCTGTGACTTAATCCAATGGATTTTTTTATTTCCCTTACCTCAACCAGTGCTGCCAGTGATTCTCTTGAGGATCTTGCAAGCAGTAGCTAAACTTACTCTTGGCTTTGGAACATTCCAGTGTGATGTGAACACCCCCAGCAGTTGTTATCCATTGCTTCTTAAACTCCCCAGTAGAGCCTTTAATGCAAAGCTCTCTGCTTTGCTGGCTGGAGCTTTCCCTGGGCTCTCTGTGTGGGAGCAGAGCTTGTACAATGTAAAATTCAGGTCATTGGAAGCCAGCCCATGTCCACTTGTGTTTGAGCTTGGAGTTGTGTCATGTTAGAATGTTGGTGGCTTAAAGTAATTAATTTGTACTGGTTGTGAAGATCTGCTGGCTCCCAGACCAGAGAGTACCATCCATCCAGAGTTCTCTGATGCTTCTTACAAAACTGTGTGTGAGCATCAGCTGACTTTTGGGGGCTTTGGGGTTTATTTTGTCAGGTTCCCTTGGTTTCTTCTACAAGTGAGGGATATACAGCTTCCCAACCCATGTATCAGCCTTCTCACACAGCAGAGCAATGGCCACAGAAAGAATCAATTGACCAGATTCAGGCAAGTCAGGTTTCACAGGGGTGGGAAGAACTGATTGCAGGTGACATCAAATGTTAGTTTGTTCCTTCGTAAATAACATTATTTTTCATTGCCTATTGATAGGGCCGCTTCAATTCCCTTTGATTCCAAAATTCTGAGCCTGTCTGTGAGCAGTAAGTCTTCCATAGTAAGACTTTTCATTTGAAAGCTCATTTGTTTAGTTAGATGCAGCGTGCCAGCATCAGCATGGAAGCATCAGTGTTGTTGGCTTAGGAAATGGGATTTATTTTTTTACATTGGCCAGCAGTTAGCCTGGAAATTTATTCATTTCCCCCTCCAGTGTTTTCTAGTTGTGTTTCAAGTTAATGAGGGAGAAGACGGTTAGGTTTTTCCTCTCATGATGCTGTTGTGAATGAGGCTGTTGAGCTGAAGTAGAAAACAGTTGTTTTTAGAGGTGAAGCTGAGGCACTGCCACTCTTTTTTTAAGCAAAGTTTTTAAAGTTAAATTTTTGGTACCTCAAAAGCTGCTAAAAAAATGTTGTTTGTTTTCATTATTAGGCTTCAATGTCACTGAATGCAGACCAGACCCCATCCTCATCATCACTTCCCACTGCATCCCAGCCGCAGGTGTTCCAGGCTGGATCCAGCAAGCCTTTGCATAGCAGCGGAATCAATGTTAACGCAGCTCCATTCCAATCCATGCAAACAGTGAGTAGGAAATCAGTACTGGCTCCCTGCACTTTGGGACTCATTCCTTGTGGTGGAATCAGTCATGTAGCTACATGTGGTAGTCTTTGGTTATTCACATTTCTCAGGCTTTGCTGCTTCTTTACGTGATACAATGAAGAGCTGTAAAAGTGAATTTCTGCTCTTACAGGTATTCAACATGAATGCACCTGTTCCTCCTGTTAATGAGCCAGAAACCCTTAAGCAACAAAACCAGTACCAGGCCAGTTACAACCAGAGTTTCTCCAATCAACCTCACCAAGTAGAACAATCAGATCTCCAGCAAGAACAACTCCAAACAGGTAAAATTCTCGTGCCCTTGGTAGAGCAGGTGATAGTCTGTGAAGTCCTAGATGATGGAGCAAAGCATGTCACAGGTTCCCTTGCAAACCTTTCCTCTGAGCAGTACCAGGTTTTGTTATCTGGGTTTGAATATCCAACAGGGAGTGAAATTCAGTATATTTATCTCCAACTGTTAAGCCATTTGACTGAGTTTTATACGAGTTTAAATAAAGACATGAACAGGATTATTCTGAAGGTGAAAGCAGTAGAGTGAAGTACTTGCTCTGCTGATGCTAAGGTTGCTTTAAACAAATAGTGCAATTTGGGGTGACATTCTATAAAGGAAATAGTAAGGCAGAAATGAGAGCAAATATTTACTGCTCCGCATAGTTGATGTAAGATTTCACAAAACGTTCTGGAATGTTTTGCTGAAATCAGTGAGACGTGGTTTGAATTCAGCAGGCAAAATGCTTTCCAGGTTAGCAACTTGAAAAAATAAAAGTCTGTATCCAGAGCTGTTCTTCTCTCAGCACTGTCCTCACTTTCCACTGAAGTGCTAACAAGTACTGGATGTGGAATAAGGAGAAATAAGGAGGTTATTTCCTCCATACCAGAATGTTGGGTTTAAAGAGAGATTTGTGGGAACATAAAGAAATCCAGACTTTTACACTTCTTTTTTCCCCCCCGATTCCCCTGCAGTGGTTGGTACCTACCACGGTTCCCCGGACCAGAGTCACCAAGTGGCAGGGAACCACCAGCAGCCTCCCCAGCAGAACACTGGATTTCCCAGGAACAGCCAGCCTTACTACAACAGCCGGGGCGTGTCCCGGGGGGGATCCCGCGGGGCCCGGGGCCTCATGAACGGTTACAGGGGCCCGGCAAACGGATTCAGAGGTGAGCAGCTCTGAGACACTCCCAGCTTCTGCTTGCACTTGTTATAGCAAGTGTTGAAGTGACCTGCTGTTGTCAGACTGGGGCAGGATCTTTGTGACACTTAGAGTAGAAATCTTACTGGCCGTAGATAAGCAACTTCAAATTTAAGTGTGTGTCTGGACCTCTATTACAATACAGTATTAGGCATCTACTGCAAGTATAAGGAAATGCAGCAATAGCCAGCCATCAGGCAAGGAATTCAGATGCCAGTTGGTATTTCAATAATGCTTTTTATTTCCACAGTGTATTTTACAGTTCTGTGTTTCATCAGAATGAGAATAGGCTGGCTTATGTGGAAATACAAGAATACTATGAGTCCAAAAGTCACTAGGCCAAGGGAATTAACAGGGGTGGAGGATTGATACTGTAGTTCTGGATAGATAAGAGAATGTTCATGATTCCTGGGCCTTATATGTGTGGCTGTCAGTGTTACAAAGAGGTTTATGTTAGAATAGGAGAGCGTTGGTTTCCTTCTCAGCTGTTCTGGGGTTACTTATGGACACGGGTACTGTCTTCCATGTTCTCTTCCTCTCTTGTGGCTGGGGACTAGAGAAGAAACCTGTGTAATAAAAATACAACTGATTGGAGTGTGAATGCAGTAATCACAGCCGGGACATTTAGATCCTGCCTAGGATCATGTTTAGCTCTGGACTGAATGTTCTGTAAATCAAACCTTAGATTAGTCTGAGAAATGCACTGAATTCTGCCTCCTCCCAGTCCTTAGCAGGTGTTCATTCTCATTTCTTGTAATAAATTAGCCCTGATGCTGGAGACATTTGCCTGCCTTGCAGGTAAACAGCCCTTCCTAAAGGGATGGGGTTTTTTAAGGTTTAGGTGAAATGCTATTACTGCTCTTGTTTCTATAGTAGCAGAAGGTCAAGTATTAAGTGCAACTTTGATTTGCAAGTGAAAGACTTGTGCCCTGTTCCTTAGGGGGATATGATGGCTACCGTCCTTCCTTTTCCAACACTCCAAACAGTGGCTACACACAGCCCCAGTTCAATGCTCCTCGGGATTACTCAAACTACCAGAGGGTAAGCTACCATTGGGGGGGGAAATACCTGTCAAAAGCACTCAAAGCTGTTAGTGACAACTTCCTCTGGGACTTCTTTTATTGCTCAGGAACACAGACTGCCTCTGTGTAGTTTGGAAAAGTTGAACACTAAATGCATCTATTTATATTTCTTAGTTATATTGAGCAACACATCCTGTAACTGAAGAGAGCATTTGTCACTGCACATTTTATTACAGCTGCTAGGCACTAGTGAAAGTAAGAATTTATTTTGTTAAGATTATTTTAAACTAATAAAGTGTTGCATGTTGTTTTGTCAGTGCATATTGTTCTAAAAGCTCCTTAATTTGCTGGCAGTTAATAACAGAATGCCCAGGTTTTATGTTGTAACTTTTTAAAATTTCTTTGCTGCAGGATGGATATCAACAGAATTTCAAACGTGGCTCTGGACAAAGTGGACCTCGGGGAGCTCCTAGAGGTAATTTCCTGAGTTGTGAATAATTGATTTGGGCTGAGTGGAAGTTTTCTGAGCCAACTTTTAAAGTTCTGAACTTTAAAAACAGCCTCACTCCTTCCTCAGCAGCTCACAATTACAAATAAGCTGACTTTCCTCTGACCTCATTGCTGACCCTGTATTTGATCAGGGCTTGGTCCTGGAGAACCTCTGAGGACCCTGCTGACTTGAATTACTGGGATCCTGTGAACTAGTGGTGGAAGTTTTGTTGGCTCTTGAATGAAGAATTCTTGGAAAAGAAACTAAAACAGCAATTGCTGATGACATTTAGATACAGCAGAACTACTTAACTGTCTTTTATTAATGAAAGCCTTAGGAAACAAACCCCACAGACATAATGAGGCCGTAGTTCAGCTTCTAAATTTTATTTTCATCACTAGTTCTTCAGGTCCTTTTCTTAGTCCATTTTTGGTGCTGAGAGTGTTCTGTCTCAATACAGACATTGCCATGAGTGCCTTGTCAGTGAGGGCAGCTCGAGGCTGTGCCCTGCATCTGTGAAACTCCACGTGGCAGTTCAGTTTTGAAGGGTTCTGTCCCTGGCTCAGTCCTGAGAGCCCGGAGGTGTGGCTCTGAGGCCTCAGGAGCTCAGTGCAGCATTGGGCTTTGGTGAGGCTGAGAGCGTGTTCTAGGAAGCACAGCAAAGTCTCTCTGAGTTTAGCCCAGAAGATTTAGGAGTATTTTTAAACTAACCAGATTTCCTGCAGAATTCAACCCCCTTCCTGTGTGTTTTCTAGGTCGTGGAGGGCCCCCCAGACCAAACAGAGGGATGCCTCAGATGAACGCTCAGCAAGTGAATTAAACACGTTCACAGGATTCCGTTCAACGCCAAAAACACGCTGGCCAGTGTACAATACATGTTACCAGAAGAGTTATTATCTATTTGTTCTCCCTTACAGGAAGTTTGTTGTAAAGGGACTGTTTTCATTACCCATAATGACAGGACTACAGTTGCCAGCTTTATATTCCCTGGATATTGAAAGGAACGAAACAACGTTTACTCTGCATGTTCTGTCCTAAGCATCATCTTGAGCCTTGCACATGAGATTCAGATTCCTCACCCTTGCTAAGAGTAAAGCAAAAAAGGCAATTTTCAGGGTGATCCAATCTCCATGGTTAACTGAAGTGGCAGGAAAAAGCAAAGACTCACTTCTGACATTTAAAAGTGATTTAACAAATTCAGATAAAATCTGCAAATCCTTAAAGATTTACTGTGGTGGCAGTTGACAAAACTTAAATGTTCCCATGAAAGGATGGAAAAGGTGAAGTGTGGCTTGGTAGAACAACTGCATTTCAGCTTTTTCTTATTAAACCGAAGCACTGAACAGTTAAAGGTGTGTAGTGATGCAAATGCCCCACATAGACAGGTGGGCTTAGAAGCAGTTTGTGACAAAGAAGAGGCACCCTTAGCTGCAGCACTCCTCATCACCAGGGCCCTGATTCCTGTGGCTAAGGAGTTCAGAGCGCTTGCATAACTGCTAATGTAACTGTGTAATTATATATTTTTTTTTAGGAGCCAAGGTGAAAAACAACAACAACAACAAAAAAAAAAGCTTTGATTTGGCACTTGGACAAAATTTTGCTACAAATCTGAGCTATAATCTGGATGGCCACTGTATATTTGATGTGAAGTATTTAGATATCTCTTTGAAACACTTTTAAGTTTCTTTGATAGCAATGACTTTTGTAAGGATTGGTATTGTCTATCATTCCTTATGACTTGCACATTGTCTGTCACTAATACTTGACCTTGCTGTATTATCACCTAAATAACTGATGCCGGTACTGATGGAAATCTCTAATGGATAATCATAACACTTTTGGTCACATGTCCTTTTGTCTTTCCTGCAGCCTTGAAGGTTTTAAGAAATCTCAAATGCCCGCTGCTGCTGCTGCCCTTCCAGTTGCTATCTTTTGAAAAGCACCAGTCTGTGTTTGAGTTGATTTCCCCTTTTCAGGGAAATGACAGCCAGCAGTTACAGTTCTAATGGTATAAGCAAGATAAATAAAACATGTTTATAAAAATTGTATCCTGGAACACTGGTTTTCAACGGCTGAAACAGATTCGATGTGATGGGGTGACATTTCATAAGGTTTCTTTGGTTTTTTTCCCCAATAGTCTCTTTTTCCTGACTAGATGTAAACCCTCCTCCTGTTTTTCTGCTTTTATTCTACTAGCTGTGACTTCTGGGAAACTTTTTATTTTTGATGGACTTTTCTTTTTTTTTTTTTTTTTTTTTTCTTTTTCATCAAGGCAGCGATGTATAAAAGAAATGGCATAAGCCTAGGAGCTGGAAAATACCAAGTCTTATTCAAGTTTTACTGCATCCTTGTGGTATAATCTTTGGAAAAATCACTTGTGCCTGCCTTTCGCGCACATGCACTCTCTCTGCAGTGGGGAGAATATTTTGATAGCTGCCTCCATAGAGGTGTTGGTAGTTCTGTTGCATTCTATAGCACGTGCAAGAAGAAAAGTGCTATATTCTATGTTAAGTATTGCTCATCAAATAATTCCTACCTGTGGAAAGGTGAAATTAAGGAACAGCTGCGTGGTGTTTTAACTGTTCTGTACGAAACTGAAGGTTGTTTTCACTCAGAGGGTCATTTCTACTGTGTATCACAACTGAACTTTCAGAACTTGCAGTCAGATACTTTTGACTTCGTTGTGAAGCAGTCTGGAACTCCATACAAATAGGTGGGAAATCACTTTTCCATGTCCTGTGTGAAGAGCACAAACGAAAAATGTTTTCACTGCGGGAAGTGATAAGCTTGTGAAGACCATATTCCACACCAGGCATCCTGAAACGGGGCTGATGTCTGGAAGCAGCAGTTTGAGTCAAGGCCTAGAACATTCCTAAACTGCAGTCCGGTGAGAAGTTGCTGTTCTGTGTCTTTTTTAGGAAGCTATTACTGAGATAATAGTCCCAACTGTTTTCTAACTGGAAAAAAAAAAAAAAATAAAAAGACAAACCTTTTAATGTTGAACTGATGTAGGAAAACAGTGAATTCTTTTAATTACTTTATTTTTCTTCGTGCACCAGCTTACTTTTAAATGATTGGTAGAACACAAGCTGCTCAGCTTTCTCCATTGCACACCAGATGCTCCCTAAGGAGCTAATTGTAGTTTGTCAGTAAATGTGCACCATACTCAGTCAGAGACCACTGAGCGGATCAAAACATTCCACCTAAAGTTTGGGGGCTTGGATTGGGGTTTTTTTTCCAACTTTAATTTATTAATAAAACACTGGGCCTCTTCATTGAGAGCCAAGTTAGAAAATGGCCTTTAGAGCAGCTGCTCTGCTGTTCCCTGGTGGAGGGAGAGGTGGAACAAGCTGGGAGTTCACACAGACCCCTTTAATCCCACCCCTGGTGTAATAAATGTCCTGAAACATCTGCTGGAGTCCCCCTGTGGCACTCTGAGCCCTCGCTGCTTTCTGGCCTGTTCAGGGGAGCTGTCAATTTTTATTCCATAGCTTGGCTCTAAATCCGAGTTCCCTCCAGATCCTGAGCGCTCCTAGGTACGTTTCTTTTGAAAAAGGTCCTGTTTTGAGCAAAGACTGTTACCAGAAGTCCATCCTGAAGCAAAGCTGTGGAAGTTGGGCTCTGGCTGTGGTGCCAAGCCCGTTCTGGATGTAGGGATGAGCTATTCATTCCAAGGGGCAGCTGGGGCCTGATCCTGTGGCTGGAAGGAGAGAGCGTGAGACAGGGCTGTGTCTGAGCCTGTCTAAAACCAAAACTGCCTTCTGCCTTCAGCCTCTTGCTTCCTCTTGGCTGTAATTCAAGGGTTCCTGAGCAAGTAATGTATAAATCACTCGAGTACTTCAGATGTTTGTACCTATTGTTACTGTGGCTGGGAGACCTGCATCCTTCCTAGGCATGGTCCTACTTCAGAACTCACCCAGAAATCATGAGCTGTTGGCTTACACCTGAGGCCAACCTGGTCCTGAATTTTACTTCTGTGGTTTTGCTGCGTACAGGCTGTTTTCTAACAACACTTGACCAGTGCAGCTTAGGGATTTTGCTGTGGAGAGGGTTCTAAACTTCACTTAACCCCTGTTTTCTTCCCCAGATCCTGTTTTTTGTGTACAGCAATCTCTGAATCATCAGTCGAGAGTAGTTGGAAGAGCATTGTTGGCTTCTTGTTACTTAACCAGGCAATGTATCCTGCTGGGGCTTAACTCTCAGAGAACCTCGTGTCCTTAAAAATGTGTCCTCTCAGAATGTCCTGCCGACCTGAAGTTTTTAGGCAGATTGATTTGGTTGTGTTACAGGTCTTTGGAGAAAGGATTGGGCTTCCTTCTTTCTCCCAAATGGCATTTGAGTAGAGAGAAGTTACTGAAGAGGTTCTAAGTGTAGATAAATACTGAAAAGGTGATAAATGATACTGGAAAAGTGGTTAAAATTCATATGTTTAAGAACAAATAAGGCAAAATCTTTGAGGTCCAGCAGAGCAAGATACAGAACCAGTTGGTTGGAGAATCTTGATATTCCCCTCCTGTTAATGGAGCTGCAGTTGCATCCTGGAAAACCCAGACCATGCCTCTTGCTCTTGTGGAACTGTTCTTGGTTAAAGCCCACTGCAGAGCACGGAGATGGATGCTTGAAGACAGAAGCTGGAGCTGAGGTTTGGCACTGTGTGAAGGAGGCTGCTTTAGTTTCTAAAATCCGGGCACCTGTTCCTCCAGTTTTCCATCTGCACTGAGTACGGATGGGACCAAAAGGTTTCCCCTCACTTGAGCTGGCACCAGAGAACTTCCACAGATGGCGGTGGGAAGGTGCAGTGTCCTTCACTGATGGAGCAGGACATCTGAAGAGCAAGCAGGAAATGATCCCAAACAACAAAACTCTCCTGGATGAACTTAGAGGGCAATTTCCTTATTTAAATCTGGCCTTAAATATATTTATGATTATTGCCTGGAACTTTGCTGGAAGCCCCAGCAGCACACCATTGTGCAGCTCCCTTCTAAGGGTGTTTTTCTCCAAATGACAGATCTTGTTAAATGCATCTGGGCCCTCCACTGGTCTCAGGCTGATCGTGGCTGTCGAGGAGTCAGTGGCACAACTTCAGGGAAGTTGTTGACAGAGTTGTCAACAACTTATTTTTGTCTGTCGTGGAGAGGGCTAATTGCTTAAACTGGAACATTTTCCTGTTGGGCCAGTACATTTTTCCAGAGGGAAGGAGGTGGGGAAGGTCCTTCAAAGGTGTATTTTTGGTGTGATGTGGCAGAGCGTGATGAGAAACTTAATTTTCTAGACTGTTCATCTTAGGGAAGAGGTGCTATTCTATTAACCACTTTTAGAGGCTTTTTGAATATAATGGTATTAAACTTTGTGGCTCTCTGGATCCAGCCTTAATGGAGGGAAGGAAATCTGTTTTCCAAAATCCGCTTCCTAAAAGCCACTTGGAGCAGCACGTAGGAGAACTGTTATGAGGAAAGTTAGAGCCTCACTTGGCATTTGGTTCTGAATTAAATTGATTGATTGCTCTTGCTGCAGTTTTCTATTAAAAGCCAGATTCTTTCCCCCTCCCTTTTTAATCTTCATAAAAGAATCTGATGGGTGTAACTAGCTCGGTTCCAACTCTGCTGGCCCCTTTCTACCCAAGAGTACACCTGGAATCTTGGTCTCAAGCTAAATTTTAGGAAATATCCCTTAGACTTTTATTAAATGAAAATGTATTTCCTCTTTTGAAGCTCTTGGATTTTAGAATGGATTTTAGTAATGCTTCTACCACATGAAATAAGTGTTGAGAATTTTTAGTTTGTTGTCAGGTTTAAATTTTCTGATGGCCTTAAACATACCTGTATATATGTCTTTGCAGTTCTTTAACTCAGCGTTGGAAACAAATTGGTCCATGGCTTATGTAAACACTTGAAAAATAAATCTATTTAAATGTTTTCTGTCCTTCCCTTTCAAGCAAACATTTCATACCTCAAGGGATTGTCTTTGGTGGTTTTGTCTCAGTGAGTGGGTTTACCTGGGTTCACCTCAAACAAATGCTGGTCCACAGCCTTTATGATTATTAATTCAGTAGTTTTATCGTATTTTTGTTATCTTTTAAAACAACCCCGGACACATCCAGTGCTATTAAACACATTTTTCCTATGATGTCACCTGGTTTTCAATACTTCATTGTTTGAATGTTCAAGTTAAAAAAAAGAAAATAATTGGCAGTATTAAAAGCTAAGAATAAATATATCTATGCAAATAGCTCGGCTCCACTTTGGTATTGAAAGGTTAGGAGTAGTTTTACTGTCAGTTTGAGACTAAAATTCTGTGTTTCTGAAAACTCGCTGGAATTTCAAGTCAGCTTGAAAAATCATTTTCTTGTTGCTGCTCCACGGTTGTGCAACTTGGGATTTTGTATGGAAAGCTTTCAAACAGCTGTGGTGGATTTATTAAGGAGCAGAGCTTAATTGTTATAAGCTCCATAGTTTTATTGAGGAGCAGGGTTCTTAATATTTCCTGGGGTTTCATTTAGTATCCTATAATAATGAATCCTAAAGATTTGTTGTTTGTATGTATTCTGTTTGCTCTCTGCAGACTTGTTTCCTTGGGAAAACTGTCTCCAAATGCCCTTTTTTAAATATATATTTGTTTTTGTCGTCTTTCCCCCCAGCAGCAAAGGCCACCCAGACTCAGAGTTCAGCTGGTGCAGAAATGGAATTATCTTTATAAAATCAGAGGCCTGGGGGGTTGCAGGCAGGATTTCTTTAGAACAAAGCATTTAAATATATATATAATCAGCGTTTCCATTGCGATTGAAGTTTGGTTCGTCCCCTTTTCACAGCCAGAAGTCACTGAAATAAACAAACAAACAAACAACAGCTGCGGGAGGTAAGGGCTGCTCTGTGTCTCGCAGGGATTTTGGGAGCCGCCCGGTCACAGAAGTCCTTTCCCATGTGACAAGCTACCTTCAATTATTCTGCCTGACAGTTGAACAGAGAAATGTGTGTTTATACACAAATGTGGATTTATAAATAAATGGATGTGCGCGTCGCGCAGGCGGACGGCGCGGGCAGCCCCGGGGTCCTCCCACGCCGCGCGGCGCCTGCGCCCGGCCCCACGTGGCTCCCACGTGGTGCAGCGGGAGCGGAGCCGGGAGCGGAGCCGGGAGCGGAGCCGGGAGCGGAGCCGGGAGCGGAGCCGGGAGCGGAGCCGGGAGCGGAGCCCCGGGCAGCCGCAGCCGCAGCCATAGCCATAGCCATGCAGCGCCGCAAGGTGGACAACCGCATCCGCGTCCTCATCGAGAACGGTGTGGCGGAGCGGCAGCGGAGCCTGTTCGTGGTTGTGGGTGACCGCGGCAAGGACCAGGTAACGCCGTCCCGGAGGGGGTGCGGGGTCCGTGGGTGCTGATACCCCCCCGGACCCGCCGTAATCCCTCGGTCCCTGCTCCTCTCTGCCTCCAGTAGGAGTTAAACCCTCACAGCCCCAGGCAGAGCAATGGTGCCTGAGGGAGAGGGAACTGGCAGGGACAGAGGGGTTGGAAATGGTGTGTGAGGTCTCACCTCAGACATCTCCTGTCTGGGAAGCTCATGAACATCAAACAAAACTCAGGACAGCCTGGGGTTTGTGTGTTTGGTTGAGGTTTTTTTTAACTGAGGCGAAGGATATTTAATTTTCTGGCCAGCTGGAGGTTTTTTTTTCTCTCGGCTCTGCCCTGAGCTGTGATGGTTTCTCACTCGGAGGGGGCTTGGGGTACTGAGTTGTCTCGCAGATGAACCTGCTCGGTGAAGTCGTGTGGAAGAAATTAAGTGGTAAACTCGTTTTTCTTCAGAGACTCTGGCCTTGTGTTTTTCGGGTGGGGAGGGGAAGAACAGCACGGCAAACCCGTGGTGTTTTAGGATAAGTCAGTTCACAGAATCACAGAATTGTTGAGGGTGGAAAAGCCCTCCCGGCTCAGAGTCCAGCTGTTCCCCCAGCAATGCCAAACCCGCCACCAACCCCTGTCCCCAAGTGCCACATCTACGTGGCTTTTTAATCACTCCAGGGATGGGGACTTGACAGCCCTTTCAGGGAAAAAATTTTGCCTCATATCCAACCTGCCCCTAATAAATGATTTATTAAAAAAAACTTGGAAAATAATGAGTTATTCAGGTGGCAGTACAGGAATGCTGGCATTATTTACTGATGGATTCTGGCACCTCCCAGCTCCGGTTGTGTTCAGTGTTTTCACTGAAACACTCAGTGGAAAACCCATATGAATGGATTATCCATAAGAGACGAGCCCCAGGAGCTGTGTTTAGCCTGGGATAATGGGTGTGTGCAGTTAGTTCTGCCAGAGAAGGGAGCTAAGGGAGCAGGAGGTAAAATCCAGAGCCAGTGCAGCCCTGGAGAAGGCCCAGACACAGCCTCACTTCGTGTCAAGGCATCCCTCTGTTTTCCCCAGCAAAAATACATCTGTAAAATTAAGTTTAGGAAACCACCTTGCTTTCTGACGTTCCCTCAGGAGCTGTTTGTGAGTGTCTGTGTGCTTTGGCAGGTCGTTATCCTCCACCACATGTTGTCCAAGGCCACGGTGAAGGCCAGGCCCTCTGTGCTGTGGTGCTACAAGAAGGAGCTGGGCTTCAGCAGGTGAGAGATGCCCCGGGGAGCAAACGCTGTAGGTTGAGGGATTCGGGCATGAGGGGAAGCCAGGTTTGTTCCTGGAGGAGCTGGGGGAAGTTTGCTCTTCCAGGACTGAAGTTTGGCTTCCGTGATAGGGTTGGCACTGGCAAAAAGTACCCCTGGTTTTTTTCTGTAGCTCTAGCACGGACTCTGCTGCCCTGACCCAAACCTCAAAACTTGGGTTCCTCAGCTGTTGAACCCGGGTCATATTTAGGACTGAGCTCTGACTTCCAGACTTTCTCAAACCCTTTCCCAAGAAAACTCCTGTGTGATTTTGCCCTCCAGCCACCGGAAGAAGAGGATGAGGCAGCTCCAGAAGAAGATCAAGAGTGGAACTTTGAACATCAAGGACGATGATCCCTTCGAGTTGTTCATAGCAGCCACGAACATCCGCTACTGCTACTACAATGAAACTCACAAGATCCTTGGGAACACCTTTGGAATGTGCGTCCTTCAGGTGAGGAATCACTCAGCTCCCAAAAGGGCATTGCAATACTCAGCTGGAATGCTGCAGGAATAGGATTTATTGCTTCTGCCACTTCAGTTCTGGTGGCCTTGCTCGTCCCTCACGAGTTGTGTGAGGCTGAGGGGGCCTCGTTGGTAGGAGCTGTGACAGGGCACTGGGCAGTGCAAATTTGGGTGTGAACTGAACTTGGAGGAATGAAGTTTTTGGGTTTGCTGTGCCTTTCAGTAGGAGCCAGCTGCACTCATGGGCTCTGGGCAGCTCTGAAGTTCTGTTTACTCCCCAGGATTTTGAAGCCTTGACTCCAAACCTGTTGGCCAGAACTGTGGAGACAGTGGAAGGTGGTGGGATTGTGGTGATTCTCCTGAGAACCATGAACTCCCTGAAGCAGCTCTATACAATGACCATGGTATGTTCAGTACAATGTGCCTGTTCTCTACCAGCAGCTGCATTGAGGTGATGCTGAGTGGGTATTTATTGCTTCTGTCATGGGCTGTGATCCTCCTTCCATCATCTTTCCTGCTCCTTCATTCATCTGGGTCTGGATTTATTATACTCAGGCATTTCTGAGAGGCTGCCAGGAAGGAAGGAATTAGAAGGAAGGAACAAGAAACAGCTGTCATTCGCAAATGGCACTCTGTTCTTTTGTCCCACGACCGTTTTGGAAAGCATTTATTCTGTCTGCCCATGTATCAGCAATTTAAATTGAAAAAATAGGGCCCTTGGAGTGTTTTGTGTATTAGGTGAGGTCAGCTTCACAAAACGATTCACACTGAGTGTGCTTACACCTCAGTCTGGAGTTGCTGCCATTGTTAATAATTTTAATAATGCCACTAGGTGAACTAAAGTGATAGAATATTTTTCCTTTGCATCCCTGAGGTGAAACGTTCTGGCAGAGCTGACCCTTGAGTCAGGCAAGAACAAGTAAGGCTCGTACAAAAAGCGTGGGTGGGGAGGGAACGTTTTTAACAAAGGTTTGGGAGATGTGGGTGCTTCACAACAGAGTCAGAATCCTGCCTGGGATGTGCTGTGGCTGGAAAGGGAGAGACAAGAGTGGGAAAGAAGGTGGCACAGTCCTGTAAATGTCACTGTCCCTGCTGCCCCCTCTCCAGAGTGACATTTTCCTGCTGTTTCCTTTCCCTCTCAGGACGTTCACTCTCGGTACAGGACAGAGGCTCACCAGGACGTGGTGGGGAGGTTCAATGAGAGGTGAGTGGCTCGGGCTGCAGAGGCTCTGGGCTGTCTGCCCAAGGAGAGCACCAGGAGCAGCATTGGGTCTGCCTGACAGGAAAACATCCCACAGGATTGCGTTGGAATGGGCCTTTTCTGAAAGCTGAGCTTGCAGAAATACCCAGTAAATGCTCACTCTGTGTTTAGAAGAGTTCAGATGACCCACCAGGGAGTGGTGCTGGTGTTTTCACTGAGTTTTCTCTGCCTGCTCAGGTTCATTCTGTCCCTGGCCTCGTGCAAGAACTGCCTGGTGATTGATGACCAGCTGAATATCCTGCCCATCTCCAGCCACGCTGCAAACATCACTCCTGTGCCCCCCCAGTCCCAGGTCAGTGAGTGATCCCAGCCCTTTTCCCTGGCAGAGATCCCTCTGAGTTGGCCACAGGGTGTTAAAGATTTAAAAAACAGGGAATTACTTTTTATTTCACCCTGATTTTTATCAAATGTTCTGCAGAAATTATGTGGGAGCTGTTTTTTCTTTCCTCTTGGTTTGTTTTTTTTAAGTTTTCTGGCCCATCTCTCTTGGTGCTTGCCCGTATTTATTGATTTTCCTGCATTGCTCTCCAGCCCTGTGAGGTGGAGCTTGGTTGTGGTTGTGGAGGGATCTCACTGCGAGGGACAGATGGGACAAGACAAATAAAGACTTTTTTGGCAGTTGGAGGGTGGGAGAACACTTTGGAAGGAAGTGTATTGCAGGCTTGGAATGCAGCTGGGAGCTGTGGCAGTTATTTCAATTTCTGAGTTAGACCTGTCACATTCCAGGAAAAATTCCCTGAGGATAATCCAGACACGAATTTGTCCTGTTAGAAATGTATTCTTTTACCACTCCCAGTTGTGGACTGCAGTGAAGTGAGACCAGTTTTAAGCAGAAATCTCGAAGAATTTGAACTGTGCTGTGTGGTCTAAGAAATAACCAACACAGCTTATGTCAGAGGTGGTAAAAATATTCTGATAGGGCCCTGATTTAAAAAAATCCAACCAAAATAAAACCTCCTTTTAGCATGAGAACAATACTGACAGCAGCACAAGTGCTCCTCTGTTGGCTGGAGAGGCTGGAGCCTTGGGGAATTTTAAGTGGCAACAAGGAAAATCAGCCTTCACTCCCATCTGAAATTGTCTGTGTTTGTGTCCAGGTTTATGGTTTGGCTCAGAAAGGTTTGATTTTATTTCGATATTGCTGCTGCAGTCGTTCTTCCCCCTACATGGACACTGCATGTGACAGGGGTAATAGGGATCACAAATGCCCACAGACTGAAAATTGAATTAAATCATTCAAAACATTTTCCCAGAATCTGTTTTTCCTATCACTGCCATTCTCTAATTAACTGTTTCCTGCAAAATCCTTCCCTTTTTTTTTTTCCTCTCCAAGCTTGGGGAAGCCAGGATGGGAGAACCTCTTTGTGACCGTTCTCCTGAAGATGCCTGGAAATTTAAGTGCTAAATACTTGTCTGTCCATAGAAACTTTCCTGTTTCTAGGGGATATATTCTCCTCGTGGTAACTTTCCCTTCCAGATCCTGAGAAGTGCCAGAAGACACCACAAAGGTAGAACTGTGCTGAGATGCCCTTGGCTCACCCTGTTGTGTGCTTGCAGGAGGAGAGCCTGCGGCCCCAGGAGCTGGAGCTGAGGGAGCTGAAGGAGAGCCTGCAGGACACCCAACCCGTGGGGGTTCTGGTGGATGGCTGCAGAACCCTGGATCAGGTTGGTGTGGTGGTCAGAGCTGAGGTTCTGTGCCCTTGGCGGGTCCCAGCGTGAGAGAAACTCGAGCGCTGTTTGCTGGGGGTTTTCTGATCCTCAGGCCAAAGCGGTTCTGAAGTTCATTGAAGCCATTTCTGAGAAGAGCCTGAGGAGCACTGTGGCACTAACAGCAGCCAGGGGACGAGGGAAATCTGCTGCTTTGGGGCTGGCCATTGCTGGAGCTGTAGCTTTTGGGTGAGTGATCCCCCCACCTCCAGTCCCTCAGGCTTTATCTGCATCCCTGAGTTTAAAAAAAACCACAAGAACAAGATGACAGGATCTGACTATATTTGTAATTTCCAGTCTTAAATCCCTGCTATTTTTAGTCTTGTGTCTTTTGATTGCTGCATGCAGCGTTGGTCAAGTTTTTCTTAAAACTCAAAACAATCACACAGAAATTGAGATAAGTGTCTAAAGAAATCTGCTGGGTTTTGGTTATCAGGTAAATGAAATTATTAGGTTATCAGGTAAAGTCAACCCCTCCTGTAAAAAACCCACCCTATTTAGTATTTATGTGGTAAAATTTGCTGGAAAAATCGTTTAACTCTTGGGTTTTTTTTCCTCTGCAGTTACTCCAATATCTTTGTCACATCTCCCAGCCCTGACAACCTCCACACTCTCTTCGAGTTCATTTTTAAAGGCTTTGATGCACTGCAGTATCAGGTGAGGGGAGCAGACTTACTTCACAGTACTTCCAAAGCGTTCCTCCTCAGGTTTTACACCTCATCTGGACTTTTGGCTGCATTTATTTGCTACCAGCCTTTTTTACAGTGTTCTGCAAGAACAGGAATCGTGGGAGAATTTATGTTTCTTCCTCTGTCTTTAAGCAGGGTAAATCAGTTTCTTTGTGAAGCAGATTTTAACACCAGTAAATAATTTCCCAGTTCTCAGGCCTTTGAGGCTTTTATAAGAATTCTTGATTAGAATGTGAAATAACAGTGTCTGAGCTTATTTTGATGGTTATGATGATGGTAAATTATATTTTTTCTTAGATCTTGGCTTTTCATGTTGTTTAAAAATGTTGTTTTCCAGGAACACCTGGACTATGAGATTGTTCAGTCCTTGAATCCAGAGTTCAACAAGGCAGTGGTCAGAGTGAATGTGTTCAAGGAGCACAGGCAGACCATCCAGGTAACTGGCATTCTTGCCTTTCCACTCTTTATTCCTGGCTGTTGTTTTTGCCAGTGCTGAAGTTGTTTTGGTTTTAAGCAGGTTCATTCTGTGCGATGTGGAACTGTCCTGGTGGGTTTTGCTGAAAGGCAGACCGTTAGGGAGTGATTTCCACAATACATCCTCTCTCTTTCAGGGAGTAACTTGCAGATTTCAAAGCTCCCTCGTGGGTTTCTCCCAAAACAAAAGCAAAGGAAGGTGAAAGGAGCACTGCAGGGAGAGCTTTTAGTGATTAGATTTCCTTTATTTCCTTCACCTCTGCAGATAAATTGGTGTGGAATTGTGCTAAACAAGCTGAGTGAGCCAGTCCTCCTTAGGGCAGCATAAACCCTCTCCTGACTTTTTGATTTCCACGTCTCAGTCTCTGGCTTGGTGTTTGAGGAGAACAGGGACAGCAAAGAACTTTCCAGGGCTCCAGCTTTGTGAATTCTGGTGTTCCCCTGATCCTGGGCAGGCTGCTGCTGGCAGTGACAGTGTCCCCTCGTTGCTTGCAGTACATTCACCCTGCTGATTCTGTGAAGCTGGGGCAGGCCGAGCTCGTGGTGATCGATGAAGCCGCTGCCATCCCTCTGCCCCTGGTGAAGAACCTGCTGGGCCCTTACCTGGTGTTCATGGCTTCCACCATCAACGGGTAAGGCTGGGGCAAGCACTCCTTGCTGGAGCTTCCCCAGAGCTCTGGGGGGCTGCCTGGCTCCTGGCTTCAGCCTCTGTGTGTCCTGTTGCTCAGGTACGAGGGCACGGGTCGGTCGCTGTCCCTGAAGCTCATCCAGCAGCTCCGCCAGCAGAGTGCCCAGAGCCAGGTGACCCTGACAGCAGAGAACAAATCCACGGCCACTGCCAAGCTCACCTCAGGTACAGCACCTCTGGGGCTGCTGTCAGCCAGACCCGGGGCTGTCCCACACATCCGTGTGCTTTGCAGCCGTGGGAAAGGGCTTGTGTGGGGAAATGGTGGAACTCTGCTGGTTTTCCCTCTTGAGTTTCAGCTGGAAGGCTTTTAAAGGTGCAGGTTAGCAACTGGCAGTTTCCTAATGTGGGAGCCCTTGAGAGCACAGGGATGCTGTGGGTTCCTGGCTGGCTGTGGCTGTCAGCTCTGAATGTCCTGTGCAATCCCTGCAGCTCGCACGTTGCACGAGGTGTCCCTGCACGAGTCCATCAGGTACGCCCCTGGGGACCCTGTGGAGAAGTGGCTGAACGATCTCCTGTGCTTGGACTGCCTCAACATCACCAGGATCATCTCCGGCTGCCCACTGCCAGACACCTGTGACCTGTATCCTCGCTCAGTGCTCCTCAGGCTGGCTGAGGGTTGGTTCTGTGGCGGATGGGATAAGCTCAGCACACGATCTTTTCCCTAAGACCTCCCTCCTGCAGTTAAGCTCTCCTGGCACTGGTGCTGTGTGTTGCCAGGACATCACCAAACTCCAGCTTTGCTGCAGAGATGACTTCAAGGAAGGGTTGCACGAAGGGAATCCCTTGTTGGAGTTATAAAAGGTTTATCTTTGGAGATGAAGGCTGTGAAAGCTGCAAACGCTGCCCAACATCATTTATTCCTGTAGATAAAGCTGTGGAGTCTAAGGGGACAAGCCAGCTTGTGGCTCAAATATTGAAAATAAACCAACAGGAAGCTTTCTCCTGCTTTCCAAGGAGGTTTTTTTCCTTAATCCCTGTGTTTAGGTACTATGTAAATAGGGACACACTCTTTTGTTACCACAGAGCATCAGAAGTTTTCCTGCAGAGGCTGATGGCCCTCTACGTGGCTTCGCACTACAAGGTAGGGCTTGTGCTTCTTCCATCCAATTTATTCCAATAGTGTGGGGTTTTCTGGGGACAGCAGTGCTTGTTGTGACAGCCTGACTGAGGTTTCTGAACAGCTTCTGTTGCTTCTTGCTGTGTACACAGCTGTATTCCCCTTTCTCTGAGATCTCTGCCTCAGTCCTGGCTGAACATACTGGATCTCCAGATAGTCTGAAATATTTTTGCCTTGAGAAAATAAAATTCTTAATGAGCCTCCAAGCTTGCCAGGATTTTATCAGTGCTGAACCTCATCTGCAGTTCTCTTTACTGTGTTGTGGCCTCAAGTTCATCAAGAGCAGCACCATTATGAAACTGAAAAGAGGAATAATTTATCGCGAGGTTTCAGGACGAGGGGTGATCTCTAAATGTGAGCGGGGAAGACCAGAAGCACTGAAGTACTGAGCTCTAAAAATCTGAGGCTTAAAAAAAAATTAGGATCTGGTACTTCAGAGGTGAGGAGCTGTATGAAAATAGGAAGTTCAGGTTCATACACGTTAGAGCACCAGGTTTCCCTCGAGGAAAGCAGGTGCTGCCTGGTGGTGTGACAGCCACGAGCTGGCCTGGGAGCTCCTCCATCCCTCAGCATTGCACTGGTTCCAAATTCCTTAATAGCTCTACATTTGGAAAACAGAGGGATTGTTCAGAAATCAGCTGGACTTTGAAGCTCCCCTCACGTTTGGGTAACACTCTCAGGCACATCTGTGGGATTCTTGGGGTTGTCCTGTGCAGGGCCAGGAGCTGGACTCAATCCTGAGGGGTCCCTTCCAACTCAGGGTACTCTGTGATTCTCTGGATACTTTTTCATCTTTTTGATGTCTTTATCCTCCAGAACTCCCCCAACGACCTCCAGATGCTCTCTGATGCCCCTGCCCATCATCTCTTTTGCCTTTTGCCACCTGTTCCACCCACCCAGAACTCGTTACCAGAAGTCCTGGCCGTTGTTCAGGTAAGAGAACGACTCGAGTGTCGGTTTTGATCCTGCCAGAGCTGAGTGGCTGCAGGAGAAAGCATTCTGGTGCGTTCATGGTTTTCTGCCTTCCCTGGCAGGTGTGCATGGAGGGAGAGATCTCCCGCCAGTCCATCATGAACAGCCTCTCCAGGGGAAAGAAAGCCTCTGGTGATCTTATTCCCTGGACCATTTCAGAGCAGGTGGGTGATCTGGCTGTGCACTCGCACCCAGGGTGTATTCCATGCATTTCTTGTTCCCAGAGCGCCCAGCTGTGTCCTTTAAATCGACTTTTTGTCCCTTGTGCAGTTCCAGGATCCGGATTTTGGGGGCCTGTCCGGCGGGCGCGTCATTCGCATCGCGGTTCACCCGGATTATCAGGGGGTAAGGTACCTGGGAGCCAGCTCAAATTGGCTCTCCAGGCAGAGCTCAGGAACAGGGCAAACATTCCAGTTCCTCCAGTTTTTAGCATTTTAAGCTCAGGGCACCGAGCCAGCGCTCCCATCGTTCCTGGGCAGCACCGGAGCATCCCGAGCAGCCGTACACAACCCACGTCCAGGGATCTTTGCTGTGACATTACCAAGGCTTTGGCATTTCCTGAGTGCCACAGTTAAGCCCCAAGAATCATTGCACAGCCCTGAGCTACCAGCTGGGCTCCCACTGTGATTTTGGAGACCCTGCTTCTGTGGTGTCCTCCTCCTTGGAGCTGACACGTGGCAAGAAAAGGCATTTTTGCAGTGCCTGAGTGGTGTCTGCACTGCTGATTGTTAATGGGTTTTAAGGGCAGAACGTTGTTGCCCCGTATTAAAAATCAGGGACCTCTTTTTGCTTACAGTGTGTTCCTTCTTCACAGATGGGCTACGGCAGCAGAGCTCTGACTTTGCTGCAGATGTACTATGAAGGCAAATTCCCATGTTTGGAAGAAAAAACGGTTCAAAAGCCGAAAGAAATCACAACTGTGAGCAGTGAGGTATGGTAATTTCTTTTATTTTCTGTTGTGCTAAGCTGTGTAATTTCCCCTGTGAGTTTTCCTCTCTCTAAGGAGGAAATAATCAGGTTTGATTTCCCTACAGAAGAGCTTTGATTGGCAGCTTTCTGTGGGGGTTGCTGCTAACCCAATCCCACTTTTATTTTCCAGACTGTGGGTTTATTAGAAGAGGTTGTGACACCTCGGAAGGATTTGCCTCCTTTGCTGCTCAAACTGAGTGAGAGACAAGCTGAGAACCTGGACTATCTCGGGGTGTCTTATGGCCTGACACCCAGATTGCTCAAGTAGGACATGGTTCTATTTCCCACTTACATCTTGGCCTTCTTGAACAGATAATGAGCTCTACTTGCCCCATTTTTCCAGGGTGTAGAAGTAAGAACAGCCTATGATAGGTAGGGAGAGGTTAAATTCTAATTCCTGTGACCTGTAGAAACTTGAGGTGCTGCTGACTTCAGAGCTGCTGGTGGTTTCCCTGACTGATGGAAATGCCTTTCACGGCACCTTGAAAGTTTGTTCATGTTTTGACATCACAATCATAATTTTTCACTCCCCTGAGCTGGAGCCTCAGTCAGGTGGCTGCTGTTCCTGCTTTCTGTCAGTGTCCATTTGCACTGATTGTTGGGGTGTCTTAGAGACTTGTGCCTGCTCCTCACCAGCTCTCCTTGTACAGCAGATAAATGGCATTTAACCACAGTTAATACTGTGCAGTCAGCAGCTCCGTAATTCTCAGGGAGTTTCCTCTTTTTCCCAGGTTTTGGAAGCGTGCTGGATTTGTGCCAGTTTATCTGAGGCAGACCCCAGTAAGTACCACACTGTTCCCGAGGGAAAACCCAGCCCTGCTGAAATCCCTGGGCACGTATTCCAGGAGATTCTGTGAGAAGGGATTTGGGGCGGGAGAGTTTCCTGAGGCTGCTTTTAGGACTTGGTTTATGTTCATTTTTGTTCTTTGGGCCTGTAGTTAAGGAGTAGAGTTTTGAGGTTGTGAGTGTGGGCCTCCAAGTAGTTTGCACATAAAAATTTAGAGCTGTTGAAGGTTATTAATGTGGTTATTGGTAAAACATTATTGGAGCTTTACCAAATTCCAGAAGTTCACAGGTTTTCCACTAGGTGGAGGTGGTCAGTAGCAGGTGATCCATGTGTTGCTGATTTAGAAGATATTTCCCTTCCTCAGCTGAGCACAGAGGGCAAAAGGTTCATGGGGGTGATGGGAAATGAATCCATCACAGAACCACAGAACTGAATCTTGTTTATCAGAATGACCTGACTGGGGAGCATTCCTGCATCATGCTGAAGATGCTCAATGAAGAGGACTCTGAGCAGGAACCTTGGCTCACTGCCTTCTGGAAAGGTAACTCTGACCCTGCTGACTCTGCAGACAAGAACCCTCTGGGCTGTTCATTATTCTAGAGGTGCACTGGGGTAATTTATTTTGTCCTCTTGCCCTGTAGATTTTAGGAGGCGCTTCCTTTCCCTGCTTTCCTACCAGTTCAGCACCTTCTCTCCCTCCTTGGCGCTGAATATTCTACAGAACAAAAATATCAAACAGCAGCCCCAAGCACGTGAGTACCCTGACTGGGACAGCTGAAAATGCGTGACAGGGCATGGCTGGAGCCTGGCACCTGCAGTTTGCTGCTTTCTCAATATGTTCAAGAGAGGAGAATCCTGTGGGGACAGCTTGGAATCTGTGTCTTGTGGGGTTTTAGTGTCTTGGTTAGAGGGTTTTCCTGCTGCAGCCAGGGAGCAAACCTCTTTTACAGCAAAACCAGTGGGAGTTGTTAAAGGCTGGGCAGTTTCTCAGCTCTCACTGGTTTCAGTCTCTCTGGCATGTTGAGGTTGATGAGCTGGGCTGTTCTGGCAGTTGCCATGTTTTCATATGGATGTCTGCCTGCCTGAAAAGACTTGGGATAACCAAGCCAGCAGCGTGACTGCATTCTGGGTTGTGTTGGAAGGGAACCCGTGGGGTGGCAACTGGCCTTTCTCAACCACAGGAAAAAAGTGTTTAACATTTATTCACACATGAATAAAGGTTAAACACTGAGATCCTGGGTAGCTCTGGAGAACGTTCCTGACCTTGCTGTGATGTTCTGGTCCCCACCAGCCATCAGCCGTGCTGAACTGGAGTCAGTTTTCATCCCCTATGACCTGAAGAGGCTGGAGATGTACTCCCGCAACATGGTGGACTATCACCTCATCATGGACATGGTTCCCACCATTGCCAGGATGTTCTTCCTCAGCCAGATGGGAGACATCTCCCTCTCTGCTGCACAGTCGGTGTGTACGGACGGAGCGGAGCGGGGATTTGGGAAGACACGGGGAGTGCAGTGGGGAATGCGTGTCTGTGTTTGCTCTGTGACTGAAGCACGTGTCTTTTCCTCAGGCCCTTTTCCTAGGGATTGGCCTGCAGCACAAATCTCTGGACCAGCTGGAAAAGGAGCTGGAACTGCCCAGCAGTCAATTGATGGGACTCT
This sequence comes from Dicrurus megarhynchus, assembly GCA_013399195.1. Taxonomy (NCBI): domain Eukaryota; kingdom Metazoa; phylum Chordata; class Aves; order Passeriformes; family Dicruridae; genus Dicrurus; species Dicrurus megarhynchus. The sequence goes on from VXAD01001398.1 coordinate 1,281,587, forward strand.
TCAACAGGATCATCCGCAAAGTGGTGCAGGTGAGAGCAGCAGGACAGGCCTTGCTCACGTGGGACCATACATTGTAGAAAATATGGCACTAAGAGAGAGCTGAATCGGAGCTGGGCATCCCTAACACATCCCCAGCTACTGACCATAAACCTCTTTGTAAGGTGGGGAAAACCCCAGCAGGGAAATGTGTGGCAATGATTTAAATGCCCGTGGCTTGGGGTTTGGAGCTGGATGATCTTTAAGGTCCCTTCCAACCCAAACCACTTCATGATTTTGTGTAGTGATTTCCCAGATAAGAGTGCTTATCTTACGGTTTTCTGTGTTGAAATGCCCTGACCAAAATGCTGAGCAGACAACCCATGCTGGGGGCACTGGTGGCACCTCAGCTTTTCTTGGAAAACAATTAAATTCTTTACCAGTGTTACCTAGAGGTACACTTGAAATCCACTGAAATAACTGGAAAGTTTTGGATCTGGTTGCTGTTTTTTTTCTCTCTAAGGCTCAGGAGAGTAAAGCTCCTGAAGTCCAGCATTAGGAGTTCGTTGTAGAGGTGATAAATGATGTTTAATAAACCAAGTCTTACATGTGCTGGGTTATTTCATTTTCAGCTGTTCAACACAGTCCAGGAAAAAGCTGTGGAGGAGCAGATGGCAGCAACAAAGGATGTTGTGATGGAGCCAACGCTGAAATCTTTAAACGACGATTTGGTAATTACAAACTTTATTCCTGGTTCCTATGTAAACACTTCAGGGAGTCCCCTCGAGTGCAGGAACACTGTCATCTAAATTTTCTTGGCTGGAAAGGATTCCACACCATGTCTGGCTCTGTAAGGGAGTTAAAACCTGGCAGGTTTGCATTACGTGCACGTGGAGTTGTGCTTTAAGTTGCAGTGTGGGGTTTTCACAGAAAATTACAAGTTTGTGTGTACAAATAATGTAAAAATGCAAGTAGGTAAAAGAGAGAAGCTATTGAGGATTAGCTGGTGTTTGTTTTAGGGGATGTATTTGTGGGAAAAGGCATTTTCCTGCCATTAGAAAGTCACTGTTGCCCTCAGCACTTAATGCATCTTGTGCTGTCCCGTTACAGGAGGAGGCTGCAAAGGAATTCCAAGAAAAGCACAAGCAAGACGTGATGAAGCTGAAGGAAATGGACCTCACACAGTAAGGATTCACCTGCCTGGGTCTCAAATCCAGTTTTGCCCTGGGTGGAACGCTGGGTCTTGCTGGGATTTGTGCTCAAGGCTGTAGTTGCAGTAAACCATCACTAAAGGAGAACTAGTGTGTATTGTCAGCAGTGGGTAAAACATTAAAAAACCCCAAATCAACACAAAAAGAGCAACCAGCCAGAGCTTTTGCTTGAAGTGGCAGCAGATTTCTCTCTTTCTGGGCCAACAGGAGTTACAGATGTCACTGATTCTCTCTCTTCTCTCTCCCCTCCCATTTTTTGTCTTATAAACACTGCTCACTTGTGCTGATGTCCCAGGAAAGTTGTCTGCCTTGGCTCTACATTGGTCTCTGTTAAATCTGGGAAAAGGAATAAAAGCTCCTTGGAATCTGTAGTTGTCAAATGTGAAGAAAGGACAAGAATGGGTGTGATTTGAAGTGACTGGCAAGACAGTCACATAAGGAAAATAATACAACCAGAATGTTTTAAATTGAATTCCATTTTGTAGCAATTTGATAGTGCTACACACCTTTTTGTCATTTTGGATCATGTTGCCTTTTTTTTTTTTTTTCTCAGCCAGAAATAGATTTTTGTTCTCCTCCACGAGGGGAGAGAGACAAAAAATTTGTTTTGAACGCTTTTCAATGCAGGTTATAGAAAACTTGTGAGGCTTTGTCCAGCATTGTTCAGCTCTGTATGGACAAAGCCTTATCTGTTCCAAATCTCCAGGAACTCGAGATGGAGAGCAGCCACTCCATTTTGCTACACAATTGCTTTGCCTTTTGAACTCTGGGTGTAATTTCCAGGGTGCTTGAACACCCAGACAAGGGCCACGTGAGCTTATTTGAGTAGCAATTATTGTCTTCATTTCTCTTTCCAAAAGCAAGCTGCTCCTCTTCACTTTTCCCCAGATTGATTTAGAAAAGCCATCCCATGCCAGCCTTGCCAGCCTGGCTTTGTGTGCGTTTCCTGAATCTGATTTGGTTGGGTGCTGGCACGGTGGCTTTGTTTGCAGAGCAGTGTGTGCCTGACAGTAGAAACGCCTCATTTTTATGGTTTTTTTCCTTTGTGCTAACAATTTGACTTGACTTTTCCTTCGCCTTTCCCACTCCAGGTACATTATCCGGGGTGATGACGAGGAGTGGAACGAGGTGCTGAGCAAAGCAGGACAGAACGCTTCTGTCGTCAGCTTGAAAAGGTTAAGGAAGTTGAAATATTCCAGAGATCTCTCTGGTCCTTCCTGGTGGCTTTGTTAAAATGTTTTGCAAAGGAGTGAAGCCTGAGGGTTAAATGCAGGTTAAGTGAACCCTCAGTTTTCCTGGAGAAATTGGGGTGTGAGCAGCTGCGAGCTCTGCTGCCCGATGTTTCTGTGTTGCTCTAAGGATAGTCCTCTCTTCATTAACTTGTTTAATTCTGACTTTATTTCTGATGGTCTGATCCTGATCCCATGCAGAGGTTGGGACTATTCCTCCCTTGGGTCACTTATTCCACCTGACTGCCCCGTTTGCTTTGGGATCTAACACTGGGTGGGAGCCCCTGGAGGTGCCACTGGAGAAAATGCAAATTCAGGGAAGAAGAATTCTTTCAAATGTGAGCTGGAGCCTGGAAAATGTCTGTGTTTCTGCAATTCCTTCCTTTTCATCCATCTTCTTTCTCCTGCCTTGCCTAGCATGGAATCTTCCCTTATTTCTCCTTGGGGATTTATAGCTGAGACTTCCCTGCTCGCTTATTTCCCCTTCCTGGGGTGTCTGACAGCTCAAGTAACTATGTGATCTCTACTCCCCCCTTTCATGGTTTTTTCCATGAATGCTGGAAGCTGTGGGTTTCCAGAAGCCTTCAAGGAAGGAGAGAGTCTTACCAGTTGCTTATAAAGATCAGAGCTTGGAATTTTGTTGCTTTTGCTCAAGGCAGAATCCAGCGCAGGGACAAAATTGTGTGTTTAAAACTATCAGTGGTAGTTTCTCTTCTAGATACTCTAAATTCCAGATGCCCCATTTAGGACAGATAAAGTTTTGAAAAGCAAAGACAAGAGCTAAAAATCAAGATCTTCTGGCTTAGAGAATCTCGGGACACTCTAAAATCTAAGTCAGCCTCTTGTTTGTGCTTTTTCTAGCACCAAGTTTAAAAATAACCCAAGAAACTGGGTATTTTCTCCCTCACTCCTATTTTACAACAAAAATTTCCCTGCTGGATGGCAAGCCAGTGTATTTTTAACAGCTGTTTTGTTCTTGTTTCCCAGTGAGAAGAAAAGAAAACTAGAAACAGCACGAGGACCCAAGCAGCAGAAGAAATTTAAGAAGACTAAAGATCTAAAGCAGAAGAGGAAGAAATGACTTTAAAGCCGATCAATGAACTTGAATTAACAAGTGCTGGGTCTGTACTTAAGAAGTCCTGTTCTCCTTGAAATCAAAGAGACTTTTGGAGGGAAGAAAAGTCCTCAGAGGCGTTTTTCAAGTGTTTGTATAATGGGAAGAGCAGAGTTCAAGTGTTTGTGTGAAGGTTTTTTATATGAAGTGTGACTGCAGAGCGTGAGTGAGGGACTGGAATGCCCTGGGATGTTATGAAGGTGCTTGAGCAGCTACAGAGTTCCCATTCCAAGAGGGCAGATCAGTCTGTAAACTTCCTGCATCTTAAAGGTTCTGTGGTTTATTAAAGGAGTTTGGACAACAAAGGACAGAAATGTGACTCTGCCTTAGCACTGCAGCACACCTTGATCTCTGCAGCTGCTGGGTCTGGTGCTCCTTTGGAGCTTGAGGGGGCTGTTATGTACATTGTATGTGGGGCTGGCTGGTCACTGCACCCTTCCTCTGTCTCCCTGCTGTCCTAGAGCTGCCCCTTGGCTTCGGTGGAAAGTTTTGTGTTCAGGTTGCCAGGAATCAGCAGTATTGTACCTAAACCTGGTTCTGTGATCTTCTCTTTGACCTCAGGGGCCAGTGGAGCAGCCAAGCACTGAATTCCCAGCTCTGCTGGTCCACGGTCCCAGCTTGGCAATAACTGTGTGTGCCAGGCTGGAGCTGGGGCTCGCTGGGACTGTGGGTCTGCTGCCTGTCAGACTCCAGAGGCTTCAAACCCAGGGCAAGCCTTTGCCATAGAGTGTCCCAGTCCCAATCCCGAGTGCCCTGGTGCATTGCCTTGATATTCTTCTGGCTTTTTGCTGTGGGGGTGTGGAACAGAGACCTCCCTGCAGCTGCTGCACAGCTGTGTCGTATTTACCCACAGATCTCACAGCTCCTTTTCCTGGCAAATCCTAAGGAAACAGTTCCTTACTAGGTGAAGACAGCTTTTCTTCTCTAGGAGGCTGATTGTGATTAAACAGAGGTTGTGCACAACACAGCCTGGGCCTGCCTGTGGTTTGGAAGCCACCGTGTGTGGGTTGGTGGCAGTGGCACATCCCTGAGCAGGGATGCAGCCCTCAAAGAGGGGCTGGGATCACCCAGCAGCACTGCTAGGGCTGTGGTGGCCACTGGCTACCCTGAACTGGCTCCAAAGATCTTGGAAAAGGAGCAGACATGGAAGGCAAGGAGTGTGAGGCTCTTGAGAGCTGCCCAGGAAGTGCTTGGAAGAAAAGGTGAGTGTGAATTCTGTCTGGTTTTGCTGTTACTGTTAAAAATAGTGCTGTGCACCCTGAGATGGTCTGTCCTGTTTTTTCCTTAGAGCCTGCTGGAGTGCTGCCCTGGATTTGGGAGGAGCCAAGGAGCAGGTAGGTTTTCCTGTCAGAAATCCATGATGGGGGTGTTTCCCCTGGCTGTCCCAAGGGGCAGGAACAGCTTTGGAGTGGCTGTATCCCCTGAAAACCAGTTCAGGATTGTTCATCTGACTCTGCCCCTGACCCGTGGCTTCCAGGGAGCCTCCTGGTGTCCTGGATCTTCCAATGCTGCTTTTTAAAGCAGGAATTCCAAACACAGTAAGTCAGTCATTCAGCCTGAGCTGTGCCAGTGGTGGGGTGTGAGGGGGGTACAGGGGGGTATTTGAGACATTCCTGACTGGAATTGGGGCTGACCCTGCACTTCAGCCACCTTTGAGTGGGTATGGAAGGGCTGGTCCCAGTGCTCCAAGCCCTGTGGTGGAGGTGAGCCAGGGTTTGAGTGCCAAAGTCACTGAAAGGAAGA
>VXAD01001399.1:0-40997 GCA_013399195.1 Dicrurus megarhynchus
CACTGCACACACAGGGACACTGCTCCATCCGGCTCAGCTCATCCCAGCAGGGAGAGACACAGAGACGCAGGTGCCTGTGGGAGTGTGTTATCTCTACACAGGAATTCTACACAAAACAGGCAGAGAATGAACAACGCCAGGCACAATAGATGGAGTTTTCCCACACATTTTTGGCATTCTTAGCGGCAAGGTCAGTTTGAGCAAAACTATTCCCTTCTCCTCACCAGATCTTCCAGATCTAACTTTTTCCTCCCAACTGTCTGCCTCTTGTCTTTCTTCATATAATAACATTTGGAGGTTTTGGCTAACATGGATCACATTACACAGAGAAGTCAAAGTCCAAAACATGAAATTCCTGCATGAAAATTTGTATCTGCAGGAGACGAGTATCCACCAGTGTTCCTCCAGTAAAGGCTACATATCAAACAGACATTCATTAACACTTTAAATTACTCAAACAACAGTTAATCGACCATTTTCTACTGTTTTCCAGTAGGAAAATTCACCCAGAAGTTGAAAAATGGCTATTATTCATGGGAACATGTTCATTTTGTGAGGAACTGTTATGTAGTGGATACCTCTGAGTACTAAGAAGATATGAGAAAAGAGCAAGGAGAAGGTTAAAAAATGACAGCAGGTTCTTCCGAGGTTAGGAAATATTATGGGTATCACTTATCTTCTACCCAAACCCAAAACAGAATAGCAAAGGATGTCTCTTATGGAAGTTCACTGTCCTAGCTTCATTGTCGCTCGCGAGCAGGGACCGGAGAACGAACGACAGGACGACTTCTTGTTATGATATGAAGCCGACACTTTATTCACTTACAGGTTCACTTATATACCTTAGCACGCTGGACTGGCATAAGGTCATTGGTTCACTGACCAGCCACCCCTCAAAGGGATTGGCCGAATCCCAACAACACTTACTTCAGATATTTTCTCTTTCTGTATCAATAACAATTCTATAGTTTACAAAACTCTCCCAGCTGTTCTGCCACAGTCCGTGAGAAAGCCCTGCTTTCTCACAGACACTGGCAGAAAGCTGAGATATCTCCCTGCTGCATGCTTTCTGTATCCACACTTCATGTAAGAATAGTTGTTCTTAGGGTACCCAGGGATAGGGAGCAGAATGAATCCCATAGCCCAAGGGAAAGTGGTCAGGGAGCTGCTACACCACTTAGACACACACACGTCTCTGGGGCCAGATGGGATCCAGCCAAGGTCGCCGAGGGAGCTGGCAGAGGTGCTCACTGAGCCACTTTCCATCATGTATCAGCACTCCTGACTCGTTGTGGAGGTCCCAGTTGACTTTAGGTTTGCAAATGTGGTGCCCATCTACAGAACGAGATGGAAGGAGGAACCTTCTCTCTCCCTAGAACTCCCTGAAAAGAGGTTGTACCCAGGTGGGGGTCGGCCTCTTCTACAGATGAAGAAAAATAGGACAAGAAGAAACAACCTGAAGTTGCACCAGGACGTGTTTAGATTATATATTGAGGAATATTTCTTCATGGAAAGGGTGGTCAAGCCCTGGCACAGACTGCCCAGGGCAGTGGTGGAGCCACTATCCCCAGAGGGATTGAAAAGATGTGTAACCCAGGGACGTGGTTTTGTGGGACTTGGCAATCTCAGGTTTAGGGTTGAACTTGGTCATCTTGATGGTCTTTTCCAACCTAAATGATCCAATGAAGTCCACTGGGTCTGGAGAGGTTTCATGTGAAGCAGGTCAGGAAACTGATTCAGCCAACCCAGGGCAGAAAATCTCATTTCCAGGGCAGACGGGGCCATTTGGCTGGGATCAGCATGGTACAGTGCATTTCAGCTATGCCAACAGGCCTGTACAAGAAAAAGAATTCTTTCTTCAGAAGAGGTTTCTAGCTGCACAATCTGGACCAAATTCTGGCTAAAAGGTACTGTGATCTTTTCCTGCCTGTCCCTGTTAGCCCTTTGCAGTTGCACAATCACTTAAACAGACACATACTCACATAATCATCATTTACTCTGTGGTTTGTCAATACTAAATTTATTGTTGAATGCTAACAACAAAAGCACTGTCATATTGAAGTGAATTTTAGGGAAGTTGGACAAGAAGGTTTTTTCAACTTATGTGTTTTCTCAAGAAAATACATATTCATAGTAGTTTGATGTACCAGCTCACATGAGCAAGTGTATTTGCATAAATACTCAAATGAGAATATTTGCACGAGTAATTAGGACATGTTTGTTTTTCACAAGTGCTTATTTAGAAGGAAGTGTTTTTCTACCAAATACTCATATATAAAGGAGGTCATGAATGCAAACAAAATGATTCATGGGGATTAGACTGAAAGAAGATTTCCCTGTGTGTCTGTAATATTTCCACTCACCTCTGGTTGTTATGTAGTAGCCAGTCATCTGGAAAACCTGATGAGCTCTGACAAGGCCTCTCCAAGTCTGCAGGATCATCTGGAGCACGGATGGAGGCATTACTGCAGGTTCTCCAAAGCGCTGAGCTTCTGCCAGTAATTAACAATATAAGAAATAAGAATATTAATTATAATAAAATAATCCTCGCTCGACACGAGACCCTGAGTCTGGGCTGACACCTGTTCATTATCCCCAGGATGCCGTGCCCGGTTAATGCTGCCTGAGCCCGTTAAGTTGGATCCAAAGGACAGGGCGCTGTTGTGTGTCCCACAAACCCAGGAGACTGACAGCAGAGATGCTGCTCAAGAGTTTTGTTCCACATAAGAGCCTGCCTTGATTCCACACCTTTTTGACATGCTTCTCCACTCCCTGTGGGAGCACAGTTGACCCTCATGGCACAGCACTATGCTGAAGGAGCTGGTGGGGCTGGTTCCAGTGTGGTCACGCTCTCACCTTCCCTTCTGAGGGCTCGAATGCAGTGTCAGGGAACCAGCTGGGTTCTGCTGTGCTGATTCCACCCTATTATGTGTGGAAGAAGTCCTTTCCACACATATTTCCTTCCTCTTTCAATGTGATCGGGAGAAGCATGAAAGGGTCTTTGTTCAGGATTTAACAATCTCACGAGCCCTCTAGCACTGTGGGTTTCTGAGTCACGTAGGTTGGCTTTTCAGAGCAGATCAAAGCAGACGCTGTCCAGGTGTCTGTGGGAGCTGTTCCTCAGTCCTCTGGGGCCTTAAAAACCCAAAGTAATGCCAGAATTACCAAATACTGGTGCAGTGGGTTTGACCTCTTAAGACAGTGTGATTCCATCATTGACTTCCTCCTGGTCTTCCCCTCAAGAGCCACACTCCACCTCCCACTGCTGCCTTCCCAGCCAGTGCAGGAGCTCCTGAGCATGCACAGGAGGAACTCCAGCCCTCAGCTGAAGCTGCTGAGTAAGGGCACAACCACAGCAGGTCACTCCAGCAATTATAAAGAGCTCTTAGCAGTGATGTGAGGTCCTGGAGGATGCAAAGAAGGTTCAGCATGGGTCCTGCAGCTGGAAGTTGAGAAGGAATGGGAGACCCTGACCTGAGGACAAACTGAGGACTAATCTGGTCCAGAGGTGTTTCAGCAAGTGGTTTGGATAGGGCTGAGGAAGAGGCTCCGAAGGAGAGATCGAAAAGCTGGGGTCTGTGGGACTACAGTTTCCTGGCAGCAGTAGGGGAAAAGCACAAAAAGGAGAGACCCATCCCCACGTTGGCGTTTCAAGAAGGGGGATATCAGTTATTTATTTGACTCTGATGGTATTCACAGAAGTCTGATCAGACACTGGTTCTAAATGGAAAGCGTCCTGATAAGGTTTTCTAGAGTGATTCAAGGCCCAGCAAAGCTCACAGCGGGGCTTCAACTGCTCAACCAAATCTTTTTAATAAAGAAATGAGAGAGATACCGCTCATAACAGACGTAGGTGGATAAATTGTAAATTGATTTCCACTGGGTTGTTAACCAGCAGTAGAATCATAACAGGACCCACTGAGTGGGAGCTGCAGCAAGGCAAAGTCAACCTGGAAATAATTGTTAAAGCCACCAAGCCCCGGTCAATTCATCATGTCTGAGCTTGACTTTGGGACATGGCTCTCAAATCTGTTTCGATGTCATCTTGATTTGAATCCAAATCTTGCTAGATGCAAAAGGAGTAGAATCCAACCTGGCTCTTCGGATTCACTGCTCCTGCTATGCAGCTGCTCAGATGGGCCTGGAAAAGCTTTGCTGATGCAGGAAAAGCATCCCTGTGGCAATATTAACTCCCAGAGTTTGGCCTTTATAGTGCAAAGTAGAGTGAATGCTAACAGAGATGTTTCTATGCCCAAGTGCAGTATATTGCCCTGGTGCAGAAATATTCCCAAAGCATCACAATCTTGGTGCGCCTGAGAAGCTCCTGGGTGGCTGAGGTGTCACCGCTCCCTCCTGGTCCCCCCTGCCCCTGACATTCAAGGGTCAGTGGGTGCTGCAGCTCCCCTCCCTCTGTGCCAGCTCCACTGCTCTCCTGAGCCACGTGGAGCAGCTCCCCAGGGCAGAAATCACAGGCGATCCACTCCAGTGGCCTCCCCAATTGAGAGCAAAGCCTGGCCAACACGACTCGCCTGAAGGCCAGGGGAGATGGAGGCAGCCTGGCGTGACCTGTGCCTGCTGTCACCCCTGCTGCCCCTTCCCGAGGAGCTTGGCTGCTGTGCCAAGACCTCCGCCAGAGAGGCAAAGTCCTTGTGCTGTTCCTGCAGCCCAAGGTCACGGATTAATGGGAGCTCCTGAGGTTTACTTGACTCGATGCCCTTTCCAAAACAAACCTCCTTTACACGACAGCAAGTTGTGGGTTTGGGGCCATTAAGGGTTTTAGGAATTGCCAATATTCTCTGCTAATGCCATCAGCACCTCACAGCTCATCTGAAAGCAGCTCCAGGAGAACGGCCTGAGCTCAGCAGGGTGAACTGGAGATCTGTGCCCTACTTAGCTGGTGTATATATTTGTCAGTAAGTGGGGCACTCAATAACCTGAGATCTGACAGCCTTCAGATCCTGTATGGAGAGATGTCAATCATTCTAGCTTACATTAAACATCTTCCCAGGCATCTGGACTGTATTATAATATCCCATCAGTGCCAAATTATAAACATGAACCACACATGCTAATCTCTTGATTCTGGCTTATTTCCCTTTCAGACAGTCCATGGAAGAAGGAAAAAAATGTCTTTTCTCAGCATAATAAAATTATAAACCACATGGGAGGGAGGGTGGTACCATCATCCGGTGTCTCTTGCAAGCCAACTATGGATTTTTGCAATAGTTTAGTGCTTATGGCCATTTTCACTCTCTGCCCTGGTAATAATCATAGCGAAGACACCCAATAACCGGTAAATGGAATCACAACAGAGGAAATCCTTTGATGTTTTGTGTGTGCTTCTCAGTTTGCTCTATGACATGGACCCACCTGCCCAGAGCTGGACCTGCTGTCCAAGAGGGACAGGGCAGTGACCACAGAGAGGGCACTGAGCACCATCTTGTCCTGCTCTGGGGCAGTGGTGGGTGCTGTTCAGGAGAATGTGGAAATCACTTGGAAGCTCTTGCTCAACTAACAGGTGACTTTTACATCTTAAAGTAGCTTCTGGTTTATTCTTCTTCTGAGAGCCAACAGTGAAGGTAAAGAACATTTTCCTGGAAGTCCTGGGGATGGGATTCTTTCCATGCAAAACATGCTGGTAACTCACCCCTTTTCTCCATACAGCTCTGCTCCAAGGCCAGGAGCCCAGGTCAGCACAGAGGTGTGAAAGTCCTTGGAGGTACCCACAGCTCCATCTCTTCTCAAGCAAGGACAGAGTTACTTGAGGAAAGAAAACAACAGGAATCTTCTTGCACACCTGAAGGACACAGAGATGGAAGAGCTTGGCAGCACTTTCTGAGAGATGCTCAGCATCCCCAGGAGCTTGGGCAAACCCAACTATCTCTTTGGGAACCTTCTCCAAGGAGCTGCTTCTGTCCCAGGGAGCACCAGAAATTGCCCACTGTGGATCACAGTCTAAGTGGGATCCAACAGGAGGAGCTGGACAGGCCCTTCCCAAGGAGAATGCTAGAAAACCACAGCTTTTAGCCCTGCCATCTCTTTTGCCACAGTGACCTTCAGGTGACCTTGCTTCCCAGTGTGAGAGTAGCAGCAGAAGTGGTTTCAGTCCACTGCAACTGGAATGGACTGGGCAGTTTGCCAAGTGAATATCTGCTGGGTTAATCACTGTGCAAATCTAATCAGGAACTGGAATGTGCCAGGCTCATTACTGAAATTAAATTCACCTCCAATTAAAGAGAGAGCTACAAGCTTCCATCATGCAGAGGTGCCCCCAGGCTGCCCCTCCCAAAACCAACATCAAATCCAGTCCTGCTGAGCTGCAGGTTTGCTGAGCTCTGAAGGTATTTCCAGGTGTGAGGAAGTGAACTGCTGCTTGTGATTTCCCCCAAGGCTCTCTGAGGAGTTTACTGATGCCTTTAATAAGTCACCTTGCAAGTCAGGAGTAACTTCAACGGTAGGATTTCCAAGGAGCACTCGCCAAGAGAAATCTGGGGACACAGTAACTGGAACACCTCCCATGGCAGGGTCCTTCTTGTGAGCACCTTTACAAATTCTCACCTCACATGTTGAATCCTTCCTTGGGACCTATGCACCTTATGCCTACACTGTGGAGTCCAAATTAAGAAATTAAGTTTGTGCTGAGAACAACAAGGCTGCGAAGTCAAGCAGGTAAAGTGCAGAGATGCCAACTGAAAAGTTGTTCAAGCTTCATTTGCCCCCTTGGCTTCTACATCACACTTGTACAGCCTAATCACATCATCACTGCACATCACATCTCTGCCTCCATCTGTGATTCACCTGGGCATTATCTGATTTCAGGGAAAAACTTCTAATATCTTAGGTCTAAATATGTGCCTGTAACTGAAATCCAGTTCTGAAGACTTGGCAGGACTGCAGATGTAAGTCCTGACCTTCTTTTCTCCTCCAGTACTGAAAGAAAAAAGCAATCCACAAAGATTAGGGCTTGGCTTTCACCTGGAGAGGGCCAACATGGATGCATGGATCCCTGTACACGTCCTTGCTCCACTCACACCTTCCACTGCCTACTCTAAGAACCACAAGTATGCCCAAAAATATAGCTGGGGTCTGAAATCCTCCATCCTCGTGGCCAGAAACCAGCAGTAGATAACAGCATAAAGAATCACAGACTGGTTCAGGTTGGAAGGGACCCCAGAGGGTCATCTGGTCCTACCTCCCTTGCTCAAGCAGAGTCCACCCAGAGCACATGGCACACACTTTAGCAAGACATTGAAAAACAGTATTTAATTTGTTTCAAGTATATAGGAAATTAAGTATATATTGAAGAAAATATTCCACCCGGCTGTTCCAGATCTGTGCAGAAGCCACAGGTACTGAGCAGAGCCACATTCCAGGAGACCTCACCTTTAAACAAAACCTATATGCTCCCTCTCAGGCTCAGGAGCCCCAAGATGGATTTGTCCCAATGGTCTGACCATAGCCACAGGTGGATGTTCAGGTGGCTCATCCTTACCTTGATGCAGAAGAGGATCAGGTCCTCACCAGTTGTCCTGGGCTTATTCTGCCTGACCCACTTATTGTTATTGTGCTAGAAGTCAGGGGGATTATTGTGGCATCTTGTTGCAAAGTTTTAGTTGCAAAGCCTTGCTTTGGCACTGCCATGTCCATCTGACCTGGCAGGGTGTGTCACCTCTGTGACTTACACATGCCTGGCCTGGCAGACGCTGCACGAGCAGGACAGAAGGTGCTCATTGCTGGCAGTATTTGATCAATGAAATCTCCGAAGTCTTTCTGCCTTGGCACTTGGCTCCTTGAGGATCTGGCTGATGACACTATTCCTTTGCAGCCTCAGGTGTGTCCAGTATCCCTGGATAAGCTTCCAGATGGCTGAGAAAATGTATTTGTCTGCCCAGAGAGGTTGGAGCCTGAGTCCTATTCCACCCTTTTGATTTTCCCAAGGGTTAAGGGGGAGAGATGGCCAACAGCTCCCAGGTAGAGACCCAGCTGGGTCACAGCCACCTCCCTGCCTGCTGCACCTCTCTCCTTCACCCATCAACAAAACTGGTGAGGAACATCCTGGAGGATTTTTATACCAAGTCACTGATGGGTACCTAGTGTGGTGGGAAGTTTCACCCATGATAAACCTCACAGCACATGATTGCTCTCAGCACCACTTGTTCTTAGTCTATGCTTTGTTCAGCTTGTCTGTGTTCCCAGCCCAGGCCCGTGTCCCAGATTCCCAGACACCTGGGCCAGGGGCTTTATTTTCCCCCCTCAGCAGGCCCGGCAATGCTAATTCCATGAAGACTGCAGAAGGAGAAATTTTCAGATGCCTTGAAGGTTCCTGCAAAACCCTTCCCTCCTTCCCTCTCTGTTCCTTTGCAGAGGACACAGCTGGCTGACTCTGGCATGAGGATGGATCTCAGGCCAAAATCTTTTCTCTGACCCATGTCCCGGCAGAGGAACTGCTGGGAGCCATCCCCTGCCTCCTGCAGCCGCCCTTCACTCTCCAGAGGGTCATCTTGGACAGATGTTGGAGCTCCTGAGGTCCACCTGCCACATGAAATAACTTCCCCATTGTCTCAGGGCCTCCTGGCATTCCCCTGCAAGAGTGTCTGACGCAGTGGATGTTCCTGAAACCACCTGCTCTGCCTCCAGAGCTGCCTTGGAGAGTGTGAACCATCCCTTCTCCAAGGGGCTCATACCTCTGAGGGGCATTAATTTCTAGAATGACATCTCTCCCAGTTTAGGATGCAGACAGCTCTTCCCAGTCCTGTAAAGCACTCTGCTGGCTCCACTAATTCTGGATCAAACTCCACTTGTAGGTCCCACTCTGGCCACATGAAAGCAACAGAATGTGTCTGTCCACATGTTGCCATCTGATGCATGGAAGTTCCCTCCCAAAATATTCACCAAACACAGCTCCAGGGGGTACAGCTGGGATGTCAGACTGTCCATCCCAGGGTCTGTGTCAGGGTCTGGCTCTGCTGTCAATATTCACACCAAGGCCTTCTGCCTAAGCTCATGAAGGAAATTCAGAAGCTGGGCAAGTGCAATTGTCTCCTTCGATGCACCTCACACACTGTTTGTCAGCTTGTTCGACAATTTGTTTAGTTTTCTGAAATCGTGCTGGGTTTTGAGTGTGGCTGTGTCCTTGTGGAGACTCCTCTGAGACTGTGGATCAAACTGTGTAGGACTGAGTCCTGGTCTCCTTATTGCTGTTGAGTTATATCACATTTCATAATCACCCTATCAAGATCATTTGGAGTCACAATGGAAAATAGTTCAAAGCCAGAGCTAGAAGATGAGATCTGGCCTTTAAATAGTTTCTATACTTTGGGGTATAAAGATGTGATTCTTTTTGCCATTCTAGGATCTATTTTACAGCTGTCATTCCTTCCTTCCTTCCTTGTTCCTCTACTGCATTGGCACATCACTCTCCTGGGTTTTAGGCCCTTTGCTTACGAGCGGTGTTCCCATCAGTGTGTGGGTCTCTCTCTGGACTGTTCATGCTGCCTCTTCCAGCCTGTGCTTGCTGTCTGATGGTTTCACTGAGGATCTCTTTGTGGAGGACCTTAAGACACAAGCACCTGCAGGTTCTATTCTCAGCTCCAGAGTTAATTGCCCACATTGCCTCTCTTTAGCCCCAGATTCCTCAGACCAGTTCCTCTGGGTTATTTAGCACTGAGCCTCAGTAGCTTCTTCCCTTGTGTGCTCTGGGAGGCTTTTCCAATGAAGAGACACTAATTCCTGCTGGTCTCTGGAAATCTGGAGACCCCCATCCTGACTGGTTATTGCACTTAGTTACCTGTTGGAGCCTCTCCAAGTTTCAATCCCAAACCCAAGCTCCACACAGCCACTGTCCATGTCAGACCTCGTGGGGTCTGGTGCTCCTCTGCTTCACGAGTTAGTGTCTCAGTTGTGCCATGGAGCTCCGAAGGAGCCACTGGTGGGACAGCTGGAGTGAAGGGCAGGGCTGTTCCTGCTCCCTGCCTGCTGACAGGACAGTCCTGCCTTACCCTCAAGTTCTGCTCCTGTATTAACAACTTCACATGAATTTTCCTCAGTCGCTGGAACTGCTCAAGAGCTGGAAGCACAAGGAGCAGCAAGGCAGGCTCGGGTGAACTCCTTCCACATGTCAGCAAATAACTACTCAAAGAACAAAGCTGCACCACTCGCCAGCCCCTCCCCAGGGCTGCCAGGGGAATCCGAAGCGCAGGTTTGAGGTAGAGCCCGACGAGCCTTCCAGACTGCGAGGGATGCAAAGCCCTTGTTACGGAGCAGAGAGCTCAGCACTGCCCCAAGGGTTAATTAGCAGCGTCCTTTGCCTTTGGAGGTGTTCATCTAAGCACTTCCTCGTGGAGGGACAGCCGTCTTTGTTGCCTGGATACTGCCTTGCCGCGGCTTTGAGGAAGATACCTGGAGCTTCATTAGAAGAGGATGTTAGTGGGATTTTCAGGTTTAGCTGCACTATGTAAATTATTACCCGGGGCAGCCCTGAGGCAAAGTGGCTGCCGGTTACTATCAGCCACACATCACATCCATGCTCTGACAAGACAAATAAGGGTAATTGTCTCTCTCCCCTTAATCAGGGGGATGTGATTAGCTGGAGGAGACCTTGGCCAGGTGCTCACCAGCATTACCTGGCTCAGCAACCTGAGCATCCCTGCGGAGCCAGGTTGGGCAGCGGGGACCGGCCGGGTCCAACACCCTTCAGTTGTGGGAAGTGAACGGCAAACAAGCAGCCGTCTCTCATGGCTTGGAGGAAGGTTGCAGAGAGTATAATAATTAGAAAATAAGGAGCACTTGATGAAATGGTGACTTGTTCCTGGTTTTTTTCCATGTTACGCAGGCTGTACCTTTGCTGCAGCTCACCTCTCCAGTCTGAGATGTATTGGATATTGCTGATGCAAAGTGAAGGATCCCAAAGGGACTGGGAAGGATTTGCACCCAGCCTGGGAAACTGAGCTCAGGAACAGATATGTGGAAAACAGATTTTCTGAGGTGGGAGATGTATGTCTTCAGTGGCTTTGTCGCACATTATCTCTTCATTATGCTCTCTGTGCCCATGATGAGTGAGATGCCCTGGGAGATTTTCCCTAAGTTATGGAGCAGGAGGACATTCTCCTCCTTCACCTCCTTCTATTTTAAGGATAAAATTCCAGTTAAACTGGGCCTGAGTGCCTTGGATCCTCCCACACTCTCCAGTCACCATTTCTGTTCACCACATGACCTAAAGTCAGACCAAATGACATTAGGCAGAGCTATCAGCAAAGTAACTAACCAGCCACCCTTTTCCTTGCTGGCAGGACACAGCAGCCTGTCGGGGTCTGACCCTGCTGAGGGTCTGAGCAGGGGGAAGGGCGGGAAATGAGGCGGATGGAGCAACAGCCTTTTAATTGGAAGGCAGTGCAGATAATTGGGATGGTTCATGTTTTCCTTAGAACAGAGGATGTTGTACAGTGGCTTTGCCAGAGCATTTGGAAGCCTCTCCTGGTCTGGGAGTGAGAAATCATCTGTCCTGGCTTTGCTGAATCCTTTCTTGTGTGTCCTGAGGTGGGGAGTCCCTGCCGAGTGCAGGATTGCCTGGAAGTCAGCCCTGATGGTTGAGTGCCACATCTGGGGCAGATGCTGGTGGAAGGGTTTGCTGTGCCCTGCAAAGGACCTGACTTCAGAACTTTGTCCCTCCCTGCTTGAGGGGAGCAAAGCTGTGCACCCACCCCTGTCACAGTGAAAGCATCTGCCAAGGTGACCTTCACTCACGTGCCTGCTAAAGGTGCAAAACACTTCTGAGTGTAAAGAGAAAGTGAAAACCCCTCTACCAACACCCTGAGATGTCTTCCCATGCTGCTTCCTTCCCTGCTGCCCCCTGAGGCACAACCATAAGGGCTTGTGCTGTCCAGTGTGAAAGCCTGGGATATTCACCTGGAGATTATGGGACTTCAGAGCATCAATTTAACACAAAATATATCAATCATTGGAAAATTATTTGATTTAGAGATGGACAGTTTTGGTGCCAGATTTAACATTTTGAAATGCATTTCCTTTCCCTTTTTGCAATGGAATCATAGAATAGAATCACAGAATTATCAAGGATGGAAAAGACTTCCAAGATCATCAAGTCCAACCTGTGACCAATCCTCACCTTGTCAACCAGACCAGAGCACTGGGTGCCACATCAGACGTTCCTCAATCACCTCCAGAGATGGGGACTCCATCACCTCCCTGGGCAGCCATTCCAATGCTTACACACCCTTTCAGTGAAGAAATTCCCACTGATGTCCAACCTGAACCTCCCCTGGCAAAACCTGAGGTCATTTCCCCTCTCCTGTCAATACACGTATGTAATGTCTCCCATTAATTACGTAGCACAGGTTCCCCAAACTCCTGCACCCTTATGCTCACGTACATCTCTGACTTCGTTAGAATATTTTGATGCAATTAGAAGCATTTGTACTCCTTTTCCCTGGAACAGGAAACACTTGTCCCAGAGTGATCCCTAGCAAACTGGCTAGGCAGCCGGTGGTGGTTACAGCGGACGCTGATGCTGCAAGTTGTCCTTCACAGATGTGGTTGGTGGTGCCATTTGCAGTTTCCACCCACTGCTTTCCTCCACCTATTCATGGTGGTTTGATCTCCTGGTTTTGCAAGAGCTTTGTGATTTGTTGTTGTGAATTAAGGTGCACAATGGCAGCTGTGTCTCCTCCATGCCGTGAGCAGAGTTTTTCAGTTTTTTGGAGTGAGGATGTGTTTTGTGAGATGACTTGTCCCAACACCCAGCACAGGATGCTTAGAGACACCATTTCGTAGTAGGGTTCTGAACCCCTGGACCAGAGGTGTCAGACTCATGGGCCAGCCAGGCCAGCTGACAGCAGGATTGATGACAAAGTTACTGCTCCCTGAGTGTCCTCTCATCTGCTACACATCTATCAGTTTATTTCACTTTGCTGTAAGTGTACGACACACATAATGTGTGAGGCAGTCACTCATCACCAGCCCCACCATCCATGTGCTGGGAGTCCAGAGGACCAGAGACCTTGTCCATCCCCCCATGAGAGCCAGAGCAGCTCTGAGCTGGAGCCTGCAAAACAGTCTGCTTCATCATCTGTTCAGAGGAACTGAGTGATACACACTTAACCAAATTCCTACTAATTCTTCTCAAAACCTCACCATGCAACCTGTGAGGCCAGCGTGGGTGACTCTCTAATTCTAGGAAAGATTTCAGAATGAGCAGGGACAAATCACAGAATCACAGAACATCCTGAGCTGAAGGGACCCACAGGGATCATCCAGTCCAGCCCCTGGCCCTGCCCAGACACCCCAACAACCCCACCCTGGGCATCCCTGGCAGCGCTGTCCAAACGCTCCTGGAGCTCTGGCAGCCTCGGGGCCGTGCCCATTCCCTGGGGAGCCTGGGCAGTGCCCAGCACCCTCTGGGGGAAGAACCTTTCCCTGAGCTCCAGCCTGAGCCTGCCCTGGCCCAGCTCCGGCCGTTCCCTGGCTCCTGTCCCTGTCCCAGGGAGCAGAGATCGGAGCTGCCCCTCGGGAGGAGCTGCAGATCCCTGAGCTCTGCCCTCAGTGTCCTCTGCTCCAGCTGGACACACCAAGCGCCTTCGGCTGCCTGTCACACACCTTCTGACAAAGCACGAAAGCAAGCTAAAAGGAAAGACTCCAGAAAAACACTAAGAGAGTTGACTGGGTGAGAAAGAAAAGATGACCTGGTATCCAAAAATAATCCAGCTTCACTGTCCAGAAGACCTGTGGCCAGAACTTCCAACTGTCTCAGGTCCAAATTCCTGCCACATTCCAACACTGTTTTGCAGAAGAGCTGCAGCATCCCCAGCTCAGCACCTCAGGGCTCACCAAGCACAGGGCTCAGAGGAGGGGGGCCCTGATCACCCCAGGAGCTGCCCACAGCCCTGTGCTGAGCTGTGCCAACAGGTTCACCACGCACAGCACCAGAATCAGAGACTGGAGGAGGAGAGAGTGGTTGTTTTGGACATGTCCTGCCCCCAGGGCAAAAATAAAAAATACTTTGGATAAGTGTCCTTTAATTTTGAGAGCCTGGGACAGCCACACATGGCACCTTTCAGCACCTGCTGGAAGCAGTTGTGTTTTTCTGGCTGTGGTGAGCAGGAGACTTCCAGCTCTGGCCTGTTACTGAACAAACCAAGTTCCAGCCTGGCAGCAGCTGAGACAGGAGATTCCAGATGCAGCACGGCCATTGTCCTGCACTGGCAGTGCTGCCCACGGTGCCCCAAAGCAAGGAAAATCTCAACTTCTTGCTGCTCCCCGCCACCAGCACCAGGCACTGGTGTTCGATGAGTGTTAACTGGGACGAGCCTCCTTTCCCCCCTCAGGGAGCGCTTTGTGCCGGCCCCCAGCGCTGATGGAGACTCCGTGGCCATGGCCGATGGGTATTCCAGGTGGAGCCTCAGACCACGGTTGTCACCTCCATGTGAACACGGTCCCTGCAGGGACGGGAGCACAGCCCCGGGTTAGAAGTTGCCTCCCTCTTGTGGTGGCTGCGCTGCTCCCGAGTCACACGGGTGCAAACACCAGGGGATTTCTGACGCTTGGCCTTCCACAGAGCATCAGAGAAGGACAGAGGTGGCCCTGAGCAGGTGGGAATTCCCAGGGGCTGTTGCTGATGAGAAGCATCAGTCCTTCAGTGACCCCTGCTCTGCTGATGCCAGGGATGTCACCTGTGAGCTCTGGGAGGAGATGTACCCAGAGGACTCAGCCCCAACCAGAAGAGGCAGGGGAGAGGAGCCCAACTTAAATGCTGTCAGCACGAAAATAGATCGGAGGGAAGAAAATTAGATAGGAGATTAAAGTGCAACTTTAGACTGATGATCATAGAATAGAATATCCTGAATTGGAAGGGACCCACAGGGATCATGGATTCCAGGCCCAGGCCCTGCCCAGACACCCCAAATCCCAGCCTGGGCATCCCTGGCAGCGCTGTCCAAACGCTCCTGGAGCTCTGGCAGCCTCGGGGCCGTGCCCATTCCCTGGGGAGCCTGGGCAGTGCCCAGCACCCTCTGGGGGAAGAACCTTTCCCTGAGCTCCAGCCTGAGCCTGCCCTGGCCCAGCTCCGGCCGTTCCCTGGCTCCTGTCCCTGTCCCAGGGAGCAGAGATCGGAGCTGCCCCTCGGGAGGAGCTGCAGATCCCTGAGCTCTGCCCTCAGTGCCCTCTGCTCCAGCTGGACACACCAAGTGCCCTCAGCTGCTCCTTGTGTTGCCCCTCCTGACCCTTCAGAATCTTTGTGGCCCTTCGTTGGACACTCCTTGATACTTTAGATCCTTTTTACACCATGATGCCCAAAACTGCACCCAGGACTCGAGGTGAGGCTCCAGCGCAGAGAATGACCCCCAGAAGTCAAAGGAGTGAGTCTGAATGTCCCCTTCAGCTGCAGATCCTTGTGGAAATGCAGGAACTATTAAGTAACAAAGGCAGATACCCCACAAAGGCAGTGCCCACACACCTGAGCGGTGTTACACTGAGAGCAGCAATGCTCAAGAGTGCATTTGAGAGGAGATCACAGAACAAGACAAGAAAAACTGGCAACAGTTTGGCAAAAAACTCAAGCCAGACCTGCACTGTATGAACTGTGGAGCTGAATGTCCCTGAAGTGTGTCCTGCAAACAGGGAATTCTGCAACAACTGCCACAGAAAGGAGCATTAAGCAAATATCTGCAAAGTTATCAAGGCTATGTAATCACAGACAGTGACAATGCAGAGAGCAGGGGAAATCTTCGCTATAATGATGTCCTAAAGAAAGGAAAGAAAATAGTGGAGGGATTAAAAAGTAACATGCACAAACTCAAATCAAACTCAAAGAGGGCTCTCAGGTGATGTGTGGGCAGAGTCAGGAAACCCAGGAGTGTGAGAATGTGAGTCAGAGAGTAAAATAAAACATAGAAATACCAAGTCAGAGGGGGAAACAGAGAAGTTCCCAGTGACAGGGACATAGTTTGCAAAATGCGTGTTTACACGGGGTGGGCCCACTTGGCTGCAGGGTCACTTTGGGGATTGGGAAGGTTTACGGCCAGCCAAGTCTCACGCATTTGTTTAGTCAATGAGGCAGCTGGTTGGGCTCCGCCCTTTGCACTGAAGACATCAGGTTTTGCAGGAACTAAAATGCAGAGGGGGTGGCATTGTTCCATGGCTCCTTTATGGTGCAGGGATGGCATTGGGAAAAGGTTGTGGCCCTCGAGACCAACCTTGTACAGGTATGAAAAGGTGCCGACTCTGGAAGCACTAAGGCTGGGAAGAGCTGCAGAACAGCAGCTCAGTGCTCCAGGTGTCCAGAAAACATTATTTTCTTATCCAAGCACCAATTACTCTGCATTTGATGGGTCTCACATCCTGAAATGGCTCCTAGCATGTCCTATTCAGCTGTGCTTCAAAAACAGCACCTGAGGTCTCTTTGAGAAGACTATATTGGAAAAAAATGGAAAAGTCATAGAGAACAATCCCACAGTTATATAACCAGTCATCGGCCCAGGATCTCGTGGATGGCATTGTACAGGGAGGATAATTATGAATTTGTGCATTGCTGTATGAAGATTAATTAATGAATTAATTACCAGCCTAGAGACTGGCAGCTCTAATCTAGGTAGGGTGTCATAACGTAAAGCTCTCCATAAAGAACAACACAGAGCAGAAGACACAGTCTGCCCAGACCTCATTCTGTGCAGGAGATGGGACACAGGAGACCCCCACAGCTCAGCACCTGTTTAAGGAAGGAGGATGGGTGGGAATGTCACTCCTGAGCAGGGCACAGCAGTGCAGGACAGCACTGGATTTGTGCTGCCTGCCCAGAGTGGGCTGTGGGGGTGGACACAATGCTGTGGGAATCACAGCTGATGCTTCAGTGTCACAGGAGCTGTTGGAAGCTGACCTGATTCCAGCCAAGATGGGCTGGTGGCTGGAAAGGTTGTGTTCCAATTGCTCCATAGGCCTGTGAGTCAGATGGAGGAGTGGAAAGGACACGCAGAACTAGAGAAGAAATTGTGTGCTGTTATATCATGGAAGCAATGAAGATGAAATCTATGCATGGGGGAAGTCAGGAAGAGAGTGGGAAGGAGAATGATGTGGGTGCAGAATTCCTGTAGGCATTGGGAAAAAGTTGAAACCTCAATGCCAGGGACAGAGGTGTAGACAGACTTCCTCATCCTCCTCTCTCTGGGGCCTGGGTGGTACTGGCTGGCTGGCTGTGGGTTGTCTGGTTTGGGTGTAACTGCCCCAATGCTGAACATCCACTGTGTCTTTTAAGGGCTTCTCTAGATCAGGTTGCCAGAAATGATCCTTTGATTGAAGATATTCAAAATGAAATTTCCTTTTCCATATTGTGTCCCACCTCTTCAAGCATGCCTATCCTACAAACCAAGTGCCCTCAGTTGTGTTTGTGGGCCAAAACAGACAGAGCTGAAGCAGCAGAGGCAGATGAGCTTCATGATTTCAACAACAGAAACATGGAGAACAGTGTCTTCCTTGCTAATGCAGGAGTGGAGAGGGAAGAACTGGGTATGACATCCATGGACTCTTCCTGTGCAGGAAAGGGACTGTGCTCTGAGAAATTCAGCCATACATCCCAGCACCTTCTGCATGAGAAAATCCTGTTATCCCCACCACGGTGTGAGCACCCCAGGACTCCTCATGGTCCTCTTGTTTCATGCGGAACGGGTATCACTGGAGACTTCCTGAGGAGACTTCCAGGGAGACAGAAGTGCTGCTCCCCTTGCTGAGCAGATCTGGGATCAGAGACAGCACTATAGAGTGTCAGTGGTGGGTTCTCAGGTTCAGTTTGAGAGCAGCTCAGCTAAACTGACTCCAGAGTTCAGCAAGGAGCAGGGAGTTGGTGTGATGAAGGACCTAGCCACCATCCCAGGGAGCACCTCACGTTACGCTTTCTAAGGCACAGTGGTCTCTCAATTTCATTCCTTCAGCCTGATGATTTCCTTGAAGAACAACAAACTGGAGCCAGGTCAAATTAGACAGATTTTACCTGTGTCCAGGTACTCCTCAGAGGTGTCACTTGTCAAGTCACCATAGCAGTCAGGAGTCCAGGAGTCTGAAACAGGTGATGAAGAGCAGGGATTCTTGCAATAATTGTTGGCAATGAGGCCAAGGTCACCACAGACCATTCCAAGTTTGCTGCAGCTGCGAAGCTCTTCCCCAGAAGCACTCAGCAATAACAGTGTGGATTGTGGATGTGGCTTCCTAAATGCTGCCCATGAAAACACTGGGCACAGTCCAGGCAGGTGATGAGCTGCTCCACATCTCCCTGTGGTGAGCTTGGTTTGGGGCCAGCAGGAATGACTTCACATAGACAGTTCCTAGAGGTTTCATCAGTGAGGACCAAGAAACTTCCATCAGGAGTAATAATAGAGCTTCCTTTTAAAGCAGATTTATGGACAGAGCACTCACATTTGTGAGTCAAAATGGTCTGAATCAAGCAGGCAGTTTCTCCAGGGGTCAGCCCCACCACTTTCAGTTGAAGACTGGGACCAGGGCAGTGGTTTTCACAAACTGGTCACTGAAAATAGGCCAGTTATGGAGAAGTAATACTATAAACCCTTCATCTGGAGGTGGAGTGACATGATCTGACGTTCTCAGCACCAGGCAGCACAGTGCATCAGCCTTGGCGATCGGTTACCCTGGCCTGTAAACAAGTGTGTAATCACAGCCCTCTCTGCAGCATTCATGGCAGCACACCTGGGAAGGCGTGCTCTTGAAGAGAAATCCAGCAAAGAGCTTTTAGCCTGGCAGATTTTGATTGCACCTCCACGGATATAATTATGGGATGCCTTGGTTTCATTAACCATCACAAGGTTTCATTAACCATCACAAGGGCTTCCTTTCCCATTTGTCCCTGGCAATGGATGGCACAGAGCTTGTGCAGGGACAGGTCCCTCTGACCCACCTGGCAGCTCGTGACTCAGAAACCTTCAGTGCCACGAAGCAATGCAAACATGTAGCCCTTTATTATCTCTTTTCACCCAGATGAATGAACCCTGAATCAGATGTCAATAACTGCTTGGCATTCCTGGAGACCTCAGCATGCTGGTGAGTTTATCTCCCTACAATTTCCTTGTTGAGAAAGCAGCAAAGGGCCTCAGCACCCTCTGCTCTGTGCAATAGGAAGCTGTGGTAGAGGTTGAGCAATCCAAGGAATGCTTGAAACACCCACTTGAGTTTTGGCTCTGGATCCCCATGTTTTGCCTTTTCTCCGTGTTCTCTTGGGTAGATGTCTCAGTTTCTCAATTCCTGCCACTTGGCCTCAGTGTTTGCAGGATCCTCCTCTGCTTGCCAGGAGCCAGTGTTATGTTTGTGGAGCAGAGTGCACAGGATGGAAGCAGAGGAACAAGCACAGGAACACACATGAACACATCACAGCTCTTGCTCAGCAGGAGAAAGGTTGGGAGGGGATTGGCCATGACATGGAGGTGTCAGGACAAATACAACAGACGTCCTCTTCACGACACAGCACCTTGGGTTCACGCCTTTTACCTGCACAGCTCACTTTTGGTTCCTGCTGAGCCCTGGGAAGCTCATGCTCAGCTGTCCCATTGCTGCACCTTGCTCTGGAGCAGCTTGCCCAGCCCACCCAGAGCTCTGGTGCTGCACAAGGTGACAGTCCAGGTGGCAGGTGCCTCACTGTTTGAACCCATGGTCTCTGCAGAAATGGTAAGTTTAGGTAGCTCAGCAGCTCCCTGCCCAGCCTGCCAGGGAGCAGCTGCCAGCCAGGCTGTGCATGGCTCTGGTACCTCAGCCCAGAAACCCCCACAAGCAGAGGCTACCCCTGCAGGCTGAATTAGGGGGGTCAGTGATTCATGTCACTGTCACCCTGCTGGACTGCCGAGCCATCCCTGAGGCTGTTACACCCACCCACCTTCCCACAGGACATGGACAGGGGACAAGGTACAGCTCGTGATGTCTCCCAGCAGTTCCATTTTGAAATCCACATGTCAGAGCATACCTGGAATTTCAGGAGTCTCCATTCCATGTGAATTTGTGCTTTGCTATCCCACAGCCTCAACTCCAGACCACAGATGGGAGCAGGGCTGGGTGCTCCTGGCTCAAACCAGTCCTCGCCAGCACTGGGTGTGGGCAGGGGGGATATGCTCTGGGCTGCACTGGCTCTGTCACAATCCTGTCTTTGGTGCTGTGAAGAGGGACTTGTTCCTCATAGAGATACAGGAGAAGAACTGACTGATGTTATAATTCCACCTGGGAAGTTTATGAAGTCCTTTCTGCCGGTGTCTGGTGGGAGCTGAGTTATTGCTGTAAGTCCTGTACATCCTCCCTCTCCTGCTGCTTTCCCAAATCAGCACCTTTGACTGCCCATGACCAGACCGTGACCATAACTGGCACCAGTAGTGGTGGAAACATCATCCACAGAAGGAATGGGAGAGCCCAGCCTTGTGTGTGGACATGTACTAAGAGCTCCAGGATCAATTCCTTACTCCCCAAGAGGAGAATATCTCCCAGCTCCTTGTCTGGATGACATGGAAGAGCTTTCTGCCCCTTTCTCACCTGCCTGTGACCTAAAGGAGCTATGGCTGTGGCTGTATTCTCAACCTGACCAGCCTGGAGGACATGCAGCCCTGCATCTCCCTTCACACCAAGGGGCTGCCCTTGGGTGTCAGCACCCCTGGGAGCTGGCCGAGCTGGTGAGCGTTGCACTGACACACCACAGG
The DNA here is from genome assembly GCA_013399195.1 of Dicrurus megarhynchus. Classification (NCBI taxonomy): domain Eukaryota; kingdom Metazoa; phylum Chordata; class Aves; order Passeriformes; family Dicruridae; genus Dicrurus; species Dicrurus megarhynchus. The sequence continues at coordinate 20,688 of VXAD01001399.1, forward strand.
CAGAAAACCCCGCAGAAGAGCACATTTTATTGCACAAATTACTCTTTTCCTTCTCTCAGAGCTCTGCAGGGTCTATCTCCAGCATGCTGAGTGCCTGCAGCCTCTCCACATTTCCTGTTTTCATTCCAGTATCTGCAATGCTAACATGCTGCGTGCCTCAAATTCCAGCCCTGACGCACCAGGAAAAGGGAACAAGGGCAGATTCATGGGATTGTCAGGGTCTCTCGTGCCTTTTCTCCAGCCAGGCTGGGGATATTGATAACTCCCTGACTCCTTCCTTCTTCCTTTTTCTTCCTTTCTCTCTCCTAATTCCCGGATATGCTGTGATCCCTCAGCATTCTGATGCTGCAGTATTCTGACAGGGAAGGGCACGCATTTGGCCTGTTTTCCTAAAAGCCACAGCTGGGAAGAGCTGAATCAGAGCTGCTGCTCTGGTGAGAAAGTGTGTACAAAAGATTGCTCTGAGGCCTAAGACGTTCTGCCAAAACGTGGCATAGCCACTATAACACCATCTCCCCACTGCAGCGGTAACTTTCTAATTCCTCCTCCTAATGGTATCAATCAGGCGTAAAACCTTTAAGCCAGTGGAAGGATTGTCTTGGCAAATATTTGATAACATTGCTTGGAGTTGAGTCAGCCAGATCCATCCCTCCTGTGCCTTCCCTCAGCTTCCAGCCAGCACTGATACACAGGACCCAAGACACACTAAACTTGGCAATTTGAGACTTGAGGGACAAATTCTGTTCCTTTTAATCCCGTGCTTAGTTGAGGCCAGATGTTGACAGCAGAAACAGAAAGCTGTGGCCAGTCTGAGACCCAAGCAACGAGCACCAGCACAGGAAGGTGTTTCCAGCCCCAAGTATGGTACCTGCTGTTGGCAGGACCCGCTCCCATCCCACCTGTGGATCCCATGGGGGATCATGGATCAGCCATGGCTCTGCCCATGGATGGGCTGGACATGAACCTTCAGCTGCAGGAACTGATGGCATCACCCAAGGGATTTCTTCCCAGAGCTGTGTGTCTTTCCTCACCCAGCAAGGCGACAGGGATTCGAGAGCCAGCAATGCAGACACAGAGGATTTCCATCCCAGGTGGAACTTCTCCACATCCCATCTCCAGCCCTCCCTGGGCTTGGATTCTGCAGCTCCTCTGGCCCAAAGAGGCACTTCCACAGCGTTATGTACCTGCTGCCTCCCTGTGCTCCTCCCTGTCCCCTCTGCCAGCATGGGGAGCAGCTGGGTGGGCGAGGAGGGGGCCCCAGCTCTGGTCTGGGAGCACATCAGGAGGGAGGGTCACCGAGGCACGAGCTGGAAGCCAGAGGAGCAGCAGGGAAGGCCACCAGACTGCTCATGGGGCACCATCGTGCCAGCTGAGCTCAGCCCAGCCCACAGCATTTAGGATTCCAGCCTGGGATCAGCTGGCATCCGAGGGGGACTCCTGGATGTCTGTGAAAGGTGGGATAACATGACACAGGCTTCAGCCCCTCAGCAGAGCCCAATCTCCTCCCGGGTGTGCTGTAAGGGGTGCAGATTGAAAACCTCCTCAAGGAGGGACAGAGCAGAGGCAGACCCTGCTCAGGGAACTCGTGATGCCCCCAACTGCCCATCCCTTGGGGACGACCCCGGACATGGTGGCCAGAGGTTTTGTGGGCTCACCCCAATTTCTCTGAGCATTTCAGAGCCCCTTTTAGCTGCACTCCTGAGGTGAATTCCTTTGCTTTGGGCTTTTTATGACAACTCCTGTTTTTTCTTGTTTTAAGATCATATTCTACTCCCACTGGAAGAACGGCTTGAACCAAGAGGTTTAAAAGACAAACACTGTCTCTCACCACATTTTAATTATTTAACTAGGAAAAGATCTGTACTTTGTCTTACTTGTACTCATTTAAAGACACAGGTAGTTTAAAGTAAGTACACGGCTATTGAAAAGGGAATGTACTACTTCCTCAGGAAGCTTTATATATTTAAATTACTGCTTTTGCTAAAATTTTTTTTTTACTCCCTTCACTTTCCCTGCTCCTTGTTTTTTGCCTTCAATACACCCCAGACACATTTTTCTAGTGAGAAAAAACAGGACAGTTTTGGAAAAATAAAAAACTATGTGAGAGACAAGACAAGATTATCAAATTGCCAGTTTTTTGTCTGGGTTTAAAGCACAGAATCTTTGTGTAATGTTCTCCAGCACTCTTGCACAGCTCTAGGAAAGAAGCTTTTTCTGAAAAGGCTTTTCTGATGAAATCACATTTTCCATGACAAAAAACGGTCTTTGAAAAGACATCTTGACAGCCTGCTCCTGGTTCTGCCTGCTGGCTAGAGATGGGCCTTTTTCTGTTGTTTATGTAAATGCTGTCGGGGCTGAAGTGTGGGGAGGGGGCTGCTCCTGTGCCCCCTCAGCTGTCAGCCTGGTTGGCACCCGGTTCTCTGGGTCGGAACACCAGCCAGGACTACGTGGTGCCTGTAGTGATCCCAGCCAGCAAGGACCCGAGCCCTCAGCATCCCTGGAGTGCTGTCTGGTGAGGAGTGTTCTCCAGGTGAAGCTGCTCAGGTGCACGAGACACACGTACAGGTTGGAGCCTGCTGAACTGGGACGAGACAGGGATCCATGGGCTCCATCCATCCTTCTCACAGCCTGGAAATACAGCTGCAGCTGGAGCAGCAAAGGCCGGCTGGAGTTCCCAGCTCTTCCTGCTGCAGGTCCCTCAGCCTGATCTCTGCTGATCCACCTGCCTGCCAGAGGCAACCCACACATCCTGAGCTGCTGGCTGAGCCCAGCTTGGCAGTGCCTTCATGCAGAAGTGAGGAACAAGTGGTGAAGTGTTTAAAATATTCCTCTGATGCCCCCTTTGTGTGTGCCTTTTCAATTGACCTTTCCCACCACAATTTTAACATCACTCACAAAAGAGGCACATCTTGCATTATCTGTGCCTCATCTTAACAAATGTCCCATCCTGAGAAGTTTTGTTCTTAATTCTGATCTTCAGTTTTCTGCAAGCCATTAAAAATCCCATCTCCTTTTAAATCTTGCTTATCCTTGAGAACAAGAGTTTAGGAAGATTCATAAAAGGAAGTGAAAGTTTTTTTGCACATGAGGAGTACCCTGTTGTGATAATAGACAGCAAAGAGAAACACAGCAGAGATGTTCAGGGCTTGAGCCAACCTCATTTAAGCTGATCTTCAGAGAGTGGACTGTGCTTGATGTAGAAGGAAATGTCCTGCATCTGCTGCTAGGGGCCTCTGGCACTTTCTGGCCACTGTCACCTGGAGGAGCCAGGCCATGTATGTGGCACTTGCTTTGTGTGAGGAGCTCCAGTGTCCTCACAGCCCTCAGGGGAAGGCTTAGGGACAGCAGGACTCCATTTCCTGGACAGACTGCTCCTTACTGACCAGGACCATGGGTGTAATAGCGCAGCTTGCTGCTGTTCTCAGCTCAGGGAGCCCATGGGCAAAAAGCAAATGCAGGGGTGAGTCCCCAGGTGGGTACAGGACACGCTCACCTGCTGAGCACACACTCCCTCTACGCAGCCCTGGGTGGGACTGGGGTGAGCAGCACCTTTTGAAAGGCTTTTTTCATCACACAGTGAGGCTTTCCCAGTGTTTTAAGCAGGACAGGCACACGAGCCACTGCTGCCCATAGGGCCACAAACCTCCCTCCATCCCAGCCTTGGTCTCACACAGTACTGCCCTCCCATTGCTGCCAGTCCTGCAGGCCAGAATCTGTGTTCTGGGGAGAAATGTGGGCAGCACTGAGGTCTGCAAGCAAGATAAACCAGGAGCCTGGAGCTCCCGAGCCATCTGTCTCGCCCTGACCGCTGTGCAAGGCAGAGCCCGGCCATCCTATCATCCCTCTGCTGCTGGCAGCACTCCCAGATCCCTCCATTTGTGACCAGCCAGCATGCCCTTCACTTTTCCCTCTCAACCTTCATTTAATGGGTTTGGGAGTCCAATCTGAGCACAGCTTCCAGATAAAAGCATCTGCTCCAGATAAAAGCATCAGCTGGAGGCATCAATGGGATTTGTAAGTACACGAGGAACAGAAGGCACCCTCAGAGTGGACCCAAACTGCACAGGCAGAAGCCAACAGGACCATCAGTGGGTACAGTGTGAGCAAGGCCAGAGGACCCTGACGGAGGAAGAGGAGGCACAGAGGCCCTTCCCTTCTGTTCAGCCGGGCCTAGCAGGCTCCGAGAGGGCTTGGTGAGGAGCAGGTCACTGGAGCAGTGTGGGGTGAGAGGAGTCACAGAGCGAGGAGACGGAGGAGGCGGAGGGGTGAGGCAGGGAAAGGCCAGTGGCAGCTATGTCAGGGTTAGTGATGCTTGTGGGTTAGTGATGGGTGTGGAGGTGGGGGAGCAGAGGAAGGCCTCTGCTGACTTCCCAGGGATCTGCCTTCTCACTGGCACCGTGGATGCGTCCAGTCCTGGTGACTCCAACGGGAAGGAAGATGCCCAGCCCTGGGGTACCCTTGAGAAGGAAGCACTGCTTGTCCCTGCCTCAGGATCCCATCCTATAAACCAGTGCCTGCACTGACACCTCCCCAGCACAGCACTGTGAGCTCCAGGGGTGGGAGAAGCACCAGGATAATCCCCCCAGCCCCACGGTGTCCAACCAGGCCTTTTCCTCTTCAGCCCTGTCCAGGGGCAGCTGCAGCCCAGCCCATCCCTGAGAGCTGCCCGGGGACAGTAAAGGAGACAATGATGCTGCAGGATGGAAGACCCCTACTTATCAGAAGAAGGTGAGGTCTGGGTTTGTCACTGAGACGTGGGAATGTGCCAGTTCCCTGGGACCTGCTGGCTCACCATGGTGAGCAGTGAGACCGGGCCCTGCCTCTGGCTTGTTGCTACAAGCACCAGGGCCCTGCAGCGGAGGGGTGGGGCAGGGGTAGCTCTTTTTTTTCCTTTAGGTCTTTCAAATGAATCCTAGCCCTCTGCTTCTCTCCCAGCACTGTGCAAAGTCCCTTCAGGGAGTCAAAAGCAAAATCCAGATTCCCTCTCCTGGGACACAGCTTCTGTAAAAGTCCTGGAAACTGGAAGAAAACAGCAGGAAAAAGAGCAAGGAAATGTCACCGCAGGTGAGTGACCGTGAATAATCCCCATGCTCACATTTTCTTCTGTGTTATTATCCTTTTTAAAAATTAAAGATGGTAATAGGTTACTGTAGTGGAAAGTGAGATAATGGGAGATTTTAGGGAGATAAAATTATAATGGTATCCAGGGAGGGAGGGCAATAGGGACAGAAAATTGAAAGGGATTCATTATGAACTTATCCTCACTTATAAATATTCCCCCAGGTTAGGACTTACGGTGTTAATAATTAACCAGAGTCTTATGAAGGCTAAAATAACTACAGCATGCACATAGCTCCTCACTTCAGCACTCACCATGTGCACAAGCCTTGCCCGCCACTCATCCAAGTTACTGTGGTAACTGTGCATCTGCTTCCCACAATATCCTTCATTAATCATTTACACACAGGGGGAAGAATAAAGTCTTGGGGGAAAGATGCCACGGGAGCTATTTCTGCTCACCTGTGCTGGTGAGTGAGACCAGCTCTGAACCTTTCCAGCCCTCACAGGCCACAGTCCCAGGTGCTGTCTAAAGGAAGTGAATGCACATCAATCACACCTATCAGCTGGGAGGAGATATCTGTGTGCTGAATGTGTCCATTCCTTGTCCTGCACGGATTTCAGACTGTCCTCGTTCTACGGTGTCTATCTGAAGCACTAGAAAACGGGCCTGTGCACTATGGTCCTTCTCACTAGCGTTTCTTTCCTTCTACTTCATGGTTCTCCTTGTCCCTGTGCTGTTGGGAAGGGACCTCTAAAAGCCTCCAGTCCAGCTCCCACTCAGAGCAGGACCATTTCCAGCACTGATCAGTCACCCTGGCTGTGTTTCTGTCCACTGAAGATGCATGTCCAACACTCTCTGATCCAAAAAGACCAAGGAGTCAGTGGGAGGAGGGCCTGGAGGGATAAGGAAATTCCTCTGGCTGTTGAAGTGCAGTGGCTCTTTGGGATGTCCCTGCCATAAAAACAGGAGAGCACTTGCCATTGGCCAGGAGGTGAAGTGCCATGTGTACAGGGAGGGGACAGTCATCCTTCAGAAAAGCCTACTGAGACCTGCAGAGGAGCCTCTTGTGACAGCAGAGCCTGTGGCTGAAGAAAGGGCTGATGGTGGGAAATGAAGGGACAGCAAATGTTCCTCAAACATTTAACCTCATTGTGGCACAGATCAAGCTGCAGGAGGTGAATCACAGAATCATACAATCGTAGAAGCAGAGAATCACAGAATCACAAAATTATTTGGGCGGGAAGGCACCTAAAAGTCCATCCCATTCCACTCCCTGCCATGGGCAAGGACACCTTCCACTGTCCCAGGCTGCTCCAAGCCCCATCCAACCTGGCCTTGGGCACTTCCAAGGATGGGTGAGCCACAGCTTCTCTGGGCACCCTGTGGTGCCAGGGCCTCACCACCCTCACAGGGAACAATTCCTTCTGCATATGTCACCTAAATTTTCCCCCTTTCACTTTGAAGCTCTTCCCCCTTGTCCTGCCAGGGTCGTGGACTGTGGGGCTGTGGGTATCCCTATCCCACAGGGAGAGTCCCACCGGTCTCACCTCCTTCTCCTGAGGGCACAGCAAGGACCATCTCCAGCACCAGCACAGCACCACAGGACCTCCAGTGTTCCCATCAGCAGAAAAGGCAGGACCCCTCTTGCACATGCACTTCTGTACTCTGTGCCCTGGAAGCACCGGTGGATAAAGGGAATCTGACCAAAGCATCCTAACAAACAGGACATGCCTCTGAATTTCTTAGCTCTGGGAAGAGTGAACCCGTCCCTGCAGCCGAGTGCAGAAGGTGTCAGTACTGAGTCACTTTTTTACAAACTCTGTGCCATGAGGAAGCGAGGTGAGGAGGGGTTGCTGCAGAGGACACAGCATGAGGGAGTTACTTGCACCTTGCAGGAGCTGGACTTCGATGACCCTTCCAGCTGAGGGTGTTCTATGATCTCCATTTTCAGCTGCAAGAGTGTGCCTGGACAGGGGAGACTGTCGGGAACTGGGAGTTTAGCTCTGGGAACTCACAACCTCAGTGCTCCTCATGGAGACACAAGGCTGATGGGAGCTGGTGCAGAGGGAAAAGGCAGCAGCACACACTCCAGGAAAGCTTTGACTTCCCAGGGGCATTCCAGGAACCTATTTCAACCATGGGTACCCAGTCCTGGCAGGGAGGTTTGGAATCAGTGGGGAACTCATGCTGGAGTGATTCAAAGTCTCTCTGCAGCACAGGCAGAGCCAGCCCTTCGCTGTCCTTTGGGTGACAGCTCAGTGACAGAATAGCTGAATGGGAAAAGGTGTTTGGGGCTACCTGTCCTGCATCCCAGCAGGGTTGTGTGCTGGTTGCCTCAGGCTAACAGTCTCCCTGAAGTTTTGGAAGTGATCCAACTGCCAGCACAGAGGAGCCCCTTCCCTGCCACAGCAACGGGCATAGGAAGTGGTGACCCCAGAGTGGGGTCAGCCCCGTACTGGGCAAGGAAAGGACACACAGAGCAGCCCCAGCAGCACAGCACGGGCTCTGCACAGCACCATGCAGCCCCGGTAATGAGGACAGCAAATTAGAGTTCTTTAAATAACCAGGACCTCTTCAGGAAAGGGAGTAAGGTCCTCAGACAGCCTGATCTTCATTTAATCCCTGCAAACAGACACCTCTGATTAGGAGGATTGGTTTCTTCTGGAGGGGAGCGGATTGAGGGCTTTGCCTGGCAAGAGCGAAATAACATCTGGTGCTGTGTTTCCTAAACCCAGGGAGCCTCTGACTCCTGTCCCCAATTTAATGCTAGCCTCCTCACTCCTCTTCCTCGTCCCAGCACCAAACCCCCTTCATTAGCATCTGACCCGGAGCAGGAGCACCCCATGGGTCAGCACAGCCCTGACACACATCGTGCCAGGGTCAGAGAGGAGCCCTGAGCCCCTGGAAGGGCTGGCAGGACGGGCAGTGGTGGCAGGAGCTGCCCTCCAGGGCTCAGTGACAGCTTTGTGTCATGGTCTGGGTGGGCAGCAGGGCTGCTCCTCACCCCCTGCACCTCTGACACAAATTGGAGGAGCCACATCAGTGACACAGAGGTCTCAGTTAATGAGCAGGGACACTAATGAATCTGTGTGTAATCTCCGTGTATCCTCTGCCTCCAGGACAGCCCCAGGGCACCTCAAGCAAACAAACAAAGGAAACATGAAGGAAACATGTCTATTAGGGCTTGCCAGCACCTGGGCTGCGCACCCCTTCCCCCGGAGCTGGCTGCATTCAGGGCAATGTACATTCACAGCAGCAATTTATACAGATTCACAGCAAATATTTTTGCTGATGATTTTCTGCAAGATTTGCCAGGGCTTTTATCAAAAGCGAAAGTGAGATTCCTTTTTTCCCTTTTTTTTTCGTTTGCTTATTTGCATAATGAGATTCTGAAATTTTGCCCCTCCCCCAAGATATACACAGTTTTCTGTGTTGATGAGGATCAGATTTGGCTGAAAACAATTTTGATGGAAAATGTTCAGCTGTCTCTCCAGCAGGATAAAGCCCTGACGGAGCCCTGCCATGCAGAAGTGCTGGCATGACCAAATGACTTTGCTTTAAGAGGCAGCAAGAGAACAGCCCCTGGCAAAGAGGGAAGAGCCCTTTCAATCCCAGCTGCTTTCTTGGAGAAGCCTTGGAGATGAGGAGACCCACTGAAGTGTTTCAAGGCACCAGCCTGTCCTAGTGAGGAACACGTTATTTTCTGGCTGTTTTCTTTCCATGCTAACCCAGCTGGGTGGCTCTGAACACACCTTCCAGAGAAATGCAGGACGGGGGAGGATGCTGATGAGATGCAGGGAATCGAGAGGTTTGGCACCTGGACAAAGGCATGGCCCAGGAGAAGAAAGGGCCACCAGCTCTCTATTTTCCTAACCCAAGTCTAGGGTGACAGTTTTGCAATGGCCCAGTCCCAAGAGGTTTTTTGGGTAGCAGTGGCCCCAAAGCTGGGTGCCACCAGGGAATGACAGCACTGACAGGGAGTGTGGGTGTACTGCTGGATCGTGTGGGATGGCTCTGCAGAAGAGGTGAGGTGTGTGCTGGAGCTGCCACAGTTCCCTGCAGGAAGGGACCTCCTGAAGGTGCCAGGGAGGTCTCACCACTCTGTACTCTTGTGATCCAGAGAGAATTATGTCTGCTGGAAGCGAGAGAGCACTGTACAGAGCAGCACATCCACAGGAACCAAAGGTGGAAGGGCAGGGAGCAAGAACAAAGCAGTTTTGTGGGAAACACTGGTCTGAAACAAGTGGAGCCCTGAGGTGACAGCTGCCAACAGGCAGAACATCTCAAACATCAGTGTTACCTCAGGCCTACACCTGAGCAGTGCATTAAATAGCTCTGGAAATATGTTCAGGCACTGGGATGGGGTGCTGTGATCATCCCACGCTGTCTCATGAAATTCCCTGGTCCCTGCAGCAGGATGGATCCATCCAAAGCAGTTGTAATTAGATGATCTTTAGGATCGCTTTCAACCCATTGTGTGATTCTATGAAAACAGTCCCAGGAACTCCAGCTGCTGTGTCCAGGAAAGGCTTTGGAGTGAGCTGTCTGGCCCAGCCCAAGCCCAGGGCCCTGTCTGACTGCTGGGTGTCTCACGCTGGCTGGCCCTGCCTGGCTCTGTTTCACGTGTGTGCCATGGTCTGCTGCTCCATGGTAGAAGTGAGTACAGGGGGGTTGGCACCTGGTTCATCCCAGAGAGGAAGCAACAACTCATTTTCTGCCCTTAGATACTGTAAGAATAATTTTTAAATGAGAGCTATGGGCTAAAATGAGACTTGTGGGCTAAAATATACCTTCTGCATGGAGTGAGTAGACAAATCAATTAATCAGTCAACCGATTGCTTAGACATACAAGGAGATCATCACTCAAGACTGAGTGGAGATCAGTGCCACGCACTGTTGCAGCAGTTTCACATTTGCTGCCATGCCACAGGGCTCTTGCTTGTCATTTTCATGATCGTTTATGCCACATTTGTCAATTTGTTGGCCTCACATTCAATGGGATCAGCAACTGGTTGAAGCCCCTCCACCTCCAGCCAGTTATCCAAGTCAGCCTAGGCAGGACTTAGAGGCATGGTGCTGTTTCAGGGCTGGACCCAAGCTGGACCCTGGAGTCTTTTCCAGGTCTGGGCTTCTAATTAAACCCTTGTCAATTCTAACACCTTCCAAATGGAAAGAGGCATCTGCTTTGTCCACTCATGTCTCCAACACACCCACTAATAAGGGGGACAGATTTCAGCAATCAGGAATCCCAACATGTGGATTATTTTCCTGTATTTTGCTTCAGGAGAGTTGAACTCAATGGCATGTTAGAGAGTATAGAGTGAGCTAATTCAGTCTGAGCAACTCCTTGAACAAAGCAGTACAGACAGTTTATCTCCTTGCTGGGGCTTGTTAATGACCCACTGTAAGGCAAATATGGTCTGCCCAAAGCTTGGCCACTGAGAGCTGATGTGCCCCAGGGCCAAAATCTATCAGCATGAGAATCACAGAATGGTTTGGGTTGGAAGGGACCTTAAAAATAAACCAGATACAACCCCCTTGCCATAGGCAGGGACACCTTCCACTGTCCCCGGTTGCTCCAAGCCCCATCCAGCCTGGCCTTGGGCACTGCCAGGGATGGGGCAGCCACAGCTTCTCTGGGCACCCTGTGCCAGGGCCTCACCACGCTCAATAAGGAAGAATTTATTCCTAATATCCCATCTAACCCTGCCCTCTGGCAGTGGGCAGCCCTTCCCCTTTGCCCTGTCCCTCCAGGCCCTTGTCCAAGGTCCCTCTCCAGCTCTCTTAGAGCCCCTTCAGGTACTGAAAGGCCACAAAAAAGTCTCCCTGGTGCCTTCTCTTCTCCAGGATGAACAATTCTCTCAGCATTTCCTCACAGCAGTGGTGCTCCAGCCCTCTAATCATCTTGGTTGCCAGAAGAGGATGGTGTTGTCTAAGGGTGCTGAACACAAGGGTTGTGGGGGAGAAATGAGCAGAGCAGCTTGTTCAGCTGCTCCCCAGCAAGGGAAGAGTCCATGATCCCTGTCCAGGCTGGATGGTCCTGCAGCTTGGGCTCTGCTTTTGGTGAGGGTGCTGTGCAAGACAGGCTGTGGACCTCGCTCTCCAGATACTGGAATCAGGCTTGTCCTGGATTTTCACCCAAGGTCCCGTCGCCCAAGCTAGGGGAGGAGTTGGGGACAAGTGGGGGTGGCAGGGGGGTGGCAGAGGTCCCCCGCTGGCTGGCTGGACATCACACACCTGGCAGGGCTGGCTCTGGAGTGATGCTCTGCCTCATCTCACTGCACTCGGCCATGGGGAGTGGGAGGGAGGAGGGAACTGTCTCTTTGTATATTTTGCACTGCAACCTTTTGGGGTGGAAAATAGCTCTAAGCACCAAAGAAGAGAATTAAAGTGCATTTTAATGATATGTGTCTTATGTCTGAATGAGCATCTCAGATTACAATATCACTTGGGTCCATGTGAGGAAATCCAGCCAGTGAAAAATCTCCCATCATCTCCTTCTACATTAATACACATATTTTTGTTTTAGAGCTTAATTTCAACTGTTATGTTTTTTCAAAAGTAATTAAACTAGGTCCCAAATGAGGAAATAACCTCATGTACTCCCTGCTCACCAACCACACATGAATATTAAAGAAAGTGGTCAGAAACAGATCTATTTATGAAAAAAATAGAAATTAATTAAATGCAGTTTTTCTTCCCTGCAGCTTCATTCAACCTTTATATCAAAAATGACATGAAATACATCTGGGTTCATTTGTTTAAAAATTTCCTTTGAACACTTCTCCATCTCCATTTAAATTAAAAAATTACTTAGCACAAAGAATAACAAAAAGCCTTCTGTGCAGAAATACAATGAGTAATGAACTTCAAATCATATCTGCATGAAAGATTGTCAAGTTGGATATTGTTTTTCCATGTGACCTGTTTTTTTCTAATTATTATATTTTTCCTGGCTCTGATTTTATAAACAGTGGTACCTCTCCCCTTAGCTGGCTCTAAAAGAGGTTTGTTTAATCTTTGACATTTCCTATTTCACAGGCTGCTTTGCAAGTGTTACACAATAGAGCTTTGTTGGTCTCAGTTTAATTAAACACCATTTCTTTGCTTTAAGTAGCAGAGGCAGTGACACTTTAAAAAGTTCCTTTTCTGCTTGAAAAATAATACAGTGTCAGTGAATAATTAAAACATACAAATCATCAGAATTAATTAACATCCTGAACACTTTCAAGTGCTCAAGAGTCTTTATTTCTGGGCATTTCATTTAAAAGGCTTTTTTGGAGACAGATAGAATTAGCAATCATCATTTTGGTGATGTTCCCTGGGGTCATGGACAGGAACTCTCCCGTTTCCCAGCAGCCAGGTGAGGAGCTCGAGGTCACTGGATATGGAATCCTGGTCACTGTCTCCTCCGAATATGCAAAGCCCTTGCTCCAGCACAGGCCCCCATGCCAGGGGGTTGCAGCACCTGGAAAACTTGAGCCCTGGAGGGGCCAACCCAATTTCAGTGCAATTAAGATCCTCTCTGATTTTCTGGTTTCTCCAGGAAAAAACAGAAGCTGTGCACAATTTCCAAACAGTACTGTACCAGCCGTAGCTGGGAAGGCCCAGAGAGGGTTCTCTCATCACCTCACCTTCCCTGCGTGGACTGGAGACCCCCAACCCCGCTCCCACACTGTCTGCACAGCACATTGGGCTCCCAGTCCCTTATTCCTGAGCAATTCACAAGTGCCTGCCCAGTGACCCATCAATACTCAGTGAACCCATTCCCATACACCAGCCCATCAATATTTATTGCAGTAATTTCCACCCATCTGAATAATAGAAATTGCAGATGAAAAAGCCGGGCAGTGGCAGCGGCAGGAAGGAAATTGGGTGTTGAAATTCTCAGTCAACTGCCTGGAAGTGGCTGCTCTCGTCTTGAAACGCAGCTTTGTGCCTTTCATCCCAGTGCACCTACTTGCTCCAAACCAGTTCTTCTTCCCCTTTCATGAGTGCACTTTTCAAATGATAATGGGCTGGTGTCATGACCTTGCTGAAGCAGAGAGTGCCGTGCTAAAAATATTAATGCTTTTCATCTTCACTTCTGAGTCCCAGATGGGTTTGCTGGTTTTCTCTGAACATTTCAAACACATCGATGTCACTACAGAAATGAACTTGCCCCTTTCTGGCTATAATATGGTAATCCACCATATATGCACGTGAATTTTGATTTCATAACCACCGGGGCTGTGCAGAACCCAGGCAGCCCCTCTCTGCCCATCAGACTGGTGCATCGTTCCACAGGTGACTCATTCAGGACCTCACAGCAGAGCTGGGAACAGAGCTCTGGATGTCCATAACCTGGTGTGGTCTTCAACACACTCACAGTTTCACTGGACATGTGGATGTAAGAATCACATCTTGTATCCTACTCCTGTCCAAGCCAGATCTTCTTACTCCACTGCACTGGCCAGTCCGAGGGAGAGTCCTGCTGAGGCACAGTCAGAGGGCCAGTCATAGTACAGTCCTACTGTGCTCTGATATTCCCAATATTCCCTTTGGAAATCTGGCAGGGCCAAGAGCAGGAAGCACATCCAGCCCCAGGCACCCTCTGCACTTCAGAGATGTCCAGGACCTGTGAGCTGGATGTTCAAGATCACCTGAGGAACCTGAACATACACAAGACTATGGGACACAGCAGACAGCATCCCAGAGTCCTGAGGGAGTTGGCTGATGTAGTTACCAAGACACCCTCAATGGTATTTGAAAAATCATGGCAGACAGGTGGAGTCCCAGGTGGCTGGAAAAGGCAAAGCATTGCTCCCGTTTTTTAAAGGGTAGCAAGCACAAGCCTGGGAACACTCGACCTGTGAGCGTCCCCTCTGTGCCTGGAGCAGATTTGAAGGATTTGTGTGGCACTTGCTGCTGAGATTTGTAGGTTCAAAGAATGAATTCAGTGGACAAGGGAAGGGCTGGGCTTCTGTAAGGGCTTTAACAGCATCCTTCTCTCTGAATCGGTGAGAGATGGATCAGTGAGTGGATTGAAGGGTGGATCAGGAATTGCCTGGATGGTCACATCTACCTGAAATCACAACTCCCTGACAGGAGCGGGCAGCCGGGTGGGGGTTGGGCTCTGTTCCCAGGTAACAAGTGACAGGACAAGAGGAAATGACCTCGAGTTGTGCCAGGGGTGGGTCAGGTTGGACATCAGGAGGAATTTCTTCATGGAAAGGGTGGTTAAACATTGGAACGAACTGCCCAGGCAGGTGGTTGAAGTATCTCCCTGGAGGTGTTCAAGGAACGACTGGATATGGCACCCAGTGCTCTGGTCCAGTTGCCAAGGCTGTCATAAGTCAAAGGTTGGACTCAATGACCTCAGAGGTCTTTTTCAGCCTCAGTGATCTGTGATTCAGAGGGCAACAGTCAATGGCTCCATGTCCAGCTAGGTATCAGTGATGAGCAATGTCCCTCAGGGGTCCATACTGGGACCAGTACTGTTTGACAGCTTCATCAGTGGCACAGACAGTGGGGGTCACCCTCACCACTTCACAGATGACACCAAGATGTGTGGTACAGCTGAGGGACAGGATGACATCCAGAGGGACCTGCCCAAGCACAGGAAGGAAGCCCATGGGAACCTCATGAGCTTCAACAAGGCCAAGTACCCCTGTGGGGGCTGATAACACAGCAGGGTTTTGGAGCCTGCCAGCCTCCACCGCCCACCCCTGAGCTGATGGGGATCCTACTTGGAGTGGCCAGTGCCACTTGAGCATGGACCCACTGCCCTGCAACACATCTTTGCCTGGTCCCTTGTGGTGCTGGCAGGTGTGTCACAGCTGGGCTGGGCACAGCCAGGCAGTGATCCAGCAGCACTAAGCTCTTGCTCCCAGGGCTGTCTCTGTGGGATGCTCCACAGCAACCTGCCACCCGTTGCCCTTGGGCAGCACACACACCATCAAGGGTAGAGACCTGACCTTTTCCTGCATATCCACCCTCCACTCTGTTTTTTCTCTGCCAGCCCTGGCACGGGAACAGGAAATCCCTCCACCTTTTACACCAATTATTGACTTTTTTACATTGAACTGGAGAGGCTCCTGAGAGTCCACAAACCTGTGTCAGAGCATATCCCAACCAACAAGAGCTCTGCAAACCTGCCCCCAAGACACTCCCAGCTCTGACATCTGAACAGGTTTTCCAGGAAGACTTCATCCCCTGGGATGGGTGGTCTCACTATCAGAGGTAATCACAGCAGGAGTCCTTTTCTTGTGGTACTTTGTGGAAATCTCAGTTTTTCAGATAGGAAAGGTGGACATTAACACCTCAGGGTAAAACTGGTGATACAGAACGAACAATAAAGTCCTTGTCTACCTTAGTCTCCAGCAAAAAGCTTTGAAAAGGAGGCAATGTTTTCCTTAGATAACTGATAGTAGTCTGGGTATAATGTGCAGCCAATTTAATACTTAGCAGCTTTATGCCTATAGCAGGTGTTTGTTTAAGAGAGATTTCACAGTACAGAGAGAGGTAAATAGCAGATTTCTTCCTTTAATGGGCCTCAGGCTCATTAAACAACATTTTACTTTCTCCTGTACAAGGTTTTTATTCATTAAAGAGATTCACTCTATTTCCAAGCTTCTTTTTTTTTCTCCTTTATTGACAATTCATCTAATGTGCTGAAAGTTGTGTATCTGAGTGGGGGACAGGCAGCCGCTGTGCCTCTGCTCCCAGCCTGGGTGCACTTCTACCTCCACGAGTGGCTCCTCTCACTCTGAAAACACAACTTGACAAATTCCATGTGTTCTGGATTCATTCTTTTCTGAAAAACAAATTGCATCTTCAAAAGGCTGTATTTTGAAACCTCAGAACAGTCATGTCATTGCAACCAGCAGCCCCAGAAAGGCATGGAATTTGCTTTTGAGATGAACCAGCTAAAAATACAAACTGGAAAATCTCTACAAAACCTTTGAGTTCTGTTTCAGTTTTCCCCCACAATGATAATTTTTCTTCTCTTGCCTCCAAAATCTGTGCATGAGCCTGTTTCTTTGGGATAGGGCGCTGTGGAGCGGGGCAGTCTCAGGTACACACAGTAGGAACTACCTGGGCAAGAAAGAACCGTGAAATAAGGAAACCATCAAACCCTAAAGGAGGCAGTAAATGCTCTCAGATGTGTCATGTGGGCTTTTTTATCTTTTAAACTGACAGTCCTTCCTCAGGAGACTGCCCTTGCCCACACTTGTCCAACCTGAGCCTGTTCGTGTGCCCCAGGCCCATGGACATCACACGTTTATTTGCAAACACAGGACTCAGGTCTCGAGGCCAAGAGGACAGTGGTGAAACTTTGTTCCGGGCATGTGGGACTCTCCCCATTGTTTCAGCATTTCTCTTCACAGGTCTCGGACTTACAACACCAAGAGATTCCCATTCACAGCTCTTCTTCCTAATCACACAGCCAATGGCATCCTCTGCCACCCGAAAGCAGCTTTTGTTCTGACATCTGGAGCCAGCCTTGGCATGGACCAGAGGAGAGCATGTCCTCTGCAGCCTCAGTGCCAGGCAGGGAGCCAGCAGAGCCACAGGATGGGTCACAACATCTTCGAGTCCCCCCACCCAAACATTTGCCGCTACACACTAAGGACCAGGCAGGGTTTGAAGCCAGCTGCCCTGGCAGGATTTGGCCTTCAGAAAGTCCAGATGTCCAGATGCAAGCAGGATGTCCTCTCCATCCTCTCTGCTCTTCCATCATCCTCTTCTCACCACCTCCTGCTGCTTCAGCTCCTTGAGGCTGATTTAAAGAGAAACCATGAAGGCTCCTCATTCCTGATCTCCTAATTCTCTGATGTTCATATAGTCTTGATGGGATTTGCTGAGCTAAAAGACACCTGAAAGGCAGGAATTAAAAACACCTAAAGGTCCACTAGCACAGACAACTCCAGAGACACAACCTGGAGTAAACATGGGAAGCTGTTGGAAAATCATAGAATCACAGACTCGTTAAGATCGGAAAAGACTTTTAAGATTACCAAGGACAAGCATCAACTAGCACCACCACCATGTTCACCACTAAACCACATGTCCTCAAGTGCCACATCCACTCACTTTTTGAGCACTTCCAGGGGTGGTGATTCCACCACTGCCCTGGGCAGCCTGTGCTAGGGCTGGACAGTCCATTCCATGAAAAAAAAATTTCTAATATCTAATGTAAACCACGCCGGTAACCTATTTCACTGGTTATCAAAATTAATTTTACTGCCAAAGAATTCAGCCCAAAAGCCTTATTCCCCTGAAACCTGCTTCATGTCTTCTTAACTGACTCATGATGCAGTAATAGCTCCAAATAAAACCCCCACGTCCTGTGTGAGCACTGCACGAGCTGAGGACAATTTGCACCCACCTGGGTTCAAAGGCGCAGCTCCTGAGCCCTGAGCCACCACGGGACTGTGGAAGCAGAGGTCCTGCTCAGGAGATGTGCTCCTGTGAAGTCTTTGGCTTCACACTGTAAAGAATAAAAGATGAGATGCAGCAGCTCATCCATACCCTCTACAACTCCATTCACTGGAATAAAGCTGTTTCTTCTGAGGAAAAGAAAAGCAGTGAACTAGAAAAAGTCTTGAATTAATGGCTATATAATTTGGCAGTGGAATTTGAAAGTTCCCGATCAAAGAGAGATTAATCGTCCAGATAAAAAAAACACTAAAAGAAACAGATGTTCCATGTTTGCACACTTGGCAGAGGCCTGGAACACGGCAGAACAGCCGAATCAGCCCATGGCCTCGATGGGGGCCTCCACCACCAGCGACTCAACCCAGCAGTTTAATAAAAAGTTCAAGCAGCATTTCTCTTGTGTCCTTTATGGCAGAGTTTAGGATTAGTTTGCTGTCTGAAATTCTTCACAGCTTCAGGCCTGCGGGAAGTAAATAAATACTGGAGGAGACAAATTGTGATGGCACCATCACTGCTGGTGGGAAGCTCAGCTCTTTCCCACCAGATGCCAGCCTTTCCCAGGATCAAATTTCCTGCACTGAAGAGTTTTGCAGGTCCTTTGTGATAGGAAAAAAATAATAAAAGTTTGCCCCATTATTTTTTCCTGAGGAAGAAAGGCCTGGAAAAAGGCTTGTAAGAGTGAAAAGATGACAATTAAGAGGATGCTGACTCAGCTCTTCCAGATAAAGCACTTTCTCATTTGAACACATTTGAGCTTTCTTTTTCCTTCAAAGCTAAACAGAAAAAAAAAGTTAATGATTTTTTGGGGGTCAAATAAACCATTTCTTTCCCATTCACCCCTGAGACTCTCAGGTTTGTGTCAAGCAGTTGACATTGATTCCAAATCAAGAAATATTTAATAGAATCATAGAATATGTTGAGTTGGGAGGAACCCAAAAGGATTGAGTCCAACTCCTGAAACCGCATACTGAGGTTTTTTTAGCACAGATAACCCAGCACAAACTCTGGGCTGGTCCCTCCCTCACTCCCTTCTGTGACTTCTTGTGAAGGAGGCACTGCTCACACTTGGTTTGTGTCCCTGCCTGACCCCCCAGTGATGCCCCGGCTGAGCTCCACCTGCCTCTCTGAGCACCACCTCAAGGGCTCCAAGGATTTGTGAGCTATGGGCTTTCAGCTGCTAGAAAAGATGGAACACACCAAACACATGCCTGCATATATCTGTGGATTCATCAGTCTGTTTGAATTGAGAAATCATGTGAAAACTCAAGGGAATACAAGGATTTGTTGTGTTTAAGTTAAATTCTTCTTTTGCTTTATTTTTGGCTTTTTTGTTGTGTATTCAGTCAAGTCAGAATTATTTTTTCATGTTTTATACCTCAGCCAAGACAATGAATTCATAAAACTCTGATTATTTTCAGCTCACCAAAAGGCTGGTGGAGAGCTGTGGCCTCGAGCCAAGGGATGCACAGGGAATCAGGGATCTGCCCCTCTCCAGGCAGCTCCTGTGAAATCTCCCTTTTTCACCGTGACTCCCCCGTGTGACAAAGGACCTTCTCATCACTGCCCACCCGCTGGGAAACACAGATGTCTTTATTGAGGAAATCTAGAGAGGCAGCAGCCTCTACCCTGGAGATGCAGAGCCAGCCATGATCCCAAATCCCATCAGGACGTGTGCCTGGAGTATGTCATGGGGTCTTCAGGACCAGTGGTGGCTATCGCAGCTTCAGAGGTTCCAAATCAGAAATCTAGTGGCAAAACCATGAAATGGATTGTAAAACCCCCTGTGTTTTCCCATGCCTGCCCCTGCTGCCATCTGTGAGTACAGAAAGCACCGCAAGCCTTTGGCTGCATCGAGGAAAAGCCCACACCCACGGCGTGATGACACAGCCAGGGTGGGAGTGTCACCCTTGGGAGGATATTGCTTCACTTGGAAGAGCCTCCACATTGGGAAGGTATTACTTCAGAGCTTCTTAGGAAGACAGACTCTGATTTTAAGAGATAAAATACTTGGAAAAAAAATCAGGAAGCAGAACTTTAAATAGACACAGAATGTCTGAAGTGATGAAATGACAGGGAGAAACACAAAATCATCAGCTCTGACCAGTGCCCTTGCACCCTCAGTCTGAGTCAGGGGACCAAAATGACTTCATATGTCACACCGTGCCCAGAGCACCAGCCACAGCGTGACCGAGCCTGCACTGCTGTGAGTCACTGTTGGTGACACAGGGAAAGGCTCTGCCATGGCTGGGGACATCTCCCTTTATACCTGATGTCAGTGGAGGTACTTGCAGGATGAGCAGGGCTTTCTCTTATCTTCGTGTAGTCAGGGACTGCAAGGCCAAAAGAGACTGGCCTGGCCAGCCAGCCTGAGCTCCCACTGGCCTAAGCTCAGAGCTCTGGGTTCAGGTTTGATAATGTGGAGAAGTGTCCACATTTGATTTACAGCTGAGGACCCGAGGGGCAGGGTCCAGCTGCTCTGAGGAAAAATTTGGAGTCTAAATGGATGTGAAGGATGCAAAACCCACTTCCACCACAGCAGCCACAGGAACAGCTACAACGGACCAGAGTTTACAGCTCTGAGATATTTTAGTCTAAACAGGGCATTGTCAGTGCCTTTCATTACATCAGGGAGCCTCAATTTGCCTGGTATTTTATTTGGAAGGGTTGTTTTAAAGTTTTGTGAACCAGCTCAGCCTCCTGCAAAGGGCTGCTTGGCCAGGAGCTGGGGTCACCTCGGGCATCTACATCTTATGGGCCATCAGGTTGGTGTTCTGTGCAGTCTGCTGGCCAGACACGTCAGGTATAGACTTCATCCTGGGTGGGAAGGG
>VXAD01001399.1:46822-80787 GCA_013399195.1 Dicrurus megarhynchus
CTGACCGGTGTGGCACTGACCAGCAGGGCACTGACCGGCGGGGCACTGACCAGTGGGCACTGACTGGTGTGGCACTGACCGGTGGGGCACTGACCGATGTGGCACTGACCGATGTGGCACTGACCGGTGGGGCACTGACCGGTGGGGCACTGACCGGTGTGGCCCGTGGCCCTCACCCTCACGGCATAGAACCATTGCACCTGGACCAGCTCTGCAGAGCAGGGACATGCAGCACTGCAGATGAGGGGGAAATGTGCTCCCGGGGGCAGGGGACATCCAGCTAGTGAGCAGGGAAAGGACAAGATATTCCCAAATGTCAGGGCTGAAGGGTGTCTGATGCTGACTCTGATCCCACTGATCGGAGTCCTCTATCCCTGCCCATGATGGAGGGGTTGGAACCAGGCGATCTTCAAGATGCATTCTGTGATTCTATGGTTTTTCTGCTCTTACACCATGTTCTGACCATGCATTTTGAAGCTGTGTTTGGGCCTGAGCATATGGAGACATTGGGGACCAGAAAGACCACAGGAGCAGGAAGCAAAATCTCACAGAATTCATGGTCGGGACACAGAGGACACAGAGAGACATCTGGGAGCAGGTGACAAAAGATGTTGGCAAAGGTGACGAGCACCCAAAGCACCCCGGGGGCCAGCCCACACCCCCAGGACAGGTTGGGATGCAGGGATGGGGTACAGTGTTCCTTGGGACAGGGAGCACCAGCTGTGGCACAGGGGCTGCCAGCCCTCACACGCTCTGCATCCAGCCCTGCTGCACAAGCCAGACAGCCTGGCATTTTCCCTTATCAGCATCTTTCCATCTCTCCAACGTTCCAACCAAACACGTGCTCTTGCTTTAACAGCTCTGTCGACAGAGTCTGCCACAGTCCTTGTGAATGTCTTCCAAGGTCTAATTACCTCTGTTATTAAAGACCTGCCTCACTTTTGGTCTCAGAATGTTTGGTTCTCACTTTCCACTGCTGAACTTTGCTAATGTATTCATTACATTGATTCCTGGTACACCTGGGTCAGCAGGATCCCTCGTATGTATCCAGCCCATTTTGAGCATGGTGGGCAGGACAAATCCCACGGCACTCTCATACCAGTGTGATAAGTCCTTCACCATCAGTTTATTCTCTCCCCTCTGATGTAAAGGCAGCATCAGCAGAGCTGCTTGGGAACACCCATTTATTCTGCTGCAGGTTAATTGTTATTAATTGTCCTCGATAATTATTCAAGGACACCATAGAATCATCATCATCATCCTAGAATGGTTTGGGTTTGAAGGGACCTTGAAGATCATCTTGTTCCACCCCCTGCCATGGGCAGGGACACCTTCCACTGGACCAGGTTGCTCCTGTCCAGCCTGGCCTTGGACACTTCCAGGGATGGGGCAGCCACAGCTGCTCTGGGCACCCTGTGCCGGTGGCACCTGTGTGTGCTGGTTCCAGCTGGGTAGAGTTAATTTTCTTCACAGTGGCTGGCACAGGGCTGTGTTTTGGATTTGTGCAGAACACAAGCTGATGATACAGAGATGTTTTTGTTATTGCTGAGCTTGCACATAGCCAAGGCCTTCTCTGCTTTTCATACAGCCACACTGGGGAGAGAGTTGGGGGTCCATGGGAGGCTGGGAGGTGACACAGCCAGGACAGGTGACCCAAACTGACCAAAAGGATGTTCCAGACCATGACACCATGGTCAATGTATAAAGCTGTAGGGAAGAAGGGGGAGGAGGGTAACATTTGGAGTTGAAGCATTCCCAAGTCGCCGTTCTGCAGGATGGGGCCCTGCTCTCCTGGAGATGGATTAACACCTGCCTGCCCATGGGAAGCAGCGAATTAATTCCTTGTTTGCTTTGCTTGGGTGCACAGTTTTTGCTTTCTCTATTGAACTGTCTTTATCTCAACCCATGAGTTCTCCAGCTTTTACCCTTCTGATCCTCTCCCTGATCCCATTGGAGAGGGAGTGAGTGAACGGCTGTGACGGGCTGGGGTCTGGCTGGGGTTAAACCACGACACTGGGATACCCTTCACAACTACACCAGACCACTCCCCTCACCCCAGATAAAGGTAGATCACATGCTTGTGTTGGTCTCAAGTGGGGTAATGCTGTTCCTGTGGGCCACGGGCTGAATTTTGGGTGACAGACCCTCCTGAGTGGAGGTTTGCAGGAAGTCAGTTGTGCTGTCCTTTGCCAGGCACCTTCCCACCCCAGCACTGCTCTTGCATTCCAAGGCAGGCTACACTCACCCCTGCTGCAGCTCAGGGGAGCATACAGGGAACAGGATGCTGCCTGTGTGGCAGGTGGTAGAAACACCTCAAACACCAGGTCTGGTCACTGAAGACTTAAAGCCAGCGCCCATCTCACCTGAGCTTAGTCTCTTGTGCAGGTGCCAGCTCTAAGCCTGTCATCTCGGCTTTCTCCTAAACCAGCACCCTCTAAAAGCAATTTGCCCATCCTGTAAGAGGAGCTCTGAAGAGCCATGAGGTTGTGATCCAGAGTTGTGTTTTCTTCATTACTGTGCCAACCGTGTCCTTGGCTGCAAAACTCTGAACGCATCTCTTGCCTTTCCCAGCACACAGTAGTGTCAGATATAAGCATTGCCAGTGTTTAAACTCCTTAGGGACATGTGAACAGGGATCACAGGGTTGTTTATGCTGGATGGGACCACAGGAAGCTTTCATGAAAGGCAGTAGGACTATAGCAAAAATTCTGGGCACCTCTGGCTTTCCAAGGTTTGGTTCTTTAGATACTGAGTATGCCTGGGGCTACCAGATAATAGGTGGGAACAAGACATGAGAGTGAAGCTTTCGAAATCCTTAAATATCACAGGCAAAACAAGTTAGGTGTGAGCTAGAGGGGAGTTTTACCAGCATATCCAAGCCTCAAACACTGTCAGTGAAAAGACAGCTTATGCACAATTCAATAATTCTATGTCCCACTTCCAGCATCAAACCTTCACTGCTCACCCTGGTCTTTTGGGTTTAAGGGTGGCTGGGGGAGAAACTACCGAGTTTCTCCAGCCTTGTAAACTGACTGGAAGGAAGAATAAATAGAGAACCAAAAGCATCTGCTTTTGGATGGACGATCTGATGGGCACAGCTTCAGCTCATAGCTCCAATCTCTGGAGAGAAAACATGCCACTGGACTGCAAACTGGGAATGCCACGGCTGGGAAGGATCATGGGATGCATAGATTTCCTTAGGAGAAAGTCACTGAAGTAGATAAGGAGGCACCCTCAGCACATTCCCTGCAAGCCAGGTAGGACACGTTGATCTGCATTTTCCTGCGGGAAAACAAATGCATTTGGCAAAACTTGGGTGTATTTTGCATATGGCAATGTGGGGTTATGCAACCAAGCCCCACTCCAGAGCACTTCAGTAGAAGATTTCTGAATAAATACATCAGGACTAATGTTTATTTATCAGAGACAATCCTTCTGTGAGATAGGCACATCCCATCTGATGCTTGCCCCTCGTAGGGACCCTCCTCTGGTCCTTGTAGCTCCAGGCACAAGGCAGGGCCGTCAGACAGCCCTGACTGTGTGGGTATCCTCAAAGCAGCTCAACTTCCCTTGCCCCATCCCCTTCCTTCCTTCTAACTAATCAATTTAGGAAATTTAAGGTATTTACAGCTTGGGATCTCTCGTTTGTGGCAATGCAAATGAACCTCTGTCGGAGCTTGTCAGGCGCTGGAATACACAAAGCCTTTGTGATATGCTGATTGCTCACACCAGGCTCACCCTCCTGCCAGGCGGCTGATTGAGTTGCCACCTTCCCAACTACTCTTTTCCCAGGCAGCTGGAGGGTGTGGTGCTACCAACATTTTTGTAGCGGCAAAGCTAGTTTGAGAAATTCCTGCCCCCACCCCTTCAGTTGTGTCAATACAGCTGTCTGGGGAGCTGTGTGGCAATTGGGATGGCTCACATGGGCACACACAGGCAATAATTGGGAGCAAGTATTTGTATACACTGGCTGATGTCAGCAGTGTGGTCAGAAGGAGCCCCGTGCAGCAGAGAGGACACCAAACTACAGCGGGAACGAGCAGCCAGGGGGTGGAAAATCCTTAAACCCACTTTTCCCCGTGAAAACCTCATGACCTGACACCCTGATGGCATCCCAGCCCTCCATGGCATCCCAGGTACCTGTAGGTCACATACTGGCTGGTCAGCACCTGTGCAATGGCCAGCACAGGCTGGTGCCTTTCCCTTTCCACCAGCGGGCTGTGTAAGGCTTCTCCTGGGTGCGTGGAGACCCTGCACGTCTCCAGGGCAGGCTGCCATTCCACGGAGTTTATAAAAGGGGTTCCTAGGGGATGTGAATCCCAAGAGAAGTTCAGAGATGGGGTCTGATGCACCTTTAGGCTCCAGGGGAACTTGTCCTGTGAAAATGCCTGGTCCCTGAAGCTGCAGCTTGAGAGAAGCACGAGGGTGTGGATGACTCTAAAGAGAGTGAAGAGTGTCCCTGGCAAACCCACATGGCCCCCACCCCAGGGTGAAATGGATAAGTCATATTGCTGACACAGCACAGAATCACTCAGCTCTCTTGAAGGTACCCTGGAAAGATGGAAATGGGGGATGGAAAGGCTCAGTGGGTGCTAAACATGGCCAAAGCCAGAAGGTCCAGGAAAAGTAAAGTCCCCTGCAGAGGGGTGGCCACGCTGGAGAGCATCTGTTGACAAGTACAGTGGGGACCTGATCCCTCCTTGAGGGCACCAAGCAGAAAGGAGAGAAGGGGGTGCTCCCACCCAAAGGACTCACCCTCAGCCCTGAGCAGCTGGTTTGTTCTTATCTCAGAGAAGCTGAGGTTTCCCTATGGGACACTAAGGAAGGGTTAAGGGATCTCCAAGTGAAAGAGTTTTCAGAAGGGGGAGGCTTAGAAGAGGCTTTTTGTGCACTGAGTCTCTGAGAGTCAGGGCATGTGAGTGTGCAGCTGTGTCAGACTTGGCTGCCACCAACTCGAGTGTGCTGGCGCTGGTGGCAGAGGTTGGCCACTCTTGCAGCTGGACCCATTGCATGTTTGAGAGGAAGTTTTGGGTCATCATTTTTAGGTGGACCATCAGCCTCACTGGGTTTCCTTATTCTTGCGGCATGAATTTCTTCCTGTTTCTGAAAGGTTTGGAATAGAGAGGAATTTTGTCTTTTAGTTTCTCCTGGATTTGAGCAGTTCCTAATTATACTGGAGGAGACAATTGCCTCCTAAGATAATGATCAGCATGGGGTGATGAAGACCACCTGCCTCATGCCCCTGGAGGGGAGCAGCTGTGATAGCTGAAGGCTGGAAGTGTGCAGGGCTGGCAGCGTATCAGCTTGGAAATAGCTTTGTAAGTCTTTGCTCTGCAGTGTCAGTGACACAAAGAACAGCTTTGGTCCCAAATGTGTGTTTCCAGATATCATTTCCTAGATCTGTTCTACAGAGGGGAACCTGAAAATCAGTTTTAACAGAGAACAGGGCAAGAGTTTTCCACCTTCACTGCAGGTGACAGCAAGCTGGTGGTCAGACAGCCACGAGCTTGGTCCCTGGATCTAACAAGGTATTGAGTCTACCCTGCCCCACCTGAGCAGTTGCCCATTCTCCTCTCCATCCATTCCCTCTCCTTCCCGCCCAGCAGGCCAGAGACTGGTCCTGAGACTTCACCGTTCCCCAGCCTTGAGCATCATCCAGCACCCCTCTGTGTCAGTGGCCCTGCCGTCCCAAGTGGAAATGATGCGAAAGCCACAGTAACCAGGTAAACAACAGCGAACAAGAGCAGGGCAGTGGGAAATGCAGAGTGACATTCGGGAAACAGGGACTAGCGTTGGCCCAGTGTGAGCAAGAGGCTGGACTAGAGATCCCCACAGGTCCCTCCCAGTCACCAATGCCGTGAGTCACCGATTTCAAGAATTCATAATATTCCTGTGTTTTCTAAGACCTGGCATCATCTGGTCCCCAAGACACCAAAAAGTGGCACCAGCACAAGAATGAAGGTCCACAACCTCTCCAGGAGCAAGCCAGGAAAACAAACCTCTGATCCTGCCATAAATTCAAGCTAAAACCAAGAGAACTGTATAGATGCATGGGAAAAATTCCCTGGTGCCATGAAAAAAATTGGTCCACAGCTGTCAGAGAAATATAGGAAATTAGAAAGATAAAACGGCCATCCTGGGGAACAGCAGTGGCTTTATGAGCAGACAAGATGGCCTGGTGAAACCATGGACCAGAACAACAGCTGAGTCATGTAGACTTTGTAAAAATTGTGTTTGTAATAAATGCTGTCTGAGAGAAGCAGTTCTGCAAGAACACCACACTGAATTAGGTCGGGTTACCCATACCTGAGACTCTGGGATTGTCGCTCCGTGCTGAATTCCAGGGTTTAATAGCAGAATTCATGAGATGCAGCAGATTAAACAGTTATTGGGACTGATATCAAAACTGATCTCTGCTTTTTGTCGGCAAAACTTAGGTACATCCTGATAGAGAACTGGGAAAGGGGCTGGAAATCAAGATGCAACCAAAGAGTTCAGTGTCACATGCATGTGTCAAAAGGAGAAGCAGCTGGGATCTGCACAGAGCAATGGGTTAAAAAGCTAATTGGTTTCTCCAGGGACCAATAAAATGGTGCCAGAAGTTTTGAAATTAGCAGTGAAGATAAAAAGAGAAAGATGAGTGAATATGAGAGAATCCTGCAAGCATGAAATGAGCCTCTTCA
This sequence comes from Dicrurus megarhynchus, assembly GCA_013399195.1. NCBI lineage: Eukaryota > Metazoa > Chordata > Aves > Passeriformes > Dicruridae > Dicrurus > Dicrurus megarhynchus. The sequence goes on from VXAD01001399.1 coordinate 53,506, forward strand.
AATGGGGTTTCACACAGAAACAGTGAAAGAGTGTAACCAACAGGTTTGTCAACGAGCTTTGGGCTCAGCTGCCCACTGGCTGGTTAATGCTTGGCAGAAATGAGCACTTTGGCAGCAATGAATCCTGTTTGATTTCAGGGGAAGGCTGTGATTCATGTTCCTTGCACTTTGTTTCTGTTGAATATTGCCACTCTGGATTGTAGATGTAGACAAACGTGAGGATGTGCAGGATGTGCTTCCAGGACACAGCCCCAGAGCAGGGACCAGCAGCTGCTTCCTGTTGGCTACAGCTCCAAATGCCAAAACTCTGCCAAGCCAGCCCTAGTTCAGCTCTGGGGATGCCCCCCATTCATAAGGAATGCTGGTTTATCACAAACTCAACCCACATGAAACCATAAAAATTTTAGCTCTGAGCTGGATCTGAACAAGTTGCTCTCAGTTTTGTACCAGACCCAGGGCAAGGACTTCCTAAGTGAACACTCGGGTCATTGGCATGTGCCCTGCTGTCTGTAGGGCACAACTCACCTTTCTGATTGTTCCAGCATGTGATGATGGCTTGGTACCTATCCTCACACACCATCACACATGATTTTGCACCTGAAAATTAATTTGAATGCGCATTTTGTTTCAACCCTTGATAGGAACCAAATGTTTTGCAGCTCAGGTCTTTGAGGCAGAAAGATAACGACAATTTTTGGATTGTATTTTTTAGTTGAAATTAGAAGTATTTTAGTTCCTTGTCTTACGGAATTTCCTGCCAGCGACCACATCTGGTCCACATGCAGTTATAGAAACCAAGTTAGGCTGCAAAACACAGACAGGCCTGGCAATCACCAGGCCCAACAAAAACATTTCCCAAACAGCCCCCTCTGAACAGTGACATTTGCTAGCAGATTTATTGCCCATTATCTGGCTCTGCTGATGGGCTATCATCTCCATTGATTTTTTTCCATTAAAGCCACGAGTGCACAATCCTGCCCGTGGGAAGCACACGCAGCCTGGCTGTTCCCAGGGGTTGGTTGTGCAGGGCATGGTCCTTGCTGCACGCCCTCCTCGCTGGGCTGGGCAGGACAGGCCCCCATCCAGCATCACCTCCAGATCCTCCTCCCCCTGGCTGCTGTGATGGGGCCTCTGGAGACCCCGGCCTGGCCCTCACAGTGGGAGATGAAGAGAGAGAGTCAGAAGCGTGGCTGGAGGTCCTGCTGCTCTCCTCACACTGCCCTGCCTGCCACAGAGCCTGCAAGGGCTCCCAGGCCTGTGCTCATGCCACACAGGCGGCTCAAGCACGGTCCTGCACAGGGACACGGTGCCTGGAGGTTCACTGTGAGCACAGGGCATCCCGGGCTGCACAGGGCACGTAGAGGTGGGCACTGTCAGCATCCCAGGACCAGGACAGCCAGCCCTATCAACCATCCTATTGTTTCAGAGACTGATGGAACAAAAGGCTACTGGTTTTGTCAGCACTGGACATCTCTTTCTGGCAGCAAAGGTTATCAAATGGCCATTGAAAGGTGAATGTGCTGAGGAAAGTGCCCTTCCTTGGACGAGTGCCTCCACCAAACCTCTGTCCACATCTGCCCATCTCTGTCCTAGCAGCCACTGTCCCACAGGGCTGACCCCAGCTGGTCCTAGGCTGGTCCCATCTTGCTGCCCGAGGCTGGGACCAGCAGTGCCTGCCCTCCTTCACCAGTGTCCCACCAGCTGCAGAGGGACAAGGACGATTTCACTGCTTGTCCTTCCCCAGGTGCCAACGCACTGAAGAGCAGGTCATGGGACTCGGAAGGGTCAGCCCCAAGCCAGCAGAGCACCAAGCTTTTCCCAGTTCAAACACAAATGGTTTGATGAGAGCCTGGAAATACCGGTGTTAAATGGCCTGAGAGATGGAAATATGCCCAAGCTCATGGCTACCCACACAACCAGCTGCCCGGGGCCGTTTGCAGCCCATGTCTCCACCCTCCCTAATATATCTTGCTTTCCAGTCTGTCTTCTGAGAGCCCATCTCACTTCCCAACCTGTCTTCTGAAAGCCCACACCACCGGCTCCAGGCACACACAGAGCAACCTCAGACACCAACAGGGCCAGTGCCAGCCCAGCCCTATCTCCCCAAGGAGCCCCAGCCATCCTTCTCTCCTGCCCTAATGTGTTGCAAGTTGATCTCATGAATGGCGACCTGCAGAAGCCCTGCCAGATGCTGAGGAAGCTCCACAAGAACTGTGCTGACTTCTTCATAGTAGCGAGAAGATGCTGTCCTCTCCTGCTTCATACTCAGGACATCTCTGTCCTCCCCCAGCCCGGGTGGCAGGGACATCTCTTGGTTCCACCACGGCGGCAGCAGAAAGAGATGAAGGTGAAGATGAATGCTGCATGCTCAGGAGCAGTGTGATGTGGCCCTCAGCCCAGCCAGCCGCACGCTGTTTGATGGTAGGACAAATAAAGGGATTCAGAGTTTGAAAACGGTCACAGAGAGGACTTAGAGTTGTTCTGCTACTTGTGGGCACTAGTAAGAACTCTGCTGGATTCTCTGCTGTTCAGGGAAGTATTTCCTTACATCCTGAACCATTTCCAAGATGGCATTAAGCTCCATAGAACTCATACTTTGACAACATTCCCTTGTGCATGCACCTTCTCCAGCTGGTAGGTTGCAGTTCTCCATGCACAAGTCCCCACAGCACATAGTCCAGCCTAGACACTAAACATTAAGCATGACATTTAGGAATTACCAATAATTTATAAATTATGTGGCTGTCAATCTGCCCAGCAGTGCTGAAATTTAAGGAAATTGCCCTAGTTCTTCCCCTTACAGGAAACTCTTCAGGACTGTCCTTACGAGAGGCATCTCAGATACTCTTCTTTGCCTTCTTCAATGAAGTTTCTCAGATATATTTTACAGCCTTCTTTCCTGGAGATTTTCAAAACTCAGCTGGACAATGCCCCAAGGACTGAGGGTTCTAAACCACTTGAAGTGAGCCCTGCTTGAAGCAGAAGGTTGACCAGAGACTTTTAGACGCTCCTCTGAACGGAAATAATTAATGGCTTATGAAATCTGCTCATTGAGAGCTTTCTCCTAGGGGAGAACTTGAATGGCTTCATCTTGGACTGAACTTCACCCTTCCCAGTGAAATGAGAAATCCAGTCTTTCTTCCTTGCTTCAGCTTGTCCTTCTCTCCAAGTATCACTGAGCACGATGGACTCAAGCCAGTGACAGAGACTCCAACAACTTGACCTGCTTTGGCAGGTCCCGTGTGAAGACAACACATCAAACACATCAAAGTGCTGTCCAACACAGTCGTCCCAAGTGTCTTCTCCCTGCCCCTCCTTACATGTCCCTTGCACATGGAAACTGGGTGATGTGCAGCTGCACTAAGGCAAAGCCAAGTGGTGGCAAAAACATTTCCCAAACTGGAAATGCCTGGGATATGAGGTCTTTCACTGGTGCCCACCAGTATGACACAGCTAACATGATCCCAGTGTGTCAGCAGAGCTATTTCTGGTGAAGAGAAAGAATTATGTAAGACACCAGCAAGAGCAGATCTGCTCAGTGAAACATGAACTGTTATGGGAACTGAGGCACAGGAGCACTGCAGTTGTGATGGGAAAAGAAACCCTTTCCTAAGAGCAGGTGCTGCAGGGGCTCAGCCTGTTTGCTGGTAAGATGAAGCCTGCAAGGCACTGCAGTTGTCTGGGGAACATGATGGAGTCTGGGAGGGAAGAGGTAAGGTCACGTTTCAGTTGATAACCAGAGTTTTTCCGGTGGGTTGTGCAACACAAGAGTCTTGCCAGTGGATTTGTTGTGCCCATCTGTCTCACCAGGACTGCATCAAAGATTGTCTGGGATAAACTGGCAATCGACACCAGTAAGGTGCTGTCCCCAGGAGTTCCTGTCTAATCCAGACAGCCACCTCAGAGAGCTGCCTGGTGTTCTCACAGGTCTTCTGCACTCAAACTTCCCCAGCACGTGCTCGGCAGCACAGGTTGGTTTAACCCGTTTAACAAAACTTCCCAGCATGTCGGTGTTGGAACATGCAGGTGCATCAGGCTGATAACTCCAACCATTCCCATCAGGCAATGAGTCCTAATGGGCTGCTGGGTGCAACCAGACCACAGCAGGTCCCAGCCAGGCTGTGGAATCTGGCACGGGCAGTGCTGCAGCTCTGCAGGCCTGGGCACACTGAGACTCATGGGAGATCAGTTTTCTTAGAGGTGACCTTCTTAGCATGGAAATATGAATGGGAAAGCACACATGGGGTTTGATTGGCAGCCTGGAACTAGCCAAAACCATCGGTGTAATGCTGCACTGGCTGCTGGAGAAATCAAAACTCCGTCGGAATTGTTGTTTTGCACGTCTCACAAGATTTGAATGTGAGTAACCCTAGGAATGTGTTTTTCCATCCATTAGATGTGCTTTGCTACCCTGCTCTTGCTGTTGGTATCTCTTGGAGCCAGGCTGAGCAGACGTGCCTGCTCTTGTTTTACCAGGATCCTTCTGGGGCTTTGGCTGAGCTGAGCTCTCACAAGGCAGGGATCCCTGCCAGGTTTTTGCCTGAGAAGACACCTTGCCCACCTTCAGCAGAGATGAACAGAACACTGGGGTTTACAACATGAGCTGCCAAGGATGAGTTATCTCCTGCCCTGGAGGGAGCGGGAAGAGATGAGGCAGGGAATAGCTATCCAAACAAGTTTGTACACACATGAATTTGTAATGTGCTGCCTAGAAGAGACTTTGTAGCTATGGTGTGGAAGAGCCTGGAGAGTCTTGTGAGGATCACAGCCCTGCCCTCCGGGGAGGATGAGGCAGGCAAGCACAACACTCTCCACTGGCATTTGGCTACCCCAGCCCAACCCCTGCAGATGGGTTTGGGAGCAGCACAGCCACGCCGTGCTGTGAGGACACAGAACAGCTCCAACTCGGTGAGTTGGTGTCTCCTGTATTTACCTGGCCCTGCAGGAAATTCCTAATGAAGTGCCAATAAAGCTGCCAGATGTCAGTGATTGCACATTGGAGGCTGTTTTGGATGCATCAAGCAAGGCAGGGGGTGATTTCAGATTGCAAACATTTTATGGTTCCAGATCTGAAAAGCAAACCACACTCTTTTGCTAAGAGAGAGACAGCAGGTTTTACCAGCACCAAGAATAAAGAAGATGTCAGTAATGACCGTGGTTAGGCCCCAGGGAAATGTTGCTTTCAGATATGCTGCTTGCTTCTGGATCATTCTGGGAAAACTTAGGGGAGTGCTAGACACCTCACCAGAAATCAGAGTCCATCTCAGGGCATGACTTCTCTGAAGCATCTCCCTCTCCCTGACCAAGCCACACTACTTCAACTACAGCTGTGAGCAGAGAGACCACATCTAAAGGTACGCTGGGGAATAATCAGGTAGCAAAGCAAATTCTACCAATTGAAAAATCTCCCTGGAGGAGGGAAACACAGAGGATCATTGACAGCGTTCACCTTCCACAGCAGTTAAATTCACATTTGGCATGGCCCTGCGGACCAGAGAGGGGACAATCAGCCTTGCTGGGCACCAGCAGCCACCCTGACACCACCTCCTTCCACTGCCCTCACTCAGAGACAGCCTTGTTCTGTACCCTGACAGGGAAACACCTGCGCATGGCACTCCAAGGACAAGCTTGCTTCTCACTTCCAATGGGACCCCAGACAAAATGGGTTTATTTGTTGTCATGAGTTATGTCTCCATCACCTGCTCTGCCCCAGAATTGTCCTGGTCCACACCCTCCAGCAACCCTTCCCTTCCTCAGGACCTTTGGTCTTTCCAGCTGACTTGCTGTCTGATGGGAATCTCACCAGTTCCCAGCCCTCCCAGCCTTATGCCTGCCATAAACTGCTCCTGGGAACCCCCAGCCTGTTACTGATGTTTAAAATGGGATACAAATGTATTCAAGCTAAGTGATGAGTTTACTGTGTAATCAGAAACAACTGATGCCACCCTCTGCCAAAGCTGTCCAGGCAGTAATGCAGGGGTTGCCCCGTCTGACCATCATGCTCCCTCCACTGAGAACTGTCTTGCTCTGCCTGGAAACAAATCTGCAAAAAATCTCTTGACCACTGGACCAGTCCCTGGCCTGATCCCACAGGAGCCAGGGGACCTGCACGCACCCAGCCAGTGGCCAGGGAGACATGGGGACCCTGAGGCTGATGATGTGCCACAGCCTCGGCCACAACTTCTCCCTGCCTTTTCTTCAAGCTAGGATCTCTTGCTCTGTGTTGTGTGATTTCTGAGCTCTCTTCCCATTCCCTTCCCCTACAGCAGCCAACAGCCTCCTCCTTTTCTACCTGGCAGTCTGGAACACCTCAGTTTCCTCTCCCCTCGTTTTGAGAGCACCACAGGATAGTACCAAATACAAGAATTTCCAATATACTTCCCTGCTTTGTTCCCCATCCAGACACTGCCTTGTGGATTTTCCAAGTTTTATCAGCACTTTCTATATCACACAATTTGAGAAATGGTGACTGTGCATCCACTGGGTGTTGTCACGTGCTGGTAGCTCAGTTCACCTCTGGAGAAGAAAACTGGTATCAGGGATCATAGAATCATAGAACATCCTGAGTTGGAAGGGACCCCCAAGGAACATAGAATTTCTGGCCCCGCACAGGATGACCCCAACAGTCCCACCCTGGGCATCCCTGGCAGCACTGTCCAAGGGTGGATGGGGCTTGGAGCAGCCTGGGACAGTGGGAGGTGTCAGTGGGGGGTGGCACTGGGAGGGTGGCACTGGATGGGCTTTGAGGTCCCTCCAACCCAAACCATTCCAGGATTCTGGCAAGAATCACAGAATATCCTGAGCTGGAAGGCCCCACAGGGATCATCCAGTCCAGCCCCAGGCCCTGCACAGACACCCCAAATCCCAGCCTGGGCATCCCTGGCAGCGCTGTCCAAACGCTCCTGGAGCTCTGGCAGCCTCGGGGCCGTGCCCATTCCCTGGGGGGCCTGGGCAGTGCCCAGCACCCTCTGGGGGAAGAATCTTTTCCTAATATTCAGTCTAAACCCCTCACAAAACCACCTCTCCCTCAGTGAGGCAGATGAGCATCCCATGCCCCCCTGTTTCCCAGAAGAGTGGGAGAGCCCAGGTGCCATCCTGGGCTTCCCTGCCAGCACCTATGCCCAGTCCCATCCCACAGCCCGGATCTGTGTGGACTCCTTTGCTGTGCTCTCCAGGGCAGGAAGAGCTGCTGCTCCTGTGACCGCAGCGTCTGAGCACAGCAGGGCCCTGTGCTGGCCCAGGACTTGGCTAACAGCAGTGACAGGAGGGGAGGATAAAGGCACCCCAATAAAGAGGAAATGGGTGCGGCCATCCCTTTAGCTGATCCAGCTCCGTTCCGTTTGCAGCCCAACAAGACTGCAGCCCAGGAGGAATTAGCATGATTGGAAACTCAGCACTGCTCCCGTGGGACTGGCTCCAGCACAAATGGCTGCTGCCAGATGAATTTTGCTCAGGAGTGTGATCTGCTTGAGCTGCCCTGTCCAGGGGCATTTGTTCTGCTGACACATAGCCCTGGCAGGGGGATGTTCATGAGCAGCTTCTGGCACAAAGGAGTGCTCCCATTCTTCCCACACTGGTGCAGAGCAGAGTAAATCCTCCTTGAACAATGCAAAATCCGGTGTAAAACAGGAGTATCCAGCCCAGGCCATTTAATTCTCCAAGATATAAGCAGGCTCATAATCTTCATCAGCATTGCTTCCTGCTTGAAATGCTTTTCATTAGCTGCTCATTCAGTGAACACAACCACTTCTGCTGCCTCAGCAAAACACATGCCACACTTCTTGCTCAGCAAAGAAGGCAAACATTTTATTGCATTTTAATCACTGGCAGTTTCAGCAGTTGCTTCCTGCTCTCTGTGTTTCTTCCACGCATCCTACTGAGAAGCCTCTATAAACTTTGCTTGGTCAAAGCAATCCAGGACCTCCTCAGCCTCCAAGTCCTGGGGAAGCTGAAAGTTGAAAGCTTGGTAATCTCAGTGGCCTTTTGATCCTGTTGTGGAAGAAGTGAGACAGGCTGACACAGCTGATTGGCTGCAGAGCTTGGCTGCCCTGCCGAGACCTTTGCCATGTCACCAGTTTTGCTGGAAAATTTCGTGTAAAATTTTTATTCTGAAAATAATGATTTCACAGAGCTGAAATGCTTCAGGGGAACATTTCAATGACCAAGGAAAAAAAAGAAAATGGTTTGAATTGCAAAATTAGAAAACCCACTGATGGTGTGCCTTCTCCCAAGCCAGCCACTGAGGAAGCAGAAATGCTCCAGGACAGCAGTGCAGCCCACGGTCAGGAGGGGGTTAGGGCTCACAGCTGTCTGTCAGAACACGGCTCAGGCTTACTCTGACCCTGCAGTTTCAAGTCAAGAACTGTTGAGTGACTAGAGAAAGGCTGATGGACCCTGGCTGATTTGGTCCAACCCAGTGACTGGGATCTGTCGGCTGCTCAGTGTCCCTGGCAGCTCTGCGGGTGATGCCCGAGGCCAGGCTCTTTGAAGTGTTCACCTGCAGATCACTCCTTTCCCCCAGGCGGACTCTGCCCTGCAGCGTGTGACCCGCTGCTCCTCTCCCAGGATCAGCCTTCCTGTGTCTCTGAGTCACACCGAGGGTTTAAAAGAAAATTTTGGTGCCTCATTTCTTCATTTTCCTGTATCTGGGGATTTTCCAGCCTCAGATCCACACCCTTCACGCTGTTGCAGTGCAACTCGTTCTCCTCACTCGTTCTCCTTGCTTGGGCCTGATCCTTAATGTGCCTGTAACTTGCTCACAGCCCCCACATTAAGGTCGAAGCCCCTTCCTTTGTTCTGCTGCTGCGCCAATGACAAGGCGGGCAGGAGATGGGGCAGGGAGTGTGTGTTAGAGCCCCCCACCAGCTGCTGATGAGCACTAAACAGGCCGGGTGAGCGCGGACAGAACCCGTCACTGCCCAAGGACGGGACCCAGCACTGCCTGGGGCACGGGCAGTGGGACCACCAGCATCCCACCAGCAGCATCGGCCGTTTTCCTGCTCGGGCACCCTGCTTAGTTTCAGCGATAAACGCCATTGACCACCATTTACCCCGTGAAAACGAGTGACAGGATCAGGCCCAGGTTGTGGCCATCAGCTGTGCCTCACCCTGGGCAGTTCCCTAAAGAAGAGGGTACCTTCGGCACAGAAACCCCAGGGGAGGAAGAACAAAGGCGGGTCCCTTCTCCTCCCTCGGCATTATCCGGGGTCCGTCACTGCCTCGAGTAACCCGATCCCTGCCCGGCGCCTCCCAGCCCTGCACAGCCGAGCTCCAGCGATTCCGTTCCAGGGCAAGGCTGAGTTAATTCCTCTGAAGCCTCACGGGACTCCCCAGGCGGCCCTTTCAGGAGGGGATTTTGCTGACTCTGCAAAATAATGCAGCATGGGGAGGGAGGCATCCGTGGACCCCCACACCTCCAGGTTTTCTCCGCCAGCCCTGACTCCCCTGACCCATGAGGTCTCGGGTTGCCCCGCGATAGTCACTTGCTGAAACTGTACAAATGCAGTGTTTTCTCCCCTGCACAGGTTGTGCCACATCTTCCTCCTCCCCCACTGCACCCTCAAGGTCGCACCGGGAGTGATCTGATGAAAGGGAACAGGGAGGGAGAAAAGCCCAGCGAGATGAAAACTGATCCCTGCTCCAGCTCCAGCTCCAGCCTGTTCCCTTGGCCCTGCTTGGCTCCCTTCCTGCTGCCCCAGGACCTTCACACTTTGCACCCGGGACACACTTTTGAGGTGGTTATGAAAGAATTGTACATTCAGGTATTCTAAGAACTGGCTGAGTCTTTTGTCCTGAGAGCAGGTGGGAAAGCTCCTTAAGCGAGGGATTGTGTAACCCTGGCATGCTGCAGAGCTCCTGCTGGCAGGTGACGATAAACTGGGCAGAAAACAGCCTTTGAAATGCCCAGCTGGACACAGAAGGGCTTCACTGAAGCCCTGACTCCCCCTCACCCCACTCATAACCTGACGGCTGCTTCTCCGCCCAGGAGGAGATACCCAGGGATTTACCAGCAGCCAGAGTCCTGCACCTGTAGCAGTAATTTAAATACGACTGGCACTGCTCCTGGCCCTGGGGCCGCTGACACTGAGCACTATTAAACTTTCTCATCCCCCAAGCTGGGATGGATGCAATCATATCAAGGTGCCCTTAAACTTTTTTCAGGAATTGTTTCTAAAACCCAAAATCACGTGCCTGAGACCTGCAGTCACAGTGAGACCTGGGAATGTTCTTGATGGCCAACGGAGACCTTCCAGCCCAGACCCCTGTGGCCCAACCCTCTGTCATCCCCAGACTGGGGAGGGCTGGAGCAGGGTGTGCAGGAGAGGCAGCAGCAGCAGGCAGCGGTGACTTGCACATCCTTACCCAAATGGCACAGGGCGGCTGCAGCTGGGTGCAGTCTGTGCCAGTCTGCCCAGTCCTGGAGCTCCTGCTGTCCTGAGCTGACGGGGACTCAGCCGGCAGAGACCTGCAGCTTTCACCGCCCAGCCCTTCCCTGCAGCACCCTGCTGACCCCCCAGCCCCCTCGGGGACACACGGCTGCTCTCCCACACCCGTCTGCAGTCCAGCTGCTGCGGAGGGTTGGGCTTTGGTGCACCCCTGCCTGGCCATGCGCACCAGCGCTAGTGAGAGGGCTGTGACAGTGTGATGGCAATAAACACACAGGAGAAAACACTGATTTTGCTGAAATTCCATGGGTGAGCAAGCTGAAGACAGCTTGCACTGGGACACGTGCTAAAAAGGAGCTGAGAGCATGGGCTGTCCCCTAAACCTGAGTTTAGAGAGCAAACTGCTTCCCATCACTGCTCCTCCCCCCAGGCCAGCGTGGGCAGGGGCAGACAGGTCCCTCAGCTCTGCCTGCTTGGGAGGCAGGGGCAGCATGGGGGAAGGGATGAGGTGAGGATACCTTCATTCAGCATGAAAGTCACTGGCAAGGCTGCACATGCCCCTGAAAATCCTTGCTATTGTTTGAAGCTCTCCTCAGCACTCGTGGGATTTTCCTGCCTTGTTTCCTAAAATTCCCACCATGGTTTTCAGTGCTAACAAGGTGGAAAGGCAGTTTCTGTGGTAAATACAGGACAGTGGGACTTAGGAAGCTTCAGGAACTCTGTTCTTCCTACTGCTGATGGCAATGGCATTATGGTTTCCAGCAAGGTCATTTGAAGGTTATTTCCTGTCCCACTGTAAAGCTGAGGAGCTCTTGGCCTGCCAGTGACTGCACTGCACAAAGGGCTTGGCATGCCCAGCTCCTGCCCCTGCATGGAACAGCCCCAGAGAGAGCTCTGCCCTACCAGAGACGCTGCTTCCACAGGCAAAGCATCTGAGAGGAGAGTCTTCAAAGACAGAACTCCCTCTTCCCGAAGAAAACTCTCCCTGATGCCCTGTGCCCATGCAGGATGGCTAAGCTCCCCAGAGGCAAACCAGGGCTCTTTGGAAGTTCAGAGCAGGTCCCTTAGTTCATCTCCCACCTCTCCCTGGAAGGCTAGGTAGGGGTTAACCTACACTTATCTCTTTATCAGCCTGGCAGGAGCACCCACAACCTGAGTTTCTCCAGCAGGTCTCCAGGCTCCCCTTTTCTCAGGAGTGCACTGAGCAGCTCTCTCCCCTTCTCCCTTGTTTTTACCACTTGCATCCATGTTTTCCAATGTACCAAACACAAGTGTTCTGCACTGGGGCCGCATTCCTGGGCCTGACTGCTCAGATGAGCCACCCGACACGCTGGGAGGGTGCCAAAGTGCTTTCTGCAAAACTGCTGGACTGTTTTTCAGCAAACGTCCTGTCAGTAGCTGGATTGTTTGAATATCCAGGGAAGCCAAGTGCAAACTGCAGATTGGCCAGGCGAGTTCCCAAGAAACTATTTTGTCAAAACTTCTGGCAGAGCAAGTGCCTGGTTTGACAGAGCCTTTTCAGGGGTGGGCATGGAGAGCAGGGATTCAAGCAGCACCTTTGTTTGAGCAGAGTCAGAAGCTTGGCTTCACTCCTCACTCCCAGTGTGTGCTCCAGGCACAGGCTGCAGGAACAACCATCTTCATCAGGAGTGTGTAATTAAATTTTTGCTGGGCTGGGAGAAGGAGAAGGTGCATGGTGCAGAAGATACCCATTCAGATACTGAGCTGCATCTTTCCAGGGTAACATATGAACCACAGGTCTGTCTTCAGTGATATGGTCCCAAATCACATCTTCTCAAGCATGATTTGAGTTGCTCCAGGTTTCATGCTGCTCATAAACCAAATATTGGGGGAAGCTCTCTGGTCGTTTATTTCCTTGTCACAAACCAAGCTTCCATTTCCCAAAAGTAGGGAGCACAAGTTTAAGCCTCCTGAGAATACCCTCTCATTTCTGGTTTGGGTTTTCAGTGGGACATCATCAAATACTAGCTGGAACAACACACTCCAGAGTGGCCATCACACTCCACCCTGAGAGAGATCTCTAGTTCAAGCAGCAGGATCAGGTCCTGCACAGGAACACTCCAAGAATCATACCAGGTACATGGTATGATTTTTGGGGTGTCCTGTGCAGGCCTGGAAGTTTGACTTCAATGCTCCTTGTGGGTCCCTTCCAGCCCAGGGCGTTCTGTGGTTTATGATCAGCAGCTGTGTTTGCAGTGCGGGACATCACAACACCCGGCATCGGGAAAATCACGCTGCTGCCTGGCTGTTTGATACGCTATTGTTAGCAGCAGTAATCCTGTGGTACAGGAGCTGCCAGGGATTAGGAGGGAAGAGCATTCTCCCTGTGTCGTGGGGATTGCACAGTAAATTTCCACAGGCTGGTATGCACTGAGGTGAGGGCTTCTCAGCTACAGCACTCCTGGAATCGCTCCTACAGTTGTGGGCTCTTTAAACAATACAGGAGGCAAGAAAAAAGTTGTACCACTAACATGGAAGTGTAAAACCCCAAAAATGGTTGTTTTTTTCCAGAACAGTGGTAGGCCTAAAATCTGCTTTTATAATAATTTTGTTGCTGTTGATGGGGTTTCAGGCAAGGACTGCTTTCCTAGGAGCACAGGGTGGCTGGATTCTTTAACAATGAGTTTCAGTTTTGCCAGTCATTGTCAAACCTCAAAAGTATAAAATCAGATGAAAACAAAGATATTTAAGAATTGAAAACACGTTGGATCCTATTTTGCCTACTCCATTCTGCCCTCACTTGTGTTCTCAAGCTTTCGTCTACTTCAACTAACCTGAAAATAAAGAGGCTCAGATTGGCCTCCACGGTGGATTTGTGGTGGGAAACCTGTGCCTGCACTTGTAAGTCCTTCCCTGTCCAGCTGCACCATGCTGTCTGCTCATCGTCCAGCCCCCTGCCCTCAGGCACCCCCTTCCCACTGGAAAGCCACAGCCAGCCAAAGCCATGGCCCCAGACAGCCTTGGCCATGCTGGTACCTGCAGGGACAAGAATGACATCTCGCTGTGCGCCTGGCTCCCGTGGATTTGGGTTGTACTGGAAAGCCGGGCTTTGCCAAACAGCAGCAGCCTGGCCTATCACCCAGAGTCCAGCCAAGGCTGAGCGTGCAGTGTCTTCATTTGGAAGCAAAACGCAGCAGGAAGGATGTTTTTTTTCAGGTTTTGTTACATAAAAGTAATTTAAACACTTCTGCATATGGTAAGTAGCCAGGATTGATGTGTCTTCACAGAGACACATACTCAAGGAGACACATCCTCCTCCACGCCATGGTTTTTCTTCCCCATTCACGTAGGTGTCAACCAGGGCCTTGTCCAAGTTTCCCCTTGGCAGCTTGACTGGAGCTGTTGTCTGTAGTCCGTATCACCCGTATTTTCCACAGGGCTATAACAGGAGATGGAGCAGTGACATGTGACAGACTGATTTAGGCCCTGCCCAGAGGATGTTTACAGAACTGGGACACCAGTGACGTATTACAGAGAAGCAGGATGTCTTTGCTCCTCTAACTCTGTGGCTCAGCAGAGCTTAACCTGTTTGCTCCTTCCATAAATGTCCCAAAGAGAACCGTGAGCATCTCCAGGCATTTCCCAACCATGTTCAGTCAGTGTTGTTGCTATCAGGGGTTATAGGAATGCTCTCTCCTGGGCCAGTGCCATGCTTGGTATGATCATAATGGCAAGGAACCACATCCAGAGATTGAAGCAGGTGTAGCACAACCTGATTTCCCATTTCTTTTGGGAATTTCAGCAACAGCTGTGGGAATGCGTCTCTTCAGAGCCAGAGATTGCTTGCAGCTGCAGATGCTTCTGTCCCTTTCCAGGGCAGAAGTACAGCCCTGTACCCCAGACAGAAATACACCTGGTCATCCTCATGTTGCATCCCGAGAGTCAGAAACTTTCCCCATGAGCGTGTGTGTGAGTGCTCCAGCCAGTGCTGAAGGAAGGAGACAGAGAGGATGTGAAGTGGCCAGTGAACCCAGAATAACTCCAGAAATGATTGGACTTTCCACTGAAAATTACCTGGTGCCTGATTGCTCTGACCAGAGCCCAAATGAAGGCTGTGGGGTGGTCCCTGGACCATCAGGGTGTGGCCCCTGTCCTGTGCCACGCCCAGGTGGGGCTGCAGAGGTAGCAGCTCTCAGCCCCAGCAAAGTACCAAGTAAGGGTTTGGAAGTTCCCAAAGCTGGTGCTGTGTTTGGGTCACTTGGCCAAGTCCTAAGTCAGGTACCTTGTCCCTGTAGTGAGCAGGAAGGCTCTGAGGTCCAGACGTGCCACAGCACACATGGGCAGCTGCTGTCTGTGCAGCAAAGACCCCATCCATAACCTGTCAGTCCCATGTCTCCCCAGCTCCACCCTCCCGACACGGGGCCCGTCCAGATGTTCCCGTGACATCCATGTCTTGCAAATGTTAACTCCAGATCATCTCGATTGTACAGCTCCCACCGACCCCCCAGGTCTATCTGCTGCCTCTGAGCAGCACAAGGTGGGAAGGAAGCAGCTGGTTTCCCTCTCAGTCTTTAAGGCTGTGACGTGCTCCATTCAGACACGGGCCACACCTGCCCTCTCTTAGACCTTGTTTCTTCCCAAGGGAATTTGCTGATGTGAATGCATAAAAGGCAGGAAATGTAAAAATTCAAGACCTGCTAGCGAGAGGAACTCCCTTAACCTTGCCTATCCGAGCATCTCGGGAATCCAGCCAGGAGCTGCAGTCCAAGGCATCCGCATGGCCCAGGGCTCAGTGTGCTGCAGTCAGGAATGACAAATACCCCCGAGCTGCATCCCGTGCATGCGGCTTCCCAGCCAGCTAGGGCCTGAGTGCCAGGGGCCACTGCATACAGACAAACTGTTCCCTAAAAGACCTGTGACATCTCACATCTGGTTTTCACCACTGCTTGGTCTGTTTTGAAGCAGCACAAGGCACTGTAGGTTCAGCTCTGTCTCCGTATATGCTGGTACAGGCTCTTGCACATTTGCTGATGCTCAGCACCTGCCAGAAGCCTCTGCTCAGTCCCTAACCCAACGCTCAACATGCACTGTTGAGCAAGGGAACACAAAATTTAACGGGTGTCCAAAATTTTCCATGTTGTTGCCTACTGAGATTTTGGATGTTCCTGTCATTCTGGAAATAGCTGGTAAGATTTCAAAGCTCCCTAAAGTGCTAACTGATCTCATGAATGCCACAGGTGAATGACATGCTCAGTTCCTACTGTTTGAGCTGTACTGGTGACATCTTTGTTCTGGTAGATGTGCCCTCGCTAACTCACAGAGGAGCTCATTAAACTGCTTTAGAGGAGCTCATTGGCTGTGAGTGGTGGAGGAGGGAGAAGATGAGGCTGTATTAGATACAAAATGATTACAAGCTGCTTACACAGTGTGCCCATAAAAAGGTGAAAGGATGATAAAACGGTTCTGGGAGACACAGCAAGATGTCAGCTAATCCCCTTCCCACACAGTGGTGCTTCTGGCACTCACAACAGTGTCTGACCTTGATTTAAAATCCTCTCATACTGGAGTCACAAGATTTTCCCCAGACAATTTCTTCAGCATTTGCCCTTCCTGATGGTCAAAAGGTTTCCACTTGTGTTGAAGCAAAACATTCTTTTGTACAGTTTATTTTTACTACTTCTCTTCTTTTTGCCCATGAACACTTGTTGCCTTCAGCTTTGTGCAGACTTTCCTCTTGAAATATGTCTCAGCAGCTGTAGAAGCTATGCGTACCATTGTAAAATATCAAATTTGCAGAAGGCACATAAATGGTTTTCCTAAGGCTCCACCTTTCATGAGCACACACACATCCACATGCTAGCATTCTCCTCTGATTATTTTGGGAAGTTCTCTTGTTCTGCCATGGAAAGAGAAAAGGAGATCTGCCTGCCCCAGGCAACATGACCAGCTTTCCCCAAAGTGAAGTGGGATATGAAGTGGAAATAAGAGGCCAGAGTCCAAAAGTGAAGTAGGGTGCAGTTCACCTCCTGCGTGAAAGGCTGAAAGGCAGGGAAGCCCATGGGAGCAAGTCATGCCCAGCTCCTTTATAAGCACTGGAGGCAAAAAAGTACAAGTGATTCATTTGGTTCTGACCTACCTGTCAGGCAGGTGAGTCGTGCCCCAAAAGTGCTTCATTCCCTATATTGAGCCTGAAGCTGGTCTAGACAGCTCGCCCAGAGACAGGGTGAGGGAGACAGTGACAGCTCCCACATCTCTGAACAGAGGGGAAAAGGAGTGTGAAGCTGAGAAGCTCCAGCACCAAAGCCTAAGCCTGGGCAATAGAAGGATCAGGGTTTCTTTGTCTTGCAACTTGGGAAATATTGCTCTGCCCCTAATTTTTCTCCTTTTTTTCTATTTCATTATAACGTCTTTATGTGGAGTCCAATCACCAGGTCCCTGCAATTTTCAGTTGTCCTTAAACTGCAGCAAACTGTGATAGAATGGGAATGGGAATGGGAATGGGAATGGGAATGGGAATGGGAATGGGAATGGGAATGGGAGGGAAGGGAAGGGAAGGGAAGGGAAGGGAAGGGCTGACCAGATCTAAAGTGTGTTAAGTGCACTGTCCAAATGCCTCCTAAACCCTGCCCGGCCTGGGGCACCCACCAGCCCACCAGAACCCAAGGAAGCCTGTTCAGTGTCTGACCATCCTCTCAATAAAGAAATGCTTCCTTATGTCAAGTCCAAACCTCTCATGCATCCGGAAACCATGAGCAATACTGGCTCTTGGCTGGGTGTGCTGTGAGGAGGGCAGAAGAAAACCTCACTTCCAAACCTGCAGGAGGATAACTGGTGATCCTAGACATGCCTCATGGGAGGAGAGTGGGTGAGGGGTGCATCTGTGAGAGGTGCATTGGCAAGGTGAGCTGCACTGTGGAAGCAGGATGGCTCCATAGCTGGCAAGCACTTGCCCTCACTAATGTGCCAGCCAAGCTCCTGGGCACTGGAACTGGTGCCAGCACAAATCCAGACTGACTGCTCTTTAATAAGGCAAATATCCCTGATGGGGAATTTTTATGATACCCCTTGAGGAAAGTTAAACACACATTTGTTCTTAAAGATAGAAGAGAAATTTAATGAACACTGTATTGGGCAGAGTGCAATACAGGGTTCTCTGTGGAGTCTGAAAGATGAATCACAAGCAGATTCCTTATATAACCAATATAGCACCAATCCCTTGCAAGGAGTCATTTAGCCTCTGGCATTTCTGCTTCTAGACATTTTAACCCCTCCTTGTATTTGGCCCTTTGCCCTCTGTGCCAGATCATTCCTTGGTCACAAATTTTCCCTGCTGAGCAGTTACAATTAGTATTTCCTTCATCCCAGATAAGACCCTGGGACCAAGAATTAAGCCCATATGTGTGTGAAAGAGAGCAGGCTGCAGTGATGTTCTCGTCTCCTGTGACTACACTGATGACCCAAGTGCAGCTCCCACAGCAGTGAGACAACTCTCCAGCAATCTACCCTGGGAGGAATCATCTCCAGGTCCAAGCTGAGACCATGATCCAGCTGGAGAATTCCTTGGGTTCTGTGCCCTACCTCCTTGGCCACCCATGGTCTAGGGTTTGTTCAACAGCCTCTGGGGCTGGGTGTTTTCATCAGAACAGAGCATTAAACCAGGAGTGCAGGGCAGGTGCACACAGTGAGAGATGAGCACCAGAGCTGCTCTCAGGCCAGGCCCCAACAAGAGTAGCAAAGCTGTGCTCTGAGCTAGTGAGATCTGCCCCGTTTCATTAACTAATGACGTGGCTTAATCCCATTCTGATTGGCAAGAAAAGCTTAAAAATGGGGATTAAGTGAAGTGTCTGAGGAAGCACATCCTGGGCTCAGCCAGGCAGAGTTGTATGTTTGAGAAAGGGAGACCCCCAGTGTAATGTCTACAAGGATTCTTTCAGGAGGTTCTCTCACTGCCCAAAATCCAACAGAATGTACCGGCCAGTCATGTTGCCCAGAGAAGCTGTGGCTGCCCCTGGATCCCTGGAAGTGTCCAAAGCCAGGGTGGATGGGGCTTGGAGCAACCTGGGATAGTGGGAGGGGTGAAACCAGATGAGCTTTGAGGTCCCTTTCAAAACAAATCATTCCACGATTCCATGATTTTATGCTTGTATGACCTGGTGGTCCCTTCCCTCACACAAGGGACTTGTGGTGGAGAAGGTGTTTGCCCTGCATGCTCCAGGTCAAGGCTGCAGGTGCAGGTCAAGGAGCTCTGTTCAAGCCAAGCTCCTGGTCATGCAGGAGTCATGTCCTCTAAGGAACAGGAGGCTCTGGAGGGCAGAGAGTTGGGTGCAGATATGCAGCCAGTGTTTGGGCTAAGAGATAGGTGGGAATCAGATCTGGGGAGTGATCTGCAAGCCACGGGAAGGGAATGCATAGGATCTGCCAAGAAGGTGAGTGGGACCACTGGACTGCCAGCATTGCTGCTGAGCCTTGCAGAGCAGCACCCCAGAATGAGCATTTAAAGAACAGATTTTGCAAATAGCCCCAGAGTCCAAATTACAGATCAACAAACATAGCCAGATGGACACTGCTGCCTTCTGGACATCTGCATCATTTATTGATGCTATCAGGACGCAGCCATGCTGCCAAAACTGGAGGCACAGGCCCTTTGCCAAGGCTCTGCCCAGCACAGCCTCCTGCTCTGCCACAAGGACAGAACAAACTAACCAGGACTCACATTGTGAGCAGGAACCTGGCCCGGCTGTCCAACCTTCCTGTGAAAACCTGCCCTGAAAGACAAGCTTTAGGAAAACTCTGTCCTACCAGTTGAACCATCTGTCTTGCTCCAACTTACTAATGAGCCACATTCTTACCTTTGCTTGTGTAGTTTTTCAGCTCTGCCAGTTCTGTTCAAGCAGCTTCGCTTTGGCTTTATATTGACAACAATACTACCCTGGAAATCTGTCAGTGCAAATGATAGCCACATCCACAACCTTTCCAGGTCTTTGTGAGCGAATTAAACATTTCCCAAATTGGCATGAGATCAAGCTGCCCAGACCCTCCCCCAACCTTGCTATCAAACTCTTTGAGCCTCCAGAACAACGTGGTGGATCCAGCCTGTCTAACGGGGCTGGTGTCACTCCACAAGGAGCCCTGAACATGCCCAGCAGCCATTTGGAAGAGCATCAGCACCGGTGCCCACAGTGGCAGGGGCTGTCTCCTGGCATCATTGACTCAACTACAGTAATGGGGCAGAAGAGGGTTTTGATTATTGACAATGGCTCATCATTCACTCTGATTTTACTCCTCATTAAGGCTGTTGCAGTAGCCAGGAATACTGGAGCCTGCTGCCTTCAGAACCCTTCTGGAGTGGTTGCTGTAGGCACAGGGATCTCCAGTGCTTACACATCATTAGTGATCTCATACAGCTCAATATGAAAAGAAAAAACAACCAACAAAACCAAACCAAACTATTTAAGCCTGTAGCACAAGGAAGAAGGCTGCCTCTATGCAAATAGAGCCAGAAAATCCCCAGACCATATTCCTGGAGGCACTGCAAAAGGCGGCTGAACATAAAAGCCGTGGCTGTCTTCTTCCCCCTTTTCAGTGGTTAGTTTTGTGTGGTTGGGATTAGCGCAGCATTGAACATGTCAGTTAGGTACAAAATTGTTGTCAGCACTAGAAAAATCACTTACCCTGTGGACAAGCTTACTGCACAATGAGCTGCTGCGGTGAGGGCACAGATTCAGCATGTCCAAGCACAGGGAGTGAGCACAAGAGCTGTGTTGCTCCTCTCTGGGATGAACGAACTGCAATGAACACAATCCTGGTTAAAGTACCCCAGAAAGCTTTGTCTCTCACTGTGAGTGGAGATCTGATTTACACTGATAAAAACGTGGCACTGAGTGTGCACAGAGCCCCGGGATGGTTTCAGCTTGTCTTTCCCAGTCCATGCTCAGCACTGTCACATTAGTGCTGCACACCAAGACATGGTAACCCGATTGAGAGGGGGAAAGGGCAGCAGCGAACTGATGCCATCTGCCAGGGAGCTGAACCTGAGTCACTGTGCCCTGGAACAGGGACTCCGGTGTCAGAGCAAAGCTCTGCTTGCAGGGATGAAACACGGAGCAATTGACCTTTAGGTGACAGTTTGCAGAATGTCAGCTCGAATGACACTGTAGGGAGGGGGGTGGGTGTTGTTAAAGTATAAGATACCACCCACAAGCAGGAAAATAACAAAATTCCCCTGGGAAAAAAAGCCTATGATTTGTCCATCCCCGTGTTAGACTTCTTGGCTCGCTGCTTCACAGATCCTCTATGGGAGACAGGAGCTTATCAACAGGGTACCTGCATTTCTCACAAGAGGTAAATTGCCTTTTAACTCCTCTCCATTGCTTTATAAGCGTCCTACTTAGATCTAATGATGTGCAAAAGTTTACAAAGCATTTTCCATGACCTGGAATGCTTGGCAGCTTGTGAGTAGAGCAAATAGCTTAGCTGGGATAATAGAGAGGAAATCCACTGAAGAGCTCAAGTCATTAAGATGTTTGCATTTGATGAGACAACCAGTACCAGGGGCCAGAGCAAAAGAAATGAGCCAGTGGTGCTCATGCGAGGTGCTGCGGGGCATTTCTGCATCCATCACCCACCTTCTCAGCACCACCAGAGCTGCTGGCTCAAGTATTTTCCCAGTGCACTAGCTTGATTGCTTTCTGCCCAAAATCTGCAAAGCTACAACACACAATTCAGCAATTCTACACACAGCAATAAATAACAAATTAAATCCCACAGTGACCACATCTGCATCACTCCCAAAACTTCAAGGAGAAGGGCTGAGGCAGCAGGTACCTCACTGGAACTCTCTTTGGGAAGCATCATCAGCTTGAAATTATAAGGTGGAGTTAAAAACCTCTTCGTTCCCATTAAAAACCTCCATTGCTGTAGCTTTCATTCTTATTTTACAACTTTAGGGAACCTTTTTTTTTTTCTTTATTGCTGAGTGAAATGCATCCCTTTTCCCAGGAGTAACTGGGCAGCCATCTGAATGGAGAGGACCAATGCAGGAAGACAAAGTGCTGTCACTATGAACTGTGACGGGTCAGGAGGAGGCGACAGCCTGCAGACACAGGAGCCCTTGGGCTCTTTTGGGGTATGCCATTCATGCCACACATCTTAGAAAGGGAAGCTGAGACAATCACAAACACCTTATGAGCATCAGATGGAAAGGAGGATTTTATCTTTGTCACTCAGCCTCAGGGACACATGCAAGTGGAGGCAGAAGGGATTGGGATTGGAAGCAAGTAAAAAAACTGTTTCACACTAATGGTTTCTGTGAAGAGGCCAGGAGTCAGACACCTTCAGGCAATGTGGCGCACGGGCCCTTGTCCCTGCCCAATTCTCAGCTCCCCTGTGGGAGACCCTGTGATGCCATCAAGACTTCTGCCCACTTGTTCCAAGACAGTTGACTTTCCTCCTTCCCTGTCTCCTACATGATTCCTGGAGCACAAAACACCAAGGGAGTTGCCAGTGCTCAGGCGGGAGATGTCACACTGGGGCTTGTGTTTTACCCAAACTGTCAGAACATCACTTGAGGACTCACACTGGTGGTTATATCTGAACTAACCCAGATAAACGCTTTGCTTTTTCTCTCCTGTGGCAGCTGACTGTGGCAACTTAGCATGTCCAGGTGGTATCTGGAAGGACAATGCCTGCCCTTCCAGAGGGATGTTAAAGTCATCCCTAATTTGGCTCATTATCTGCTCAGTCCTTGGGTGTTGTTTCAACAGCTCATGAGAAATAAATTACTTCAGAGCAGTGTACATTGAGCACAGTTGCATGGAATTCTTTCCCAACCCCTTTTCCTTTATAGGAATCACAAAAATGCTGGATTTTTTATAACTAGGTGAACACTGTGACAGCAGCAATTGTCTGCCATAAATAAATGCCAAGACAAATTAGATTAGACACAGGTACGGTGATGAAGTCTTCAAAATGCACTTCTCCACGGGGTGTCCTCTTGCAATGTCGTTGCTTTCAGACATGACCCTCTGCTGACACAGCACAGGTGCTGTCCCAGGGCTACAGAGTTCCTCTCCCCACACCAAAACATGAAGTTGTCAGACAGGAAATTGCTGGGATTCACATAAAACTGTGTTAGTGACAGTTTCATGGGCGCTTAGTGGATGATGGATTTGCATGTATCCCCCTCCTCACCATTCATAAATATATGCACGAGCGTCATTTTATTCACACAGATTTTGGCAAAAGGCCCATTGAATTCAGCAGAGAGAAGTCCATTGACTTTGGTAGACTTTGCACATTGCGGGTGAGAACAGATGGAGGCTCCATTCACCAGTTGCCACTCATTAGTTAAAGCTTATTATTGCTAAAGAGTTTTGTTAATGCATTTACAAATGGAGCATGATCCAAGTGATGTAACCACCGCCGAGTGCTGGAGAACAGCAGATGTGCTCTCCCAACAGGGATGGAGTGAACAAAGGACACCCCTGTATGCACGGGCTTACAAACTGGAGTTCACTGGCCCACTCTTCTCTTAGCCTTCAGAAGGCAGCAGGTCTGCAGCCAGGGCCACTTGCTCGCAAGGAAAAGGCACTTTCCAGCAGTCCCAGTGTGAGACACCACAGAGCTGGCACAGGACAAGGAGAAGGAAGGCACATGTGAGCACAGGCCCTCTCCACTGCCGGCAGGAGGGTCCCATGGCTTTGGGCAGGAGCTACACGGAGCCTTTCCACAAGCCACAGCTACACAGACTGGAAACTCTCCTTGGTTTATGAGGGAACGAGTAATCACATCTCCTGAGCACAGTCAGGGGAAGGGATGTCTTCTAGAGAAAAAGATCTCCCTACACATGGCTCCTGCAGCTTTGGCCAAGATCTTTCCTCCAGGGACCCACACCATTGTGTTCCTCAAAGACGGATCTTGTTTCCATGGCTCTCCACAACTCCGTGTAGCAAAGAAGGTAAGGTGGGGACTGCCTGGTGGCTCATGGGCAGGCAGTGCTCAGCAATCAGCTTTTGCAAAAGGCAGGAGAATTTACATTGCCCATGGAGCCATAGGGTTGTAACAGCCTTAAAACCATATAATCCCAAGATGGCTTGGGTTGGAAGGGACTTTAAAATTCATCTCATTCCACCCCTGCCATGGGCAGGGACACCTTCCACTGTTCCAGGCTGCTCCAAGCCCCGTCCAACCTGGCCTTGGGCACTGCCAGGGATCCAGGGGCAGCCACAGCTGCTCTGGGCACCCTGTGCCAGGGCCTGCCCACCCTCACAGGGGAATGTGCCAGTAGTCCAGGAAGTTCTAACATTAATAAATCAGGGAAGCCAATGGCTGTCCCAAACAAGCTAGAAAGAGAAGCTAAAAATCCATGTTGATTTTATGGGGTCAGATTAAAAATAAAAAAGTCTTGTTGGGCTAATCTAGAGGAAGTGCTAACAGCTCTGGCATGGGAGTGGTTGGATGAAGAGGAATGGCTTAGTCCAAAATGAGCATGCAACTAGCAAAAATGGATCAATGAAGAACAAGGAATATTTTCCTCACTGCAAGTCAGAGGCTGGAGCCCACAGGACAGCTGAAAGTGGTGTGAGAAACACACCTGGCAAACTCAATGCAAAAAACATTCCCTGCTGCAGGTCAGCACCTGAGCTGGTGTGAACAAATCAGCCTCTGAGACAGATCCAAATAATCAGCACTGAACTATGAAATACCCCAAAAAACAGCACTGTGCACACATGCGGCAAGAGGTAATTAACTTCAGCTCCCAAATACCTGACAACAATGGTGTCAGTGCAGCCTCCTCACACAGTGGCACGTTCTGGTTGTTAATTATTGGTGTGCCATCGATGGAGAACCTCTTCTGCAATTGGAGCCTGGCTACTGGGCAGTCCAACATCTCTTGGGGCTGCTTCATGCTTTAACTAGACAGCATCAAAAGTGAGCAACAGACAAGTTACTGTCCCTGGTGCATCACCTTGATGAAAACTGAACTTAGGTTTCCTGATTTTGTCTTCTTTTCTGTGTTCACAGATGTGGTAGTGGGACTGTGTCAGAGTTTTAGGGCTCTCACTGCAGCAGAAAAGCACATTTTTAGTCCCAGGAAACAGAAACCCTCCCTAGAAACACAGAAATAATGTAGCTGCATCCTCAGTGGACTTTCATTTCTTGGGCTGGTCCTTGTGGCTTGGAGTTTCCAAGCTGGGAAGCTGCTCAAGGTGTCAGGTGTTTCCCTGCCCTCAGGTACTCACAGAGCTGGGTGCAGTGCTCTGCTTTCCTTCCACGGAAGGACCTTCAGAGAAAGGTCTTCTTGACTCTCCCACCCAGGCTCTACGTCATTGCAAGCCACATGAAGGAGCTGGGGGATCCTTCAGTGGTGGTCTCTGCGTCCCTGGGGACTCACTCACTGCCAGGGGCTCACGCACCCTTGCACTGAGCAGCCAAAGCTGCCAGAGAAGAGGCTCTGACCACTGGACACGGACACAGTACAAGATCCTCGCAAGAGACAGTCACAGATGGTCTGTTTGTAAACTTCTTCATGAGATCTGTCACTATGGCCTGGCTGCACTTGTCAGGACCGAGGCAGCTCCTCTGAGGGGCTGGTTAATGGCTTCTGATTATTGGCACCGTGAAAGAATGCTCCAACTGACTCAAAGTCAGCTGCAGGCTGGAAGGACCTTCTGTTTGACAAGAGTTGTCACTCAGCTTCTTCGTTTGGCTTCCAGTTCCTTGTGCACTGGTGCAGCCTCACCTGAGCCAAACACTGACCAGGAACTGGCCTTTGTCATACTGCAGTATGTCCAAAAGCACATTTGCTCACATGATTCACCTGCCATCAGAATCAGACAAAACCCTCTTTTTCATGCTCATTAGAGCAGCAGTATCCACTGGGAATTTCCCCTTGCTTGCAAAAAAAATGGCATTTTGTTTTGTTTGAAATAAAAATGTCTAAAAATATTGTTTATGCACTTGGAAAAAAAAATCTGTCCCACAGGGCACCTCTGGTTTCCTGAACCCTCTGGCTAAATAAAATGGAGGAAGGTTTTAAAAGCCATTGGAGTCTGGCTGGGGCAATGTAGAGCTGACTCATAAAGCTCTCATATAGAGCTGACTCCCCAGACAGCTCCTCATGAGGCATGGATGAGCCAGCAAGAGCTTGTTCCAGTGGTCAAGCACTGGGATAGGGGCCCAGAGGGACCACAGAGGGTCTGTCCCTTAAGATTTGCCAAACGTGCCTTGACAAACACTGAGCAATGTGTGCCAGCAGGGCAGTGAGATCTGTCTGAGCTGTGCTGTGATTTTACACTCTATGTTCCAGTGGTGCTGGAGCATATCAGAACTGAAATCTTTGCATGGAATCATGCCAGAGTCACGTAACCTGAACAAAACCTGCTGTTTCTACACTTCTTAAAATGGTTCAGGGAAGAAAGTGAACATACATGAGTTATAGAGGAACCGAACTTTCCGATCCCTACTTTCTCTTTCTGCTTCAGGGCTTTTTGTCAAGACGACAGGAACAGCATCTCTTGGGGCAGAAGATGGCTTGAAGGGCTTGTGCTGGGTTTTTTTTTTTCCATCTCACACCTATCCTTCCAAGGCTGGACTTGGTGTTGTGTGGCTTCAGCCATGGTGAATGAGCACACTTCCATGGAGCTGGCGTGTGTGAATGCCTTTCGTGCAGTAATTGAAACGTGGATCTCTCAGGCAAACTGTAACTAAGCTCATCCTACAACAAAACCTCTGTGTCTCGGGCAGGTTACCTTCACCTCGGGCAGGTTACCTTCACCTCAAGTCTCTTCAGCAGTGAGCTGCTTTTACAGCATCTCTTCTTTAACAATTTGGCTTGACCATGTACCTGCTGCCTTCCCCCCGTGCTAACCCACGCATCCTGCAGCCCACGGATGCATCTACACACGTCATACTTCCCCATATGAGCCACCCTGGTGGGTTGTGGAAGTCTCTGTCTTGCTTTTTTGACATCTGTGGGCATGCCCAAAAGCATTACTGAGAAAGCCATTATTTTCTACCCAGGATTAACTCATATGCTCAAAAAAAGCCACTTCTTTGGTCTCTAAGGCCACATCTGGCCCAGACAAGACTCTCTCCATCACCTGTGCTCTTCTGCACCCAATGAAGCTACTTAAAACACATGGTCTCCTTCCAATCAGCTCTGGAAAAAAAGGCAGAGGGAAAAGTGTTTCTTCTATATTTCAATGCTGATTCTTCAAAAACAAAGCACACAAAAATTCTTGACCCCAGTCCTACCAGTGAAACCAGTTCAGGCAGGAGAGGGCCACAAGGTGCTCTTCTCCCAGAAGGCATCATTGTGCCAAGCTCAAGTCCAAGTAGTTCTCAAGTTGTCAGGTTTGGGTGGTTGGACTTACTAAATAAAACTTGAAACTTTCTGCTGCAAACAGTTACCATAAAAAACAAGGCAAAATCAAACTCCTGCATTTTCGAGAGAAAACGTTGCAAGCCTAAGACGGCAGCTAATGCCTGTGCAGAACTGGCCCTTCTCACCCATCTGCCCTCGTGCTCCAGCACAGGGGGCAGCGTGGGCAGGGATGACCCCCTGGCACAGTAGCTATCAACTGGCACAGCTCCTAGGCTGGGCAGGAGGGTCACACCTCCATCCCCTCCTCCTGCTGCTCCTCTCCACAAAGGTACCCATCTGTGAACCCAAACCAGACCCAGGGAGCACCACTGAGCCGGGAGCGAGGCTTTGCAGCCGTAGCCGGCTGTGGAAGAGCAGCCTGGCTCTGTAGCTGGTATCAGTTAGTGTGTGCAGAGCCTAAAAATAGAGACCCTCTGCTCTCACAATGACTCAGAGATGCAGAAGGGAAACCCGCAAGCTCAGTGCTTGGCTGTCCCCAGAGCTGATTGAAAGCTTGCATCTAAAACTTTGTTTTGACACAAAACGGCTTTTTGAAAAACAAACTAACAAAAA
>VXAD01001399.1:80806-170567 GCA_013399195.1 Dicrurus megarhynchus
ATTAAAAAAAAAAAAAACAAACCAAAACCAAACCTCGTCTCTCACCACCAGAGCTGCTGGGAATCCTTCTCATTTGGTCTAAGTTTGGAAGGTCTCGGCCAGTAAAGCATGACATTTTGTAGTATTTAAATGCTAGTTGGCAAACCCCCTGCAAGTATTTACTTGCTAAGCTCTTTCTTGGAGACCTGTAAGACCAGATGAAATGGTGAAAGGTGTGCCAGTCCTCTGGAACTTTCATGGGGATACAGTTCCCTTTCCAGACAGCTCTGATTCCAGCTCAGGAAGAACACATCCACCAGCTGTCTTGCTGAATCCCATGAGGAGGGGATCCTTCAGTCATTTAACTCCCTCTGTTCGTCCCCTGCATCAGGGGCTCCAGCCAGTGCCACCCAGGTTTTGGCCATGCCATGGGTGATTGTAGCCTGGAGGGGAAGCAGAAGGGAACCCGGGTCACTGGGGACACCCATTACTGCTTCAGCCCTATCCTGCCCATGAGAAGAACAGGCCCTTCCTCCCCTGTGTCTGTTTATCTGCCCCAAGGTCACAGGTCATTTTGGGACTGGTTGAGCAGCTGCCTGTAATTCTGGAGATGTAGTCCAGAGAGATTTTCAAAATTGCTGGACAAGGCCAGGAGCATCCTGCCCCATCCTTGACATGGGGGGTTGGATTAGTGACCTCCAGGGATCCTTCCAATCTCAATGTTTCCAGAGTGTCGCCCCTCTCAGGCTCTCATGCCTGGTGGAGTTGAGCAGGCACAGCCTGAACTCCTGAGAGCAGAGGAGCAGAGCAGCCAGGGCAGCCAGGCACCAGCACAGCCTGGTCTCTAAGCCTCCTCTGCTTCTGCTTGAGCCACAGTTGGACTCATTTGGTCCTTCCCCAATTGTGGGTGAGGGGAGGAGAGGCAGCACTGAAACTCCACACTAGAGTCAGGCACCAGGACAAAAACCCCTTGCTCACAAGGTGAGCCCTGTGTCTGCTCTGGCAGCTCCACCTCTGCAGAGGAGCTGGCCACCAGCCAGGCTCTTCACCTCCTTCTGCAGTGCTGGAAGGCCAGGTGGGCTCTGTGGTGCAGCTGTGTTGGACCGTGGCTCTATAAGTGCATCCATCCCCACGGCACACGTGGGGCTGCAGAGGTACAACCCAGCTCCCTGCCATGGCCAGAGAGCAGGGAGAGAGACCTGAGCAAACAGAACTGCTCTGAAGTTCATTCTGAGGGAGACATCAAGCACTCACTGGGTGAGAGCAAGTCAGGGGTGTCCATCCTGCACTTCACACACCGTGGGAGCAGCCCCCCTGCCTTCGCTCCACTCTGTTGTACCTTCAGTCTGAGCTCCAGCACAGACAGCCCAGCCCCAAGCAGGAAGCCACGAGTGCACACACCTGCAAGAGGTCTCAAAATGCTCCATTAAATTCCTGCTCTGCCAAGGACCTCAGGGAAGAACTGAGGGGGACCACAGCAGGAGACCAGCTCAACCCCCATCTCATCCCTGTGAGGGGCAGCCCAGATGTGGCACCAGAGCCGGTCTGGGCACCCCTGGGCAGCTCTGGTCTCCCAGAAAGGGGCTGGCCCAGCAGGAGACACAGGTGGGCCCACAGCTGGAACACCTTCCCAGTTTGGGAACATCAGCACATCTCCCTGCCTCGGATGCCTGAGACACAGGGTAAGGGGAGACAGTGAAAATGAAATCAACTGATAGTGATGAGCTGCCAGTAATTCCCACAGACAGCTGGGAGGAGAAGAACCTCAGGAAGCCTCCCCCCTTCCCTGTCAGGATTAGCCCTACCTAAACTAATAGACCATCTGCCTGCTGGCCTGGCCTGTGACCCCAGCAGGGCAGAGCCGGCCAGCAGCTAGGGATGAGAGGGAACCAGTTCCTCCAGCTCAATCCAGAACTCCCATGCTCGGCACTAGGAGCTGAGATCTCTCCACTGTTCGCTCCTGCTGGGCCATTCCCTTTCCAGAAACCCACCCCCACTTTACCCACCCCTAGCTCTTGTCCCAGGGAAGGTGATGGAGGCAGCATGTTGCCCCCTGTCACCACACGCAGTTACAAGTGGTCACTGCTCCTATGACATTGGCGTGGGCTTTTCCATGTCCTGCTGAGTACCACCTGGAGCTTCAGCAAGTCTGCCAGGAATGAAATGGCCTGTCCTGAACTCACCTGGGAGCTGACACTGCCACAAGCATCTGCCACTGAAGAAACAGCATGTGGGGACCCCAGCTCTGGCTGGGTAGCAGCTGCAGGACCCATGGCCACCCTTCAGCTCACTTGTGCCAGTGCCTCACAGCCAGTCTCTGCTCAGAACAGGGTCCAGCCCATGCTACTGTTGGTTTGTGACTCTGAGGAAACCCAGAGTCAATTTCTGCCCCAAGAACAACCAAATTATCAATTAAATCATTGAACCAGAAAATTACTTCATAAGCAATTCAGATCTAGTCACTTTTATATTCCCTTCTTCTTACCAGCAAAGTGCTGTCTTCGGGATCAGCCAGGAACATTTTGTTCCAGCTGAAACAAAATTTCTGGTTTTGTTATGGCCTCTGTACCAAAGTCAGGTCCTTGGCTGGTTGGTGCACTTCTCACTGAGACCCCAGGGTCTCAGGCTCCTGTAGGACATCAGGCATTTGGGCTGGGTTCTGCCTCCGTGTGTGGCTCTCTCCTGCACAGCAGGTTTGGAGATCTCTCTGGGCCCCTCACACCACTCTCCTGGAGAGCCACTATGGACTGACACAAGCAGGAGCAAGATCCCTGCCCCTAGGAAGGGCCATAACCCCCAGGATGACAAGATGTTCTCACTCTCCATGGACCACTAAATATTTCATTATTCTTCACAGAGCAGAGAAGACAGGCAATTTTCCACCCCCTGGCTCTGCACACCCACAGCAGGACAAAGACACTTCACAGCTCAACAGCTGTGGGAGTCCAGCCCCAAACATCTTATTCAGACCAAAAGGTCTTGTCCACTTTCCTGTGACTATCACTGGCATTTCCACGAATGCCACACTCACTGAGAGAAAAGTCACTTTCTGTTAATAACGATACTTGAGTTGGTGGAAAACACTGGGAATTTCTCCCTCATGAGATGAAATGGTATTTAGTTTTGATCTGAATCAAGATTTCCTTTTAATTTTAGTCTAAAAATTTTGGAATTGATGTCTCTGTTACTTTCTCAACTTCTTGTCAGTTTTTTCTCTGATCTGCCAACCCCCAAGGTATCCTGGTTAAGCTTCAGAAGTTTGTCAATACAGGGCAAGATTTGGATTGTCAGTTGCACTTAAATGCAACATTTTTACAAATAACCAGAACAGATGTGTGAGGATCTGCTCTGAAATAGGGCACTGGGACAAAGAGAAAAGCACAGTGCACCCAAAGTGTTTGTGATGAATAACACTGCAGAAATGTCACTGCTCCTACACACCAGCCCATCATTAAATACTTCCACTTTAGTGAAATGGCAAAAAAACAGTTGATGCTTTCAGCACAGTACAAACCAAACTCTATCCACATCTGCCTTACAGTGTCAGATTCATGCAGGAAGCAGAAGTGTTCCTGTGAGATTATCATCTCTGTCTAGAACATACTTGTGAAAGGTGAGAACACAATGCCAGCACAGTGCAAGGTTCCTGAGGCATCTCTGTGCATTTTAATAGTGATATCATTGTTAAAATGAGATATAATGCTCTTTAGTTCACTTTTTTTAAAAAACTGACTCAAAGGAGTTTCTGGGCACTTGCTCAGAAATTTATTCTTCCTGGACCTTAAAATAACCCTTCCAACTCAGTCCTTTCAGACCACAGGAGAGCATTGCTGTGTGATGGCTATTGCCCCTTTGGTAGCACTCAAGGAGTTTAATTCTGCCACCACTGTTTATCCAAATTCCCACAAAGAAATGGTGATTTCCAGCTCTGAACAGTGCACAGTGCGAAAGCTCGAAGAATTGAAAAATCTGCTTATTTTTAGGAGGAGCTGATCCAAATTTCACATCTGCAGGAAAAGGAATTTAAGAAGAGCAGCATCAAGGTGAGAGGTCCTTCTCTCACACTGAGAGACCAGGGGGGCTGTTCTGCCTCTCCCACCTTCTCCTGTGGCTGAGGGCAGGACCAGGCCCTCTTGGGGCCAGTGATGTCCTTTTCGAAGGGTTTAAGCCAGGCTCTCACCTTTCTGCTGTGGCATGAGGAGAACTCACCTCCATCTAAACTAGGTGGTTGAGAGGTGACGGTGGGACACACAGAATTTGGGATTATGTAGAAACACTCATTTCCGAAGAGCTGCTCCAGAGTTTTGGCCAGGTGGGTGCCCTGTGTCTCAGAGCTCAGATCTCCCTCACTGTGGTGCTTGTGGCAATACCAGAGCCACGAGCAACTTTGGTAGGTTTAGCTCCATCTGCAGTGGCCAGGAAGGTGTGCTCAGAATCAGAGAAGTTGCTCTCCCATGTTAGTAATCAACAGGAGCACCTTGGGGACTGACTCTGTGTCTTGCATTCCCAGGGGATACCTTCCTGCCTCCAGCAGCACTTCAGGTATCCTCTGCCTACCTGGCCTGCCTGTCAAACCCAAACCAATTTCGGTCTTTGCAGATCCCCAGCACCAGGCATCAGGAGAGACCTTGGATTCACAGTCACACATGAGTATAGATCCAGCACAGGAAAGGCCAGGGGTGTCCTGAGCATTCATCACCTCAAACCATCATTTGTCTCCTTCCTAGGCTGCCTGATGGGAGATAGGAGAGCGATGAGTGACGCATATAGAAGATATCCTGGCATTAGTTTAGGAGCCATGGATATTTTTATCTACAGCAATCAGGTGGGTAAGGGAGGTATTTTGGTTTTGTAGGCAGCATTCATGGACTGTGCTGCCAGTTATGGTGCCCATGCTTCCCAACAAATGTGGCCAAATTAGAAATTGCCCGGGATTGTTGGATTTCTTTGAAAACTTGCAGCAAAAGTCTTTTAAAAAAATCCTGCATTCTTTATCCAGAAGAAAACATAACTTGAGGTGGTAACCTCTGATGCCTGCTGAGTGGTAAATGACCTGACTCCTTCTCGTGGCTTTTCTCCACGTCTGCTCGTGACTCAGTTGTCCCACACGTGCCAGGAAGGATGGCCAGCCCTGATTTCCCTTCTGTGCTTGGCTGCCCTGCTAAGCCCACTGAGCTGGAAAAGGATTCACTTGGGAAGCTTCTGAGTGCTGCTCATCCAGCACCAAGCAGCTGGGCTGGTCCCTCTGCTCTGCTCTTTCCCTCTCAATGCCACAACCCAAGAGGAAATGGGGTTGCATCAGCCCAGAGGAGCTGAGATGATGCAGCTTGTGACCACACCAGCCTGGCTGAGCTGGGCAAGCAACAGTGGCATTTGGCCACATCCAATGGTCACAGTCTGGCACAGAGTCTCATTGGCTCTGCCATTTCCAAGACCTTCAATTCCATCCATAGGCAATTCCTATATTTAGTAATTATGTTGGTGGCAAAGGCCCAGCCTCCAGGATGTTGATTCAGACACCCAGACACTCAGCCACTTCCTGTTTGGATGCACTAAAATTATTTGCATCATTTAAAAAGTGATGTTGGTTAAGGGAAACAAAGCATTATTGTCAGAGGAGGCTGAGCTGGGTTAAGTGCCCATGCACAATGGAAAAAAAAGCAGAACAAAACGCCTCCATCTCCCAACAGCAGCACACTCAGACAGCGTGTCCTGGGCGCCGCTTTCACCCCTCCTGTGGCCCACTGGGACTGCTATTGCCACAGCAGTGCAGTAAAACACTGGGATCCCCTGCCCAGCCTCCTCCCAGGGTGACCCAATATCATCTGTACCTAAATCTCAGGAGCAGAGACACATCCAGGAGACGTGGTCTGCAGAGTGGAACAGGCAATAGAAACTGCACCTGCTTTCTCTGCCACCCAAGCACTTACAGCTACAGACAAGCTTTTCCACTGTCACACAGTCTTTGCAACCCTGGGCATAAATGTGGCACCCAAGATCTTCACAGACTTGTGGTGACTCGAGGTCCGGGGCATGGATCTCCACCCTGGGGCTTTGTGGGTGGTGGCCATGTCTGTTAGCTGGACTCAGCTCTGTCGCCTCTGCGCTTCATGTCTTGCCAGGGCAGCTGCTGAGTGAAAGGGCAGACAGGACTCACTCTGGGCTGACTGCTGTGGGTGAGGGGTGATGGGTGGACCCCTGCCCAGCTCTGCCAGGGCCTGTGTTTGCCCTTCCACAGGGCCACAGAGCTTGGCTGTGCCCCAGGGCCACCTGCTGTGGTCTCACCCAGAGCTCGGCCAGGACGCCTTCCAGGAGCTGCAGGTACTTGGAGACATCCTCTGCCCTCTCAACCTCTCATCCCAGCCTGTGCCTGCAGCCACTGCCTCTGCAGCTTCTCCGCTTCCAGAAGAGAGGCAAAAAACAATTTGCAAAATATTTTCAAGACCCTTGCAAGTGATTCCTTCTCCACTGCCTGCAGGACCTGCATGTCTGATAACACCCCACCACTCCATGCTCAACTCCTCACAAGCTCCCAGACACACAACACCCCCAGACATTTACATGAAGGGAGTTGTCCTGGATGCTTCACATCCTATCTCCAAAATATGATCAATTTAGCCTTTCTCCTGTTTTTTTAAAGCCTTACTAAGCTATTCCCAATGTCTAGGAAGGCTGATGACTCAATCGGTTTTTCCACACAGTCTGGACAAGCAATCTCTTGGCAAGGGTTGTTTATGACTTAGCTGCAGATGGATTTACCTATCCTGCCTTCTTTTTAGCAGAGATGTAATTAGTCATGTGGTCCAGGAACTTTAAAAGTGGGTGGGTATGTTAGTGCCTTGACTTTCACAGCCACCTTAAAAACACAGCTGGGCACCTAAAAGTGAAGGTGACCCTGTTTCACTGTCCTTTTGAAAATTCTTTGTCAAAGTGCATCTTCCAAGCCCAAATTAGGTGAGTGCACTGTTTAAGCTAAGGAATAAAAGGCAAATTACAAATAACAGATCTCAAGCAGTAGGTTCTGAGTCACCCTCAGTCAATGACAGCAGCTCTGCAATCAGCATTTAGGTCATAACTGCATTGCTATTGTATGTCCAGGAATATCATCTGACACCCACAGCAGTAGCTGTGTTGAGTCAGCAAGGCAAACAAGAGTCAAATATAGTTAAAATCTTATTTTTGTTACTGCATTTAGCAGCTGTTTCTGACTATCTGCCATGGCAGAACAAACCTGCAAAGTCACATCCCTGGATTTCTCAGAAGAAAGTTGCAGTTTGATTGTTGCAGGTTTAAAACACCTCAGGCCAAAAGTTCCCAGTTTGTGGCATCCCAGAGTTCGTCAGGTCTGAATACACTTTTTGATTTTAGCATCTGATAGCAAAGTGTCAGGTAAGCATTGATCATAACAGAAACTACCAGTGTGAGAAGTCAAGGATGTTTCTCCACGAGACCGGGAGCAGGGGGCACAATCCTTGTGCTTCCCCTGCACCGTCAGCTGGCAGCAAACACAATGTTTAGCAATCCTAAGCAAGCCTGGTTCAAGGGGGGGCGGTGATGGTAGAAGGAAGGATCCTGAGCCCTTTGCACACAGAGGGGCCCCTGCTGCCACCTCCCTGAGACAAGCTGAGCACTGCCTGCTCTTCCCAGGCCCAGCCAGGAGCAAACTTTCCCTGTATCTCAGCACTCGGGATGTCTGGCCCTGACGGCTCGGCAAGGTGCAATGTCCAAACTCAGATTCCCAGATGCACCCCAAACTGCAGACCCTGAGTGCTGCCTGCACATTTCCCTCTGCAGTGATCCTCTCCTTGTGGAATGTGAGACCTTGTGTTTTCAGCTTCATCTACTTTGCCTTCTCCCAGCACATACTGGACCTGAGAGCATGCAAGCTGACCACACTGCTGTACAAAGATAAGCCTTTGATTACAGAGTTGAAAATAAAATTAAAAACATGGGAAAACACAAATACAAGGATACAAGGCAAGGGTTGGGCCAAGATCATTCCTGGTTACTGCCCAGACTGCTTTCTGGGGGATATCCCAGCCTGTAGCTCCAGCTGCCGTGCACCTGGACACTGTCTGCAAGAGCAGGATCCTTGAGCATCACCCCGCTTTTCCCATCACATCTCTTTTATTCATTTCCTTTCTGTTTGGCTCATGTTGGCATTTGATGCAAGTGCACAAGAGACTACTTCTTCTCCACTCAAGTCTCCCTGCCCTTGCAGACCTCCTGACTTCTCTGTTGAGTTCACTCCTTCAGGCTTAAAACACCTTGTTGCCTGCAGGACGGCCACACTATTTAGTAACTCTCAAGGAGCCTGCGCTGCTCTCAACACACCTCCCGTTTCCTCCAGAGTTCTTATCTGTGCCCACACAGCTGCATCAAGGGCAGCTACGCCAGCCAAGAGCCTTTCTTCAAACAGCTTCCCCATCCTTCTGCCGGTTTGGGGGCTGCACTGTTACCCTGCGTGCTAACACATTTGCTCCCTAGCAGCTTCAGGATGGAGGAGCTGGGTATATTCCCGTGGATTTTGAGCAACTAACCCATGCACTGGCTTTGCAGGACTCCTGGGCTCAAGGCAACCCAGCGATAACAGCACACAGAAGCCAACCAGGCTTCCCAAGCTGCCGCCAGGCAGTCCAGCAGCTAAGGCTGAGAAGAGTTGGAGGAAGGAGCTGGGGTTGGACAGGGCTTGGGGGGTGTTGACTGTGGATGTCACAGGCACTGGTGGAGTTGTTTGTTGAAAGAATTTGCAAAATACTGTAATTGATTAAGAAATGGAGTAATTATGCAATCTGCTGATTACAGAGAAAGGGGTTATTAATCCTCCAGACAGGCCCGGTAAAGGCCCTGTCAAAACATTAGGGAAGACGCTGTGCGAAAGAAAAAAGGCGTGTCGTGCAAGTCATACCACACCTGACTGCCAGCTCTGCGCACGAAGGATTAAACTGATTCAGCACCTGATTAGATCCAGACATCCCCTGGAGACCACTGGTTTGAGATTCCTGTGGGAGAACCATGTCACCTGAGGGTCCCATTGCAAACCATGGTGGAGTTTGATTCACCCACTGAGCCTGTCAAGACCAGGGTTCAATCTGATATTTAGACACTTGATGTGCCTTCATCAGTCAGCAGAGTTTAGGGGAAACTGGAGGTGCCAACTTCAGGGTGAACTGATCTTCTCTTGTATCTCTGCTGGCTCTGAATCAATCAGCTCTCCCAGGAACCCCCTGGCTGATGGCAGACACTCAGCCTGACCCCTAGATGTAGGTGTGTTGACCACAACCTGGGTCTGATCCCAGATGTTACGGGAGAGGAAAGCACCTTCCCAGCCTGTGTCTCTCCTGCCCTTTTGACTTTCCCAGACCCTAAGATATGTTGTTGTCAGCAAAGCTCCTGTTCTCACCAGCAGGCACAAGCCCAGGGCAGAGGTGCAGGCTGACTGCTGCCTTCCCCTGAGCCTTCTGGCTGTTTGACACCCTTCCCTTGGCCAGTCTCTCCAGACAGCAGCAGGGATGCTCAGCTAGAGCCCCACATGCCCCAGGCTCCCTGGGTGCAGACAGGGCATCCCCCATCACCGCTTCTGCCAGAAGGACTTTGTACTCAAGGGTCACACAGCACTGGCTGCTCACAGGGACCAAATGGCCCCTGAAGACAAAAGGGGAACCCAGACCCACCCTGGGGACATACGGAGTGGCTGAGGCATCTCCAAGTCTTGGCATGTCTTGGCTCTAACAAGCACTGGCGCATTATCCTCCACTGACCAGAGCCTTGCAAGCGGCAGAGCAGGGGCAGATAAACTGGCCCCAGCCTGCCCGGTTAATCTGTGCTCAGTTCCTTTATCCTGTCTGCCTATATTTAACCTCCCTCCCAGCCACCTGCAACCACGGGTGGGGGGAGCACATGCCACGGGTGTGGGAGGGCAGGGGGGACGTGCAGAGAGCACCTCAATGGCAGCTCAGCTGCTGCCCCAGGCTGGGAGGTCAGGCCGTGTGAGCAGGCCCACATGCCTGGTCACAGCCGGTCACACAACGGGGGACCACGGTCTCCTCTCCTCCCCCAGCGTCAGGCTGGTTTGAGTGGATTGGTTGGTCTGGGATGGAGCAACGGACAAGGTGGATTTGGCATTCGGGACAGTCTCAGACCAGGATGGAGGTGGAATGAGAGATGCGGAGCACAGGGGAATGGGGACACTTGTAGGGGTGAAAAATCCATACAGACGGGAGATTTGTCTTTCGATGGAGAAGCTGGGAGTGACAGTTTGGATAGAAATAGAGGCCGTGAAGACATGGCATGGAAAACTGAGGGAATCTGTCCCATTATGGTACCGCTGGACAGGACAGAGGGACACAGGGGCCAGGCTGGGCAGAATGCATGGCGGAGGTGAGATGGAGGAGGCACGGGTAGGGATGTGTCGCCAGGCTGGTGCAGAGGAGGAATTGTGGTCCCGCAGCAGGTGAGTCTTCCTCACCTTTGCAGGCACAGTGTCCAGTGCAGACCAGTTTGAACCCTTCCCACCTGCCCACCTCCCACCTCCAGTCCCCACGAGAGGCTTCTTGGCACACACTGCCACTGTGGACCTGGTAGCGTGGGGTTGCTGAGCCTGCTGAGAAACAGCTGGAAGAAAGCCTCTGCTCACAGGGGGCTTCCTGTTGGAGGAAAAAGAAGAGAAATGCCAGTTCTCCACGCTGTCAAGATGGAATTTTAGGAAATGCCCTTTCACCCTCACAGACATGTTTTCTACTTAAATATTGATCCTTCTGCTTTGAATGTGCTCTGTACGCACTTAGCCTGCTCCTCTGATAGAGTTGAGACAAAATGCTCAAGGCTCATCTCTTAATATGCTTTAAAAACCCCAAAACCATGGTGTCCCTTCCCCTGGGTCTGTCAAGGGAAGGGAACGTGAGGCAGCTCCACCCCATCCTGCAGCCCCAGGGGAATGGCAGCTCACTGGTATCCCAGAGCTCTTGTCACAGCCTTGCAACAGACTGTGGTGGCAGCAGGGCCAGCCCCATCAAATCCTCTTTTCTTGCACCAGGATTCATGCAGAGTTCGTGCTGCTGGTTTAAATGAATTCCCAAAATCCAGGTAGCACCAGGGGGGCTGGCTGTGCCCATTTTGACAGCCCTATTTAAAGTAAAGGTCTAAACTACAAACTACCCTCACAACACAGGTAATTGCTCAAAACACAGAAAACCCACCAAAACCAAAAACCAAACAAACAAACAAAACTCAAAACAAAAAAACAAACAAACAAAAATCCACTACCAAAAAAAACCCCCACCAAACTAACAAAAATAGGCATTCAGATTCTTTGGAAATCAAAAAGTTGGAACTTTCTCTATAAGAATTACTTCCTGGATTACCTTTGTGGTGCAAGCAGGCATCTCCCCTCAAAAAACAATAAATTCATGGGTATTATATTCAAAAGAAAATAGCCCATTAAACTTAGCAAAACAAATCAAAATGCTATAACCAAACATCTTGCAGCATCTCCAAATCCTTTTCATCATTCATTGCTTATTCTACTAGCTACAAAATTGTGAGACTCTTGCAAAAAATCCTGTCCACTCAAATCTACATTTTTGTCTTTGCTTAAATCAAATATTTGATAAGTGGAAACAACACAGGTTTACAAGTGGTCAGTGAAGATTGTGCTTGTTGCAGTGATTTATTTTAAAACCATTTCACATGAGGCATTCCACATCCTCTCCACCCTTAGCTAAAATTTACATTCGTCCATCCTCAGTCCTTTCTCCTGCCTGCAAAGCCAAGACCCTGCAGCCTGATGGGATGCAGTTGGTCTATGTATTAAGGTAAACTGGAACAAAATCCTATTTAGCTTATGCTCGGGGACACTCAGAGCTTCTAGTGGCAAGAGCTAATTCCAGGGGGATTTGTGGAGTTTGACACAGATAGGAGTTCAACTGGAGAGACCAGGAACGTGTCAATAGGGCCAGACAAACAGGCAAGCAGCTGGATGTCCCGAATCCTGCCCTTGTGCATCTGCTGGGACATGAACCAGTGTGTGCACAGGACACACACACCCTGCTCCTGCGGGGGCTGCATGTCCCAGGCTCCCTTCTCTGGGGAGAAGGAGACTGGAGGGAACTAGAAGAGCTCTGGTGGGAGGGCTCAGGACAGCTGAGTCTACTCCACAGAGAAACTAGTGAAGGGGATGGGGGGAAACCAGGAGCTCAGGAATACCCAGGGCTTCTGCACCAGCAGCTGAGCCTTGCAGGTACCCAGCAAGCACTGAGCCCAGGAATGCCAGGAGTAACAAGGAAACCAGTGGCAGTGCTGGCTGCTCACTGCCCCAGCAGTGCTGGGTGTGCTTTTCTGGTGGGTCTGGTCTCAGGGAAGCCTGGCAGAGAACGCTGCAGGGAGCAAAGCCATGGGTACAGACTCTGCCCTGAGTCTCAGGGCTCCCAAACCAGCTTGGCAGCTGCTGCGCCTCTCCAAATGCACCAAACCAGTGTCACAGCCTGGTCAAAGAGGACTGGACCATCACCTAGCCCAAAAGAGGAAGACCTGTCCTGGCCATCCCATCCCAAAGTGGAATGTTTGATCTGGTTGTGGCTGTAGATTTTTGATGAACTACTGATGATCTCTCAGAGAGACACCTCTAATCACCAGTATGATGGATGGAGATGAATATGGGTCAGTGGTGGTTCACCACAGCTCAGATACCCTACAGAAACCATAGGACAAGTGAGGAAGCCAAACTCTGCAGTTCAGCTAAACTGGGGGTCTCCTCTGCAGCAATGAGCACTGCGCTCCCCAGGCTGGTGCTACAAGAGGTCCGTGTGCTGGAAGCTGAGCCAGGCTGCCCCTGGTCTGGACATGGAGGATGAAGTGCATTCATGGGCTCAAAACACACCACTGGCCTCTGGCTGGGCCAGCTCTGCTTTTGTGGGAAGTGAAGTTTACATGCACAGCACTCCCTTCTGGCTCCCCAGGCAGGGTGCGATGGCCCGGCACCAGGCAGGGATGGAGGCGCTGCACGGCAGGTGATGCAGGCTGCAGCGGGGGCTTACAGGATCATGGTCCCTGGTGGATGGGTAGCGGGGCTTTTATCACAGCCACATTCCAGGGGGACATCCCAGGACTGCCTGGTGCCTGGGCAGCCAGCGAGGACAAAGCGCACCAGGACAGACCACACCAGTCATCACCATCGCTGTGAACGCACCAGGCTGCGCAGACAGACGGAGGCAAATAATTTCATACAAGTGCTCTGAAAGTTGCTCTGCCCCATCAGGAAAAAGGAGAGGACAGCTCCAATTAACTGCACTAGTCCCACCCCCCACCCCCACATGCTGCATCAGGCCATGTCCCTGTGGCATTCACACTATCATCCCCTCCCCACTTAAGGATGTCTGGGGAAAGGGGAAGGTTGGTTACTTCTGATAGCCCAGTCTTTTTTCTTGCCTTTCAAGGAACCCACCACCACCAACTGCCTCCACAGATGCAACCAGGTAGAGCTGGCCGTGGGTCTCTGCCATTTATGCCGTGTGACATAAACGGCTTTGCTGACCCTAATGCTTTGGAGCTTACAGCTCCTGATCCAAGTAGTCCCAGGACAGCCATTCTGCTCAGCTCACTGATGGCAAAATTGTTAGACAGGCACCTTGGGAGCTGAGAGACAAAAATGACTTTGTGGTCCTGTCCTCCCACCACAACCAGAGGAGGTCGGGCGAGCGTGGGTTCCAACCCTCTCCTGAAAGCACAGGTTCTGCTCCCTCCCTTGGTGCTCAGGAAGCAGGAAAGTCAGGCTGACCCATGAGCGAGTGCTGTGAGAGGGTTAAGCAAGAGGTGCTGATGGCATCTGTCCAGGAGCCAGCAGGTAAGTCAAGAATTTCCCCAGTACATGCCTCAGCCTTGGAGTAGAGCGAGCCAAAGTGTTGTAACACCTCCTGCAAGCTCAGAAGACACATTAAAGGAGTTCACAGGATGGAAGCACTTCTAGGCCTGTTGCATAATCCAGATAAGTAGATAAGTCTGTAATATTTGCACAACATTGTGTCCCTTCCTTGGCCTTGTTAATGGTCTCATTTTGCAGGACTTAATTCAGGGGATCTGGTGGATTGAGGACACCTTTTAGGTCATCGATTCCTTGGGAGGTGGCTGTGACTCAGCTCTAGCATTGTGACACTGCAAGCATTAAAGGGACAGGGACATCTCACTGACATCTGTACTTTATGCTTTGCAAATCTGTTCCAAAGGCATTTTGGAAATGGCTATGACACCTGTTGGGAAGCTTTTTCTGGAAAGACACCGGTAGTGCAAAACCACCATGGAAAAAGAAAGGTGTCCTGCCAAAGATGAAATAACCTTTGCATAAACACACAAATACACACAGCCTGGGCGTATTCACAATCAATTTACTTGACCCAAAGGCTGCAGGACATGGGAGTTGAATAGTGTCAGGACTCAGGTGCCAGGGAAAGAGGTGGGACACTGTTGAATGCATTGACTGAGTACAGACATGGTCCAGAGCCTGCTGGGATCTGTCTTGCTTCAGTACCTCCCCTCTCTGGGATTTACCAGGCAGCCTGAGGCGAGGGCACGGTAGCATCTACCCAGCAAATGAGTGGCATCACCTTGTACTTATCTTTGGACCGTGGGTGCAGGGAGGATGCAGCCAGCAGGCTCCAGGGACATGCCCTGAGCACAAAGGCACAGAAATGAGCAATCAGCGCTGTTATCTGGGCACTGGCACAGTCCTACAGCAAGACAACAAGCAAGGAACAATGTTGTGCCAAATGCCAGTGCCAGCCTTCCCTCCAGGAGCTTCCTGCAAGTCAGTCCCACACCTCGCACTGGAAGGGACTGGGAGGTCAGAGCTGGAGGCTCAGGACTCGGTGGGACCCTGCTCATAGCTGCCCAAGCCCCACACATTGTGCATGAGCCTAAACTAACAGGCTGTGGAGCAGATGGAGCTGGGTGTGCAAACTTTCTGACCCAAGGGCCCCAGCCTGGTTTCAGGTCACACCAAAAGGATTTTCACCTGCCAAGTGAAAATCTTCCCCACTTCTCTGTTCAGAGCCTGGGATGCTTTGTTCTTGGGTGCAAATGATCTTCTTCAGGGATCACTTCTAAATTGCTGCAGAGTCCCAGGAGAGACCACATTGCTCCTCACATTCTTTTAAGACGAACAGATTCCCTGTGCCTGTGGTTATCCAAAGGCTATCAGCCTCAGCCCACTCTCTCTCCATGGGGAGGGTCCCAGACCTTGCTGTGCCCCCACTCCTCTGGTCAGTTCACACTATTTTAGCAGTGGAGTTTTCCTCTCTCTCAGGGGTTCCTTTGACTCGTCGTTCCCAGGCCACAGCCCTTTGTCAAAGTCCATTCAGAAATTTCCCTGGAGCGCTCATGGCCACAGTGTGGGACTTGTGGGGAAAACAGGCAGCACACGCAGGATCACGGGGTCGGGAGGGGCAGGACAGGGAGCGGGGCCAGCGGGGCCAGCAGAGCCAGCAGAGCCAGCAGAGCCATCATCCCTGAGCTCCCAGCCCTGCTGGGGTGAGTCACCCCACACTACTGACACCAGCGCCAAGGGGAGGGCAGGGACATCTGGCCCGGGGGAAGGGTTTTCCGTGCTGTACTCCCTGCCTGTAAAACCACTGCTCCTGCCCTTCC
This sequence comes from Dicrurus megarhynchus, assembly GCA_013399195.1. NCBI lineage: Eukaryota > Metazoa > Chordata > Aves > Passeriformes > Dicruridae > Dicrurus > Dicrurus megarhynchus. The sequence continues at coordinate 96,422 of VXAD01001399.1, forward strand.
TTCCATATCCTAAACATGAAGCATCTCTTCTACTTGCCCTGTTCCCCACCTCAGCCTGATCCACCTGCCATGGGCACAGCCTGATCCCAGAGAAATGTTCTGTCCTCCTCCTGCACGAGCATGCACAGATGGAGAAAGGAAACAACAGAGCTGCCTCATGGTTTGAGTGCAGATAGCTCTCTATCTTCCCCAAAATCTCTTCCTGGGGCAGTGCCAAGCAGCCGAGCAAAGACTAGACAGGAAGAAGACTAGAAGGGAAGGAGTTGGCACAAGTGATGGTAAAAGACTTTCCACTTGCTGCTTTTCCTTCTTAGTAGGGATTGTAGTGCAATTACAAGATTGCAAAATTCATGCTTGGGATTTTTTTTAAATACTAATTCTGGATACCCAATCTTGAGCTGGGCAGGGGGCCACACTGAAATAATAAAAAACCATTTGTTTTCCTGAGGGGGAAACTAGAGACTTGCTTGTTTTCCTTCCACATCAGAAAGTCAGATCTTGTACATGTAACTTTCTGAATCCTTGGATGAAAAAAAGCAGGTGGTTTTGTAGCACCAGATGCACCAAGAAAACATAGTCCTATTGCTTGAGTTGTGACAAAATGGTTAAACATGTCAGTCGTTGTTTGCTTCACTCAGTAACTAAATAAACAGCTGGGAGAAAAGGTTAGTCCTCTAAGTTTCAGTGCTCATCAGTGAGGGTCAGATGAAGCTCATTTTCTGCATATGGGGCCTCTAACAAGTCCTACAGGGAACCCAAGAAATGTCAGATGTGACCTTCCTGGAAAATAAAATGTGAAAAACAAGGAAGCCACCCTAGGCAGGCTTATTAAGGAAGCAGAAAATGGGCACAGCCCGTTTATTTTTCCTCAGCAGATCTCTCTGAGGTCATTATACTCCTGTAAACTACATCTCAGTTTGGCTGATAAGAGAATTGAATACTCTGTGGCATTAGTCGTGGGTGGGTCTAAGTTCATCCAGAGGAGGAGCAGAGCCTTGGAGAAAGAGCAATGAACCTGTGGTTGGCTGTGGCCAGCTGTGGGGGGGAACTGAGCATTAATCACAACTTCCTGGTCCTAGCCTCATCCAAACCCAAAAGACAGAGTATCTGGGACTGGACCCAGTTGAAAAACCCAAAACCTCTGTGTTCAAAGGAGCCAGACGTCTTTTATGGCTCCCCATTGTGAGGATCCAGCTTGCAACCAACATGGCAGAGGGGTGCAAAACTGGGTGTCCTGGTACACTGCCCACACTGACTCCCCTTTTGGCCATGTTCCTTTTCAAAGTCTCCAATGTGTCAAGATGTTTTGTGCTAATTAAAGTTGTGGCAGTCCCATCCCAGATGAAAAAAAGCCCAGAGGGACTGAGTCATCTCTGAACCACAAAACAGCCAAGACAAGATGGGCACGGAGGTCATGGAGTAAGTACAGGAATCTCCAACGCTGGTGTCTGTATCTCAGGGGTTACTTGAACTCCTGTGGTCACAAGAGTGTATTGGGCATATGCGCTGTTGACCAGCCCAAAAAGAGGTACCCAGTGAGGGAGAGATGGACTGTGTCCTGCACTGCCTGTGTGGGGAGGCTCCCAGAAACTCAAGGAGAGCCACATTTCACCAAATGAACCTCATGTCCCGCGTGCCGTGCAGTCAGCTTTCACTGCCAGGACACAGGGTGGCCGTGCTCTGCCTTTGCCAGCTTTCATCCGCCCTCCTTACTCCTACAACTGTTGGTCTCATTTTCTCCTGTTGGTTTTCAGAAAGAACAGTTGTGAGGAGCAAATGCAGGATTCCTGCAGTTGGAGATGCTGTTGTGATGGACAAGCAGTGGCAAAACTCCCTCACCATTGTGAGCTCAGCCCCAGGGAACAGAGAGCTGCGACAGGAACACCACAGGCATTACCTTTCACAATGGAAACGTTTGGATCCCCACAGAAGGTGTCCTGCTTGCTGCCCGCGATGATCAGCTAGAACCAATAAATGACCAAAGAGAAGGAAAAGATGAAATACAAGGATATGGGAAGGATATTCAGTAGCCAACACCAAAGCCTGTTCTCAGACCCACAGGGAAAACTGCATCTCTTCCATCTGAGACCATGGCCATATAAGCCAAGCCAAGACTGGAGGCTGGTACAGGCATGAGCTCCCACATGGCCACAGGAGACACTGGGAGCTGCCTGCAGAAGCCCAGCAACATCCTCCCTCCTGCCACTCTGCCGAGTGAAGAGTTAATCTCTTCCCCTCAGCAAGAGCACAGAGGCAGCTCCCAGTCTGCCCATCTGCTCTCACTCACATGTGCAGGGCACTGTTCAGTTTTCCATTTATTCCCTTTGACAAAACCAGAGCTGCTGAGATCCTGTGCCACGAAGAAGAGTGGTTGAGCCATTCCCAGTGTGCCGGGGAGGCTGGGCTGGCTGGGAGCTCAGGGCAGGGAAAGCAGTCACAGGAGGGTTCTTCCCTGTGCAGGCAGGATGGTGCTGTGTCCTGGGAAATGCCTCACTCAACTGGAAGTGGCTGCTGGCATTACCCAGCCAGGCCGTGGCCCCTGTGCACAGAGCTGTCCCCCTGTCCCTGGCTCCCTGGGCAAGCAGGAGTATTTACACACGAGGAGCATCCTCTGTTTGCAGGCATCAGACTCTCACAGCAAAGTTTCCCTCTCCCCCAAACCAGCAGCAACGCTCTGTACTTTAACAGTCTCATCATAAAAAACAACAACAATCTCAGAGTCATCCCAAGACACCCCAAGAGTCTGCACTGAACCTGGCCAGCTGAAATGTGTTGTTGCAAACGGGCATGAACAGAAATTGGAATTGCTGGAGGGCAACAACCCAAGCCTCACTCAAAAGAATTTTTTTATAAAAAATGAGCCATTGTCCTAAAAAACTAAACCATTCAATAGTCAAAAAAATCACTTCTCATTTAGACCTTTCTGGCAATTTATACTTTAAATGGTTTCTTTAAGAGGCTGGAAGAGATAAAATATTTATAAATTATTCAAATGAAATGTTTATGTTAATTCAAAGCAAACCGAATCTTTCTTTAAATGGCCTCTTCAATGAAATTTTCAACAATTTGCCCTAATTCAAGCAGAAAATGGTTTCAGATACTCATAAACTATGGGATAGGAAGAGAGAGCTAGTGAAAATCAGCTGATAATTGCTCTCTAAATCACTTGGCAAGGCCTTGTGAAAAAACAAGTCAGCAAAAGGAACGAAGATGGGCAAGGTAAGCGGAAGGCACAGCATTGGATTCAAAAGGCTCACCGATGGATTCTGGCCTGCAGAAGCTTTGGTGACTCACGGGATTTCCTTGTCTCCTCTTTTTGGCTCATGCAAATACAGTTTGTGGCCTTTCCCCTGCCCAGGGTTTGTTCTCTGGAAGTCCTGGCTCTGCAAACAGCAGGGCCGGTTCCTGCTCCTGCTCTCAGAACTGGCTGCAGCCCAGAGGAGCTCTGAGCTGAGGTGGTTGCAATGGGGACAGGCAAAGTTTAGAAAGCTGGGGCACAAAGAGGAAGCAATGGGGGCAGGGAACACTCCTGCTGCTGTTTCCCTCCCGTGTCTCGCTGGGCAGTGCACGGTGCTGGTGGGGCAGAGGGAGCACTGAGGGAGCCAGGAGACCCCTCGCTGAAGGGCCACGTTGGTGGCATCCCCACTGCCCCCATTTCCTGCTCCTCCTGCCAGCTCCACTTCATTTTCCTTGGATCCCCCTTGTTGGCCCCTTCCCGTTGCATTTTGCATTTGCAGCCTAACAACCGTTTCTGCATTCACTTCACAGGTCGGGGGGGAATTGCTTCTTAGGAAAAACAGGCCAATGCAATGCTTTTGGAGCAACATTTCCAAGATATCCCAGAAACCCAGTTAACTTCCCTGCACCCACATCAGAGATACTTCAGAAATTCCCCTGGCAAGGTTACCCGATAGTCTGAGATGCCGTGACTGTTGCCTTGGTTTTGATATCCCTTGCAGGGTAACTCTCCATTCTGACTGCTGGGACCCCTCCAACTCTGTGCTGACTGTGTTTTGCAACCCAGATATTCCAGCAGGAGAGCTGTCCCCGGGAGCAGTGTCTGTGCCACGCAGGCGGAGCCGTGCACTAGGTGCCCTTGTCTGACTTAATTCAAAACAAAGCAGAGAGGGAGCCACAGTGGGTGTCAGCTCTTTAACTACAGCCTGCCAGCTCCCACACAGAGGTTTCATTCCCCACCTCCACACTGGAGTTCCACAGGGAGATTTTAAACAGTCCCAGGTATTGACCCAGGGCAAAGGAGGCATTGGTCAGCTGGAGCTGGACAGACAAGTTCTGTGCCACGATGCTGAGCAGCCACAGATCTGACACCGGCCGAGACCCACATCCCTCAAAACTGTCCTTCCAAGTAAAATAAACCACAGCAAGAGTTTAAAAGGTACCTGACAGCAACTCCGGGTAAGAAAGCCAGACCACAGCTGGGATAGTGGCTGAGAGCAATGAATTTTGGTTAATGGTTGGATTCAGTGATCCTAAAGGTCTTTTCCAACCTAAGTGATTCTGTGTTCTGTGACTCTAAGATGTGCAGAGCCCACAGGATTTTGTTCCTGTGCACCTCCTGGTTCCAGTGTTTTTCAGTTAGTTCTGTCTGCAGCAGGTAGGAAACTGCAGAGACATCTGAGCACTGCACTCCCATGTAAAAATGAAACTAATAAACCACATGTTTTTAACCAGAGGGTAATAACAGCAGGTGAAAACAGAACAGTTTGTATCTCCTTTGAGACTAAGGAACCAAACTTGCAACACTGACACCTGAGAGGCCCAGTGATGCTGGCTGGCATCCAGTGATCCCCATTTCAGGGGATGCAGACCAGGATGAGCTCTTCAGGCCACAACACAGCATCCAATCCAGCACCAAGTGATCCCGGATCATTCCCAGCTGGTTGGTGCTCACAAAGTCCTCTGGTTTCACACGGAGAGGCAGTGGGCTGTGCCTTACCCACCACCACCATCTCACATTGCCTGGCCTGGTGACCTGCTACTGCCTGGGGGCACCAGTGACCCTCTGGACCACTTCTGGGTGGAGATGTAGAACTTCAACCACTGAGAGCCCAAGGTCAAAAGTGTAAAATACCTGCATTTTGCATCATCCTCACTGGGGTAAACTATCCCTGCTGATCATAGTGCCCCTCACTGCACCATCTGATGGGATGGGCTTGACTTACTCCTTCCTTTCTCTCACTGGGGAGTGAATATTTGTCTTGCTCAGCAAAGAGAATGTTTGGTTCTCCTAGGCAGGCAAATCTCAGAACTGCACAGTGAAAAGGAATGGGGAAGACCAAGCCAGGAAGTGGCAAATTATTTTCCTGTGTCTCTGCAAGTCATCAACAGACAGAGGGGAACATTACTGGCCAGTGGCCAGCATGGGTGGAACTGCTCAGCCCATCAGCTGGAGAGCATTCCCATATTCCAGGGAGGCAGGAGTCTAACCAGGCTGCCTAGAGCAGAGCACAAGAGCTGTTCAGCATCTGACAAACCAGACAAGGTCAAGCCCTGTGCTTGGACACAGGTGCAGGAACCTCGGCAGATGACATTGCTCTCAGATGACATTGCTCTTGTGACTGTCAGTGGAGCACCCATGGCACAAAACAAAAGCCAGCAGCACCCTTGGTGCACAGACACCCCTGGGAGCTGCTGTTTGGGGGTGAATGCACTGTTGGGTGGAAGGCAGAGACCCTCTCATGTCTGAGGGGGATTTGGACACTAGAGCTACGTGACAACGGCACTGGAAGAGTAGCTGGGCAGTAGAAGCCTGAGAGGTCACGCTGGGGTAAGAAGGCTGAGCTGCCTCTGAACTGAGCTGCTGCCTGGATGACCCAGCTGATTAGAAAAGATATGGCTGTACTGGTAAGAATACCCATGGCAAGGTACCCTCAGTGAGAAGCCGGGGCCCAGCACTTTGAGATGTTGTCCATGGGATAGAAAAGATTCCAGCAGTTAAAGAAGGACATTGATGTCGTTGTCCATACCACACTTTCAAAAAAAAGCTGGATTTCAAAAGCTCCAAGCACTCATCAGGATTCATCTCCCCTCCACTGGCAGAGAGGGACTGCCTGGCTCAGTGCAATAACACTGCTGGTGCTGCTACAACTCTTGCCCTTTCCCCTACTTCAAGCATTGCATAGAACACAAAACATTCAATAAATGCATAATAAAGGGAACATTTTCATCCCAGGAAGAGGACAGTGAGGGCACATCTGGTACCAAATATTTTTCTGTGCCTGCTGTGTCACTACAAGTTGGGGCAGGTGCATTGAGAAAAACAGAGCCCATATTTGTGCACTTTAAACTGTCATTGAGCTGTGCTTAGGACCCAGAAGGAAACTGAAACTCCTTTTTGTGATGCAGAGGCTATTGATGTGTAAGTAAACCACATATTATCTGGTTAATAACATCAGAGTTAGGGACTCCAGGCAAGTCTGGGTTAAACAGTCCAAACAGCAATATCCATATAATTACTGTAACATTTTTTGATGTCAAGGTAGCAAAGATGCAGGGAGGTCGCATGCGGATGAGGATCTCAGAGTAAAGAGGGCACAGAGGTGCCCTTGGACTGCAGGGAGATGCACCAGTTACCCCAGCAGAGACATCAAAGCGGTGTAGCAGGGAAGTTCCCTGCAAACCCCCAGCCTGCTGCACCCCAACAGTGAGAGCAGAGTGGTGCTGCAGATGGATTGGCTCGGTGGGACATCCCCATAGCACACCCCAGCCCACAGACCAGACCCCGGGCCCAGCCGTGTGCTGGCAGAAGGGTCAGGCTCACAGCTACATTCTGGCTTATCCATGCAAATACACAGTCTTATTACAGGAAGCCCTGACCAGCTGAAACTGGCCACAAACCATTTAATCTGTGTGCCCACGGGCTATCAGTTAATGCCTCTGACCCGAGCACCCATGGGAAAACACCTTCCCTTGCAAGCTGCCGTGCTTCCTGAGGTGCTGGAGGACGTGGCTGGGATTGCAGCTGCCCAGAGCCAGCCCAGCACTGCAGAGCTGACACTGGGGGGCTCAGTAAGGGCCAGGCTGTCGTGTGCACAGGTGTAAGCATTACAAAGCCTTTGGTTTTTGCTGTGCCACTACTAATCCCTGGTGCACCCTACCTGCACCTGGGGTTATTATCCAAACCATGTCTGTCTCCCACAAGTCAGACTCCAGCAGCATCCACAGGGCTGGAGCTGTCACCTTACTCGTGTAGAAACACAAATGCAAACAACCACAATGAGAAATGGCCCTGGAAGTCACTGCAGAATGCAAAAATTGCAGTTGCATCAGAAAACTCAATCCAGGATCATCTCAAGAGGAGAATGTGGTTTTTATTTTCGACAAAGGTGATTCAGCTCACTCTGTCTCTCCCAGGATTCACTCACTGTTCTTTCATGCTCACATACGAGAGGTGTGTGTCCAGGCAGCACAGCCAGGACCGCTTGAGGTGACATGGGAAATGAGGGACACCAGCTCCCAGGTCCTCATCACAGCTCGTGGATTCTCCTCAGGTGGGTGGCTGTGCCCTGGTTCTCAAGCATGCCTCTTGTACCCTGTGGGAACAGACCTGATTGTGGTCTTTTGCTTCTTCACTCGGTCCTGCCTGTGAGTCATGAGGAGCAGCTGATTTACTCAGCTGGTTGGGCTCCTTTGGGGTGTGATCTCTCCTTTGTTTTAGGCTGTCCTTTGTTTTACTGCTCCCGTTGTCCTGAGAAGCTCAGGCCAATTGCTCTGCTCTCATGACCTGCTGATCAGGCAGATCAGCACATGCCATTCCTTTAACCCTTCCTCTCTCGCTGTTTCTCCTGCTGCTTTCACACCGGGACATCTCTAGTCAGGGCAATTTTAAGTTTTTGTTACAAATATCCACAGCCTGAGCTGGATTCCAAATTGATGACAACGCGTTACAGAAACCCCTAAAAGCACAGCAGGTTTGGGTCTCTTGTTGCGTTGTTTCACACATGGACAACTACATCACACTTCCCTCTTGCCAGCTCCTTGGAAAGCCTCAGCATCAGCATTAAAAGCTGAGTTTAACCATTCATTCTCTCTGCAGAAGGATGGGGGGCACTGAGTGTATCACAAAACTGTCTTGTTTGCCAGGACATTTCCTTCGAAATCACTCCTTGCACCAGTTCAGTAGATTCCTGAAATAGTTCCACATTTTCTTTGCTATACTGTGTTGGAGCTCTGCAGCTTTGAAACTGGATTTCCTTCATGTTCAGTTGGATACATGCATAGACATAGAAGATGTGATTTGTTTAAAAAGGATGGGATCTGACCCAAATCTTACATCCAGGAAAGGCTCTGAAAGCTCATATACAGCCTGTTCATTAGATGGGGCTCCTTCTGTGTGACATCTCCTCTCCTCTCTGATACCAGAGAATCATAGAAAACCAGGTTAGAAGGACCTCAAGGATCATCTGGTCCAACCCCTCTAGGCAAAAACAAGGTCTAGACAAGATGGCCCAACACCCTGTCCAGTTGAATCTTGAGAGTCTCCAGCACGGGGGCATTCACCACTTCCCTGTGGAGATTATTTTCATTCTGAAAAATTCTCCTCATGTGTCTAGTCAGAATGTCCCCAAGAGTAACTTGCACCTATTGCCCCTCATCTTTGCCATGTGACTCCTGGTAAGAAGGGAGCTTCCATCTTCTTTATAGCCACCCTTTTAACACTGTAAGATGGTGAAAAGGTCTCTCCTAAGCCTTCCTTTCTCAAGGCTGAACAAACCCCGGTTGCTCAGCCTTTCCTCATATGACAACTTCCCAGGCCTTGAATCATCATTGTGGTCCTTCTCTCGATCCTCTCCAGTCCATCCACTTCTCTTTGAGTAGCAGGGACCAAAACTGTGCACAGTATTCCAGGTGTGGCCTGACAAATGCAGAGTGGAGTGGGACAATGACTTCTCCATCTGTCGGTGATGCCCCTGTTGATGCAGCCCGGCCTCCTGCTGGGTCTCGGCCACACAACTGGTCACTGCCAACACACTGGTCACTCCCATGAGCTTGGTGTCCACCAGCACCTCCAGGGCTCCTTCCCCAGAGCTGCTTCCCAGCTGGGTCAATCCCAGCCTGTGCTGCACTCCTGGATTATGTTTCCCCAGGTGCAAGACTTTACATTTGTCTTTGCTGAGTATCACAAAGTTCTTGTGAGCCCATTCTCCAGCACATCTGGGTCTTCCTGCAGGGTGGATAATATATCCACGTTTAGGATCATTCAAGCCTCTCCCAAACAAACTCTTAAGGGTTTACTACATACAAGGCCAAAAGCAGAAGACCCAGGTGGATCAAGGAGCATCAAACCTCAGGTGATCACCCAGCCACATGGGAAAGCACTTCCAAAAATGACCAACAAAAGATGAAGCTGCAAAGAAAGGAGAGAGAGCCCAGAACAGGTTGAGGGAGACCACAAAGGTTTCCAACTCACAAAGGAATCTGAAGAAAGTACCATGCTGGAGCTCCTTTCCCAAGTTTTCCTGCTGGAAAGGGGCTCCAGCAGGCCAAGACCACGGTCACGCATATCTCATCCCTCAGCAGCACTGCTCGGACGCTGCTGGCCCCTGTGCTTTCAGTGCTCCCTCCTGGCCTGAACCCCGTGAGGAGCTCCAGAGCCCACAAGAAGCCAAGGCTGTTCTTGGCTGGGAGATGAAAGGAAGGTGCACTGGGGACTGCACACACAGGAGCCCTGTCTGGAATACCCCCGAGCAGTATGAGAAGGAATGAGGTGCCCCATGAAGCCAAGCAGTTCTATGGACTCTCCTTTGACAAGGAGAGGATAAGAGGGATATAAAAAAGGGGAAACGACCTTGGGCTGAAGGGGGGTAGAGTTAGATTTTATATTGGGAAGAAATTCTTCCCTGTGAGTGGTGAGGCCCTGGCACAGGTTGCCCAGAGCAGCTGTGGCTGCCCCATCCCTGGCAGTGTCCAAGGCCAGGTTGGATGGGGGTTGGAGCAACCTGGGACAGTGGGAGGTGTCCCTGCTCATGGCAGGGGTGGAATGAGATGATCTTTAGGGTCCCTCCAACCCAAACCAGTCTGGGATTCTATGATTCTAACATGCGAGAAGAGGACAGGTTGGCATATCAGCAGAGGAAGAGTGTTCACTGGAGCAGAGGCAGGGACAGGCTGTGAGAAAGGACCTGTCTCATAGGATGCACCAGGAGATTGAAGCTCATGGAAGGACATCATGGTCCTCCCTTCCAGCTTTTTAAGGGCAGAAGAGCAACAGTCATCAGTGGCCCAGCTCAGGTTTCCCCATCGGAAGAGCAGAGAGCAGCTCAGAGCTGCAGACAAGGCACCCTCCCTCCCCTGTGCCCTCAGAGGACCCCTGTGACCACAGAAGTCAGGGGGTCTTTGATCTTCCTTTCTGCTTGTGAGTGGGGACACAGGACCCCCAAGCCCAGAGGGAGGTGGTGGATCTCCAGGGCTGGTGTCCCCAAACTAACAAAGGGGATACTTAAGCCAAGTTCTCCTTTGAACCTGAGCTGGCACAGTGCTCTTATAGCACAGCCAACGCATCTCTGTTGGCCTGACCAGCACAGTCCCTGCCTGGGCCATCACAGGGACCATGTCTGTGCCATCAGCAGCTGCTGCTCATGGAGCCACGAAGAGCCTGAGCAGCTCCCACACCTCCAGACTGAGCCAGAGCTGCCAGAGCTGGTCCAGCAAGCCAGCCTGGGTTGCAAATCCACAGCTGACAGGACAAGCCCAGAGCAGACAGGACGGCATTCCTGGGCCGCAACAGAGCCTCTGGCACCCTCCATGAGCTGTTCTCAGTGAGATTAAGCTTGCAAATGAACTCAGCAGGCTGGGACTCCCAAAACAGCCCCTCTGCAGCCAAGGGACCATCCCCTGCTCCACTCCCAGCATTTGGAGACTTTAAAGGGGGCTGTCACAATCAGGAAGATCCCACCCTGGCCCCTGCTCCCCTGGCCACAGCCATGTGAAGGGTCTCACCAGGATAACCCTCCTTCCCTGCCAAAGAGCTTTGCTCTTTGCCTCATGTCAGCTGCTCACACAGCTCTTTGCAAAGGCAATCATCTTAATTTTTTTTCATTAAAGATTTTCCTATTTCATTTAGAAGTTCTCCTGCTCCCATAGAACTTAGAGAAATGGGTCTCCTTATCTCCTCAGGCATGAGCTGATAGCACATGAACTCTGGCAGCTCTTCCAGGAGGGTGTGTGCAAGGTGATTTCAGCCATAAATCCATTGTGGGTGGGGTGGGATTTTTTTTTTTACCCTTCTCGTTCTCCAGTTAGAAAGTTGCACTAATTTACAGATTCTCTGTGCCCCCACGGGTTTATGTCTGCTGAGGGACATTTGACTATAAAAGCACCTGCCCAGCCACATGCTCAGAAGGGGTGTCCTCTGCAGGGTTCATCCAGTGACTTCAACTCCAGACAGGCAGCCCAGCATGATACTGCAATTTTCCTCACAGTCCCCAGGCATTGAGCCTGATCCTGTGTTGTGACGGGGGGCAAGGATGGGGAACCCACCGTCCCAGGGATGTGGAGATCCATGCTGGAGATGCAGGGTGAGCTGTGCTGCTCTGGGTGCTGTCAGTGAGCAGAGTAGGACAAGGAGAGGGCAGGAAGCCACCAAAGAGCCTTTTTGGGGAGTGAGGGGTTAGAGGACGGGCTGTGCCAAGCAGCAGGAGGGGTCAGGGCTGCTTCCTGCCGAGCAGGAGTTCGAGCAGGGCCCTGGCCACCCGGACACCCCCTCTCCCTGGCAGGAGGATGCCTTTGTGCACAGTTTATGCATAATAGATCTTCCGAGGAAAGAGATACTGTCTCCTTGCTCCAAATACAATTTCAATTAGATGAATAGCAGCGTAATCCCATAGAGGCACTCAGCTGGGAACTGACCATGTGAGAGGCAGCCAGCCCTCCCCCAGCCGAGTGGTGAAAGGGGATCCCCCCCTCAATCTGCTGGCGAGGAGGCCCCAAACCCTCCAACAGGGACCATCTGCTCCCACAGCAGCCCCTCCTCCCGCAGCCCCCAGTGAAGAAAGAGCCAGGGCTGCCAGTGCCTTCTGAAACAAAGGCAGTGCTCAGGGACCGGTGCCTTCAGCCCCCCGGGACAGAGGAAGAGGAGGGAGTGAGAGCCCCGTGGCTCCCTGGGAGACCCCCTTGCTGCAACCCTTTGGGCAGGCAGAACTGGAGGGAATGCTCCAGGAGAAGATGGGGCACTGAAATGGGGAGAAACTATTGTCCCCCTGCACCAGATGATGCCAACACAGGGGAAGAGAAGGGAAGGAGGACAGATCACAGGGACGCTCCAAACTCCCCTCCTTTTCCTCCTGCTCTGCCCCTGGCACATCCCAGGGCAGGGACTTGTTTCCTCTGCCATCCTGGCCAAAGGGCAGAGCTGCTCCATCTGCCAGCGATGAGACAGCAGCAGTGCAAGTACAGAGCTGAGCACTCTCTTTCCTCTGAATATCTCTGGGTTATCGGAGGGAATTTCCTCTCACACCGAAATTTTCAGACTTGTCCCTTAGTGCCAGAGAGGTAATTTGGGGAAAGTCTTGAGAAACCTACATTGTGCAACTGGGAGTTAAAAGAGATTTTCAACCCACAAGGCAACTGACACCACTTTTGTCAGCAACTCTTACCAAAGCCCTCTGTTACAGCAACCCCTTCCCAAGCAGGAATGCACTACACTCGCTGCTCCACAGCAGATGCACTCAGCTCACAGGTATCGAACCACCAGACCCTTGGCTTTGTGGTGTCCTACTCCACACATCCCAACACCCTCCAGAACAAATCTCCCTGTCAGGGGCACCCTCCATCTCCCTGCCTCAGGACAGATGGGAGAGCAGTTCTGCAGTACATGCAGGAACATCATCCAGCAGAAGGGGCAGCCTGGCAAGCTCTGCAGGGCAGCAGCAAGTCATTTTCTTGCTAAAGTCAACAGCTCAGAGCCTGAATACACACAGCTGGGCACAAAGTGGCTGGAGATCACATCTGCTGAATAAGAAGTGGCTATTGTTAAGCTTTGTCACCCGTTTCAGAGCAGATAGCACTTTAAAGCCATTTGGTGTTGCACTCTGAATAGTTAAAAAGGTCAGGCTCTGAGCATGGGCAGTGGGGTGTTTTCCCAGCGCTGGAGCGTGATGAGAATATTCCCAGGTGCGAGTATTTGTCTGAACATCCGCTGCCTTCCCAGTCCCCCAGCTCGGGAGGGGAGAGCTTTGATCTCTTCCCCAGCTGAGACCTGGAGCATGTTGTGCTTTCCCTATCCTCACTCACCCTCTCCACAACCTGTTGCTGTGGAGCAGGACTAAAGCCAGGACTAAAGCCAGTGACTCTGAACCACAGCCCTGCAGGAGAGGGGTGAGGGGGGACCCGGGGGTTCAGCGGCGGGTTTAGCACAGCTTGGCCCTGCAGTCAATGCCTTAATGTGCTCTTGATCTGAGATACAGCAGACCATGCTCACGAAAGGCCGGTTCTTGGTTGCCAGTGAAAGGGGCGCTGCTTTCTCCTGCGTTTTGTGTCCCGGGATGCTGCTGGAAGCACAGCAGGCGCCCACAGCCAGCCAGGCGTGCGCCCCACCACGCTGCTCCCACTGTGCAATCACAAACCCAGACATAAATCGTGGTTAACCTTTGCTCTCTCTTCTGTGTTTGTCCAGAGGCTACAGAAATATTGCACAAGACACGTGATAGCCAGAGAAACAAAAATAACCTTCATTAAACGGTCCCAGAGTGGGAGGGGTGGGGAAGTTTTTGGTAAGTCAATGCTTCTCACAGTAAGAGAATGAGTTTGGGAAAATAATGCAGACCAGGTAGTCCTTCATCAGCAGGTAGAGGTATGTGTTGAGATCTCAAAAGGGACAGACACACCCCCTCATGACTCACCTGCAGCAGGGCTTTTTACTCTGAGTCTGACTTTGGTGTCTTTGCTCTTTGCAAAAGCAAAACAATTTCTTTCCCATCAGCTCAGCTCCTTCCCGCTACCCTGACTTTAAAAATTCCTGCTAATTCCTTCTTTTCTCCCCTCTATCACCGCTGCAAAACAAAGTTGAACAAGTCCTAATGTCTTGTAATTTCTGAATGACGCAGGATTAACCAGAAGAAGAGAACCTGATTTTGCAAAACCAACTGAGATTCCAATTGCCAGAAAAATAAACACCTTGCTTTGCCCAGTATGGAACTGACTGCGAGATGTTTGCGTCTACCTGCAGAGAGAGATATCACCCAACTGTGCGTGTATTTGTGATGCTAAAACCAGAGTCATAAAGGCTGATAATCACGGAAAAGAACATTCTTCTAGGCTGAAACCCATGAAAGCACTAGAAAAGGTGGCAGAAAAGCCCAGTGAATATCCAGGCTGAGTTTATAGAGAGGAATCATCTGTAGTAGAGCATGCAAATACAGCCTCATGCAGCTTTTGTGTTCACTTGCCACAAACCTGCGACTGAATGAGTTTTACCAGCACAAATGTTGGAGGAAAGTGAAGTTCAAAGCTGCACGCATGAGTAACCATGGAAACAGAATTTTAAATTTGCACATGCGAGTATTTGTATCCAAAGTACTTTGTGAGCTCGGCCAATGCGGGAAGAGGGACACCACCATGTCACAACTGGCCAATCGCGACTCAGAAACACAGCTTGAATTTCAAATATCACCTACTTACAGCAAACCTCCGTCCGGAGTGGAGAAAAAAGGAATGTGAAAAAACCTGCCTGGAATTGCCATCTGCTCGTGAATATTCCACAATTAGCAGGGACGGGATTCATTGGATACATTATTCATTGTGGATTATTCGCCCAGATCTAACAGCAAGAGTGCAACGGGCTTTTAAATATTGTGATGAGGAGCCATTGCAGACGTAGAAGGTGTATGTGACTGTCCCCATGTATGAATATGGATGTGCTCCTCTCCTGCAGGAATCTATCTCTGGGAACAATAAATGTAGGGTAAATACCTTGTCCTCTGCACCAAGAGAAAACCTAGAATGCTGTGATAAACTGCATTTTTTTTAAATCCCTTTTCCTGCTCATTTGTCCTCTGCCCCAACACCTCCTCCCTCAGCTGGGCTACCCATGCCCTAAAATCAACTGCTGTTTCAGCAACAAAGGCACTTGCTGTGGCTCAGGCTATGGAAGAGGTTTGGTGAGACAATGTTTTTCCCACTTCCACCCCAGCCTTCCAGTATGACCCATGTTAGGCTGTGAAAACAATAAAAACAAAACAAAACAAAACAAAACAAAAACCTCCAAGTGCGACACTACACTTGCACTCGTTGCTTTCCCAGGAAATCTCCATGAGCTGCCTTGCAGTTTGCAGTGGCCACAGCACAGATAGGTTTTAGGCCCCTTTGCAGGTTCAGCTTCCATGGCACGGAGCCAAACAACCCATCAGTGGCAGATTGACCCTTGCAGACCTGTGTGCCAAATCATGGCAAAACAGAGACACCCCAAAAAACTCCTCAGCTGAAAGTGATGACCAGCAGGCACAGAAAGAAACTGCCTTGGGAGGGGGGCAAGTTTGGAGGGTTGTGTGTGACGCTGGAGTAGCATGGGGCCAACATAACCAGGCTGTGCCAGGGTTGCTTAAATAGGAACAACACAGAGAAAAAGAAAGAGGAAAAATGATAAGAAAAAGGAAAAAAACCACAAAACACACATATCTAATGAAAGAGTCCAAAGTAGCACAGGATGGGGTTATGCAATTTCAATTTGTCCAGCACTGCTCACAGACAAACACTCCCTGCAGCAGCGGGGACTTGTGCAAGTGAGGGTTGTGAAATCCCCGTGCTCTGCCAGCTGTTGCCCAACGCTGCTGCGTAGCAGGGTTGTACTCAAGGATAACCCAGGATCCTACAAACACCACAGCAAGGCTCTGGCACTGTGCACACACAGACTCCTCAGGGCTGAGTGGGGGCGGCAGCACTGCAGTCCTCTGCCTCTGATGGGGTCTCATGGGAATGGTGCAACCATCCTGCAGGACAAGGTGGTCAAGAACAGAGAGAACTACTTTCCTGCTGTTATCAGTAGCCACTCCCAGGCTGCTACTGATGAAGTCTCTGATGGGCCAGAGCTCCCCATGCAGGATGTCTACAGATACCATACACAGGCACAAGGTGACTCCCCAGGTGATTATTTCCTTCCCCATTAACAAAAAATTGTCTGTGAAATGGTAGAATGTGAGAAACTCCCATCCAAAAGGACTTGTAACGTCCAGGACTGTATGCTCAAAGCTGGCAAGGGAACCAATCTTCCTTGGGGTGCACAGGCACATCAAGGCTAATTGTTCAATCCCAAAGGTTTGAGGCAGGGGCTAAATCTTGGGTCAGTGCACAGACACCCAGGTTTAAGACCTTAAACAGGATCTACTTAACCCACACAGGCCAGATAAGGATCTGGAGATGCTCCTCTGAAGGCAAGCATGTAAAACTCATCACTGTGAGCTCCAGGAGCCAAAACACTGTCTGGGAGTTCCCATGGGAGGGCTGCTGGATCTGGGGTTTAGTTAAACCTTCGTACTTAGATTCTCATGATTGTTGACTGGAAGGGTAATTCCCAGCTGGAAGAGCAGCTTTGGTATGATTGTCCCATGTTTGGAGCCCACAAAACCATGGAGGTTTCCTCTCTCATCTCTGCTCTACAGGGTTTGAGTTGGTGCGAGCTGCACAGATGTGCTCCCTCACCATGCTCTGCAGGGATTAGGCAATTAAACAGTGATTTGGCAAATAGTTTATTTGCTAAAAAATGTGATTTATTGAGGTTTAACATGCAGCATAAATTTGGTTGAAACTGGGCTTGCACTGCCTGAGGGAAGGGACAGTCCCCTTTCACCCACACATCTAAGGAGCCAGCCAGCCAAGGTCAGGGGGTTTGAGCCCCCTTTCACTGACACTTTCCTTCATTCTTCAGCTGCAAAACCCACATGGCAAGGCTTATTCATTCCACACGGGCAAACTCAATAGTCACTGCTTTAGTGAGCTTCAAACACAGACCACCACTTGCCCACCTCTTACCCTAGGAGGAATTTCTGCTCTTGCTCAGAGATGGATAAAGAGCTGCAGTTGTATTTCATACACTTGCAAATGTTGCTTCATTTGTCCCAGGCCTGCAGTGCTCCAGAGCCCCCTTGGAACGAGCCAGGACCAGAGAAGTAAGTGATTTTAAAAAGAAAAGGAAAAGAGATGGTTTTTGGGGAGACCTTATAGCACCTTCCAGTACCTAAAGGCACTATAAGAGAGCTTTGAGAGGGCTCTAAAGAGCAGCTTTGGACAAGGGCCTGGAGTGACAAGACAAGGAGGAATGGCTTCAAACTGGCAGAAGGCAGATATAGATCTGACATTAGGAAAAATTCTTTACCATGATGGCGGTGAGACACTGGAATCCATTGCCCAGAGAAGCTGTGACAGTGTCCAAGGCCAGGTTGGACGGGGCTTGGAGCAACCTGGGATAGTGGAAGGTGTCCCTGCCCATCATCATAGAAGAGTTTGAGTTGGAAGGGCCCTTAAAGATGAGCTTTAAGGGCCCTTCCAACTCAAACTCTTCTATGATGATGCCAGTGCAGCATCAGACTCACCCCAATGAGCCCTAGAGCATCTCCAAGCCATGTCTTGTGCCACACAAGCCAGTGGTTCTCCTTTCCTACAGCACTGTCACTCAGCCCTTCAGCAGTCTGGAAAAGCAGCAGGCAAAGACAACTCGCCTCTGGGGCCAGATGAGGGGCACAGGCTGAGTCTGGAACCATGACAAAGAGCCTTGGGGAGAGGAGATGAACACACAGCACATGGAGAGAGGCATCAGGTACCCAAAGGGATCAGAGCAGCAGCTCCACATCTTACTGCTCCTTTTCCTCTCCAGTGCTGAGGTCTTCCCAGGTGCAGGTGGCAGTCTTTTGCCTCTCTTTGCTGACCAGCCAGATAAACCTCCAGATGATCTAAAGACAGCTGTACCATGCCCCCAATCTAGGAGAACCTCTCCAACACAAGGGCAAAAGCCACCAAATCCATCATCCCTCACCATCATCCTGCTCTGCATAAGCTACAGCTACAGAGCTGTAGTTCATTTGAAACTGGGAAGGGAATCACTCCATCATTTTGTCCCCCTCTTGGACAAAATCTTTGAGCACACTCACAAAGGTAAAGGGTTTGGGAAAAAAACAGGAAGAATTATGAGAAAAGCAACACAGGGAAAAGGGAAAAGCAACACAGTTCCAGGGAGCTTAAAGGAAAAAGAGGAAAGCATGTGAGGGTGGGAGTGATGGGTTCACTAAGTGCCACCTGAACTGCAACCCCTTTCAGAGCAAGTTTAGGCCATGCCAGAGGGTGGTCAGCAGTGAGTTCGTGTCTGAGACCTTTTCATCTCAATAAGTTTCCACTAGAAATACAACTGGGCCAAAATAGAAATTCGTTGTTGGAATGTGTCCATTTAGATCATATTTTCTATGGAAAAAAAAGTCAAAATTAATCAGTACATTTTTCTCTTCTCATTTCAGTGAGGTAGAAAGTTTCATTTGACCATGGTTTATTTAATTTAAACCTTCAAAGCTAAATAACCTCTTGCACAAGAATAACACACATGCATCAGCATTAGATATCCACCATGTAAATCTTGCTGCAACGAGCCACCAGCACCAAATTACTGAGTTCTGCATTCCCCTACACTTTGCAACTACTCTTTTCCTTGGTGAAACCTTCCAATTTGTGCACTGATGTAAAGTCATGTCCTATGGCTGAAGCAACCTTGTCTAATAGGATCTATCCTAAAACCCCACCAAAGTGCCCTTGGATCACTTGATGAGTCTCCAGAATGAGCAGCATTTACAGGATTTACCTGTGGTTCAGTCACTCCCCAGAGGTAACAAGGCAAAGACCCAGCACATAAAAAGGTTTACCCTTATGAATCCATCCTGTTCCAGTGCAGACTGAACCAAACTGGTACACAAATCATGGTTAATATCCTCAGAACTCTCATGGTATGCAAAAAGAGTCTATTTAAATCTGGAACTGAGATTTGACTTTTGGGAGAAAGCCTTTTCAGGCCTTGCGAGGAAAAGGGTTATTGCTTTCTTGTAGGAGACTTGTAGGAGACCCTTTCCTTTGCTCTTTGATCCAGTTCCTCACCCATCCACACTGCAGCCAGCATTTCTGGGCCATCTCCTCTCAGGGCTGTACCCTGGAGGAAGTGCAGAGGAGTCTGCCCCAGGTTTGGTTCCTGTTGCTGTTCCCAGACCTCCACTGTCTCAGACACAACCTGACTTGTCCTCCCCCACCCACAGGAATTGCTGTGACTGTCCTGTCCCAAGCACATGCCCTTTGGGACTAAAGCTGTCTTTTCACATGTGTCTGTACAGCACAATGACCTGGTAATTATAACAGAAGCTAAATTACTGCTAAAATTAGGTGCTTATTAACATTTTTGCCTCTGGGCACCACCACAACACTTAATAATGCTGCAGTCTAAGAGGAACTCAGGACCCATCATAATCTTCACAAAAAACTGTCCTTAGGGACAGAATTTCTGTACCAGGTCTCTGTTTTCCATTAGGTCACATTTTACTTACGGAAAAAATCTCTGTTCAACTGCCTGAGGATTTCAGTCCAGTTCAATGATTTCAACTGCAAAATAAAGGCATGCATATGTTGTCGCCTCTAAACTTTACTTTTGGTTGTAAGCTTTGAGTCATAGGCTTTGAGAACAGTTTAGGGGGTTAAGGCACTTGGACTCCAGATCCCTCACGACCGTGTAAAGGCCAGAGCAGGTCCCACACAGCCACCCAACACACACAGCACTGCAGTAGAATCAGCAGCACAGAGCCAAAGCCAAGCTGTGTTTTCTCCTCTCTAGTTCCCACAGCCTCTTTCTGTGACCAGGATTCCTGGTGGGGTTGGCTCCAGCCCCAGGGTGAATTTAGGACCATGGCTGGAATGGAGCACGGCCAAACTTCACTTTGCTGCTTAAATCCAACCAAATTGACTGAGTTAATGAAGATGAAATGTAGTCCATGGCAAGTCCCTCAGGAAAGGCTGAGAAGAGGGCAAAGCCAGCTTGTTCAGGTGCCATGGGGTGAGGCAAGGGGTAGGGTGAGCTCAGCATGCCACGGGGTTGGGGGACAAGGAGGAAGGGCTGTGGGGCACTTCTCAGGTCCCAGAGCTGTTGCCTGCCAGACGCAGCACCCTGGAGAGGACATCCCAGCGGGGACTATCTCCCACTTGGAGATGCAGAGCCAGGACTAGAGCACTCGAGGACTGGGACGGACCTGAGCACCTCCCCTGAAGACAACCCCACACCACCCCGCTCAGCTCACTCTGTCCCAGGTGAAGAAACGACTTGCACAGCCCCAGCCCCAGAGCCCCGAGGCCGCCCCAGAGCCGCGAGGCCGCCCCAGCCGAGGCGGGGAACAGCCCCGCTATCTCTATCGCTATCGCTACCGCTATCGCTATCGCTATCGCTATCGCTATCGCCCGCACACCTTCCCTGCCGCTGATTAATGGGGCTGGCAAGGGGGGACCGCGAGGCTCCTCCCAGCTCTGTCCCTCACGCACACCCCCACAACCACTCATATTATCTATATCAAGCACATTTTTATGTAAATGCTCCAAGCATCCCTTTCAGAGGTACAATGCCTCCCAGACTAAGCCCCTGAATGGCTCCGGCCCATTTCCCGTGCCTCAGCTGCTCGCCCAGACAAACAGAAGTGTGGCTCTCCACAAAGGGCTATGGTAATGCCGAGCTGAGGAGAGCTGAGGGGAGGGGGCAAGCAGGGGCCAAAGCTATTTCAATGACAGAAGAAAAGCCCAGCTCCGGTATCTCGATGAGTCAAGGAAGGGACAGGCTCCACAGATGGATAAATGGAGCTGCACGAGGCAGACGGCTCAGCCTCCCAACAATGCCTCATCTCTGAGCCCCGGAGTGTTGCTGTGAAGGCAGGGGCTGCACTTACAACCTGGGATCTCTCCATGGAAACAGCCTACAGAGCAGGGAAGGAGTGTATGGAAAACCAGGAGACACTGAAGACCATAACATGATGTCCCCAGCCTCCACACATGCTGTAGGGAACAGTCCGAGGGACAAGAGAAGGGGCAGTATCCCACACTCCACCCTCATCCCACCATAACCGAGACCTTCCTTCGTTCCTGCTGTGGTGAGACTCTGCTTCCCCTCATGGGCTGGCAGTCAGTGTTTCATGGCACATCCAGCAGCTCTGCCTGCTCGAGGCGTGCAAGGTCCTCACTCAGGAAAAAACAGTTTCCTCTGCCAGGAGTAGATCAGCAAGAAACTCACGTTCAATGAGAAAGCTTTGAAAGCATCCACAAACACCTCTTACCCCATGCTGGAGGCCGGTGTGCCAAAGAGGTGGCTTCCCAACACACACCCAACCAGAGGGACTTTCTAGCTTTTCTCTGCAGCAGTTCTGCAACAAAGCAGGTGTTATAACTCAGTGCATCCCTCATAGGTTGTACTTTCCCAGCCATAGATTAGGAACAACTTCATTAGAATCCCATTCAAAGGGTGTACCAGAGATGTGGCTTGCCTTGGCCTTTCCTTGTGCTTCATCCTGTGCTCAGTAAAGCCTCTATGATAACAAGCCAGGATCAGCAGGGGGGGTCCTGATGTGCACCTCTCTTTTGGAGGGCCCAGGGGAAGTTGAAGCTGCTGGAAGGATGCTGCAATTACGAGACACAGCAGATGAAACTCCATGGGGAATTGTATGTTTGTCTGTGGGTGAGGTCGGTATGGGGAGGGTCGGTGGGGAACTGAAGACAGACAAATGGAGTGACGTATGGATTTGACATTTCACCGCCTCACACACTGGCTGGGGCAGAGCCCTGAAGATGGGAACATGAGACCAATGTCTGTGCACAGATGGGACATTTTGGGGCAGCCCGGGTGTCTCACACTGATGTCACCTGACCCCACAACACCAGCTGTGCTCTGCTGATGGAGAGCAGCAACATAAGACCTCACCCAGCAAAATCTTCTCCCTCTCCTGTCCTCTGCTGTCACACATCCCAGTCACTCACATCAACTGTCTCAAGAGGCTGCTGAGAAAAACTGGGCAGGCTTTGGCAGGGATGAGGGGCCAACACAGCATGGCTTTCACAGCATCACTACAAGCCAGAGCACTGAGAAGGCTTGACAAGAAGGTCAGGATCCACGTGGAAAGCCCTGGGCAGTGTTTCCAGCTGCTTCTCACGTACAGAAATCCAGGCAGCACATGGCCTTACTTTTGCTGCCAGCCAAGCCGTGCGCTCAGTGTATTAGTGTCCCTCTGCAAAATCAGGCCAAGGGCACACAGCCATCCTTCCCATTGACTGTTCCACTCTGCTTTGATAATTCACCATTAAACTGGAAGGAAGTTTGCAGTGAGAGGCAGGGACAGCCGTGGGACATCCACTGGATCTTGGCCCCGTGTGACAGGAGGGGCTGGTGCCTGCCCCGCTCCCAGCTGGAGACAGGGCCAAGGGAAGGGCAGCCAGTGCCACAGCCCCGGGGCTGCAGTGCCCACGGGGACCATGGGGACCACTTGTGCCACTCCCATGCCACTTCCTCCTGCACCACTAGCTGGGTGAGCTGGACAAGCCTCCCCCTCCTCCAGCTCCTCCAACATTATTTATTCCAGCCGACTTTGCAGCATCCACCTGCCCCGCCAGTGGGACAGAGCAGGAGGGACAGGGCAGCCCTGGGTGTGGGAAGGAGACGCCAGGGATCAGTCTGGAGTGGGGCTGATGGAGAGGATCGCGAATGTTGCATGAGGCTGTGGCAGCCTGGGTCTCTGGGTCCTGCTGGTGCCAGGCCAGCTTTAGGGCTAAAACAAGCTTTGTGACCGTAAGTTAACTTCCCCCTCGCTCCCTCCAAACATGGAGCTTTCTGGTGTTCCCCAAGTCCAGGGCCTCATCCCACCCACCAGGATGGGAGCTGCAAACCCAAGCAAAGAGCAGCTGAGGTTTGGGTCAGCTCAGCAGCTCTGCCCTGGAATGTGGGCTTTGCAACAAACAATTACGATAATTGCCAGTAACAAAAACAGACAGAAAATGTTTGTGTCATGGCAACACAGGAAATAAACCCTGAGCAGAGCCTGTGTCCATCAGCCACTGCTGCCAGTGCAGCCCGTGCTCACGCTGGTTGATGCCCCGTCTTTTCTAGCAGGCTCTGTCCCCCACTTTGCACCCCCCCAGGAGCCAAACCAGTGTGGGTTACATGATCCCAGAACTGTCCTGACCTGGAGACAGCAGACGCAGGGCCAAGTGGGGCAGTTTTCAATCAGACAGGGATCCCTGCAGTGCTTGGCCCCACAGAAGTACCCCAAGCAGAGTTAATCTTCCAAAATGGGGTGCACCAGGTGACTTCACAAGGAAGAGCTACTTTGCAAGCTCCACTGATAAACACAGAGCCCTCTGTCCCTCCAGCTCTCGGCACATCTCCCAGCCTGGGTGCTGGAGGTGGGTTGTGTCCCATCCAGCTCAGGCCTTGCAAAGATCGTGATGTCCAGAAGAGAACTCCATTCCCTGCCAGGTCTTTTGCATGGGAGGGTGGAAGACCCAGCACTTCAGGACAGCAGCACCCAGGCATGTAACTCCCTATGGGCCTGCCGTTCCCAACCTGCTCTGCTCCCCTTTCTCCTCACTCCTGCTCATCTTTTTGCATAGTTTAGTCATGACTGATGAGAATTCCCTCCAGTTTCCCATTATAAAAAAAGATAATATCTGGACTGAGGACAGGGAAATAAAACTTCAGCTCCACAGGACAGTGATTCAGCAGAGTATAACCAAGGTTATAATTGAAGATGCACTTAATCATATGGTTTGTGTGCTGGCATCTGCTCATGAACACCAAACCATGTGTGTCAAATTACAAACCAGGGAGAGGGCAAACCTGGCTGTTCCTGTGCCAAAGACCTTCACCACTCCTGTCCCCCGATGCCAGCCATGCTTCATGATGTGGCTCTGAGGGCTCATTCATCCAGGGAATGGACCTGGGAAAGCTTCCTCCTCCTCGTCCATCAGCAGCATCCTCACCATGCTCCAGGTGCAATCAGGCCTGTGTGGTCAGCAAGTTGGATTCTTGTCACCAAGGGTGTGCTCGGAGGACAAGGACATTGTATAAGAGGAAATGGATGGCATGATGTGACCTGCAGCATTTTTACTGCCACAATGATGCAAGGGAAGCAGACAGCACAGGTTGTTTCTAAGATCCCAGGCTGACAAGTAGAAAAGATGGTGTTCCCTGTCTTGTTTGAGCTCCAGTCACAGAGTCCAAATATTTTCATTTCACTCCAATTTCTATTGCATTTGTGAGAAGTTGGATAAGTAGCTCTGCAGCTGGCTGCTGTTCCCTGACTCCCACAGCCCTGGGGAGTTCCTAAATTGCAGGTGAAGGTTAACAGGGGGCCACATGTGGAGCAAGGGGAGGAATAGTGACTCAGGTGCACTTGTTCATCGATCTGGCTTTGATGCCAAGTGAAGGAGCAATCGGTACACCACTCTGTTAGCCACGAATTAAAATAGAACAATATAATTAGGACCAATTACATGGCTATATAGAAACGGATTTTGTCAGATTAGCATGGTGCTTCTTGAGGAGATTAAAAGATTGGATGATAATGGAAAAGAGCTTTTAGGTGAATTTCTGACAGAGGTGTCTGGGTTGGTGCCACAGAAATGCTCTCAGGGACCAAGTGCAGAAGCCTCTTTGTGCACCATGAATGGGTGATGCCAAATCCGGGGGTAACCATTTTGCTGTTTTCCAACCCAAGTCTCAGCTTTTCACTTCATTCGTTACCTGTTTCCTGAAAAAAAGTCAAACCAGAAGTGTTTTCCAGGAGGAGTGTAGGGCTCTGCATGAGTTCTTGGTGTCACAACTCCCCAGAGGTCAGGACAAAGCCCTGCACTGGTTCCTCACTCACTCACAGCGGCAGAGCTGCAGGGAGAACAGCCACACTTTGGGCTAGCAGGAGGTGTGGAGCAGGAAACCTTTCATGGGCATGTAAGACAGATTCTTCTTGTAGTGACTGAGAGAAGACTGATGAGCTGTAAATGGGGAGAAAAACCCCAAATACTCAGTCAGGATGAAATAGTGCCTGGACCCCGCCTGTATTAGCCTGGGCTGCAACCACAGTACTGTAACCTTTTTGGGTGACAGGGGGACCAATGCCCTGAGTGACTGGGGGCCATAGGTGAAGCGTTCAGAGGCAGCCCAGTGACTCTGGGATGGGCCCTGGGTGCTTCAGGAAGATCTCAGCAAGGCTCAGAGACTGTCAGCAGGGATGAAGTGGGAGGCTCCAGCATTTCTCAGTTTATTCATGTGTTAAATCCTGCACATGATGGTTTGTCTCACTGTCCTGGGTCTCTCCAGTAGTGAAGACACTGTGTAATATTGGCAGATAGGGAAAAGCTAACTGACTCGAGTCAGGCAGCAGTACACACCAGTTGAATACTCAGGGCAAACCAACAGTGAGAGGACTGTGAAGCAGCAGAGATGTGGCCCACAGCCTGGTGCCTCTGCATGCATTCCATGCACCCAAGACCAAGGTCCAGGTTTGGTCCATGCAGGCACTCCACAGGTCCCTCATCCAGCCTCCCATTTCAGCAGAAGTATTGCCAGTGACAGAGGATGTGACTCGTGGCTCTGTCTAGCAAAATATCTGGAAGGCTCTGAAAATCTGCCACAGCAAGAGTCAAGAGATAAAGTGGCAAATGGCAAAGAAGAAATCGTCAGACAAATCTCCAAAGATGATGATGAAGGGAAGAGTTTCTGTCGCAGCTCCCCCTCCACTCCTGGGCTGTGGCACCCCGTCACAGACTGCACTGGCGATGGGGACAGTACCTCGTGATGCTGGAGATGTCTCTGGGCAGTAAGGCAGAGCTGTGCTGTGACAGGAGCTGTGCAGTCACTATGGACACGCTGGAGAGCCTATGGACTGGCTCCTGGATGAAGTACACGTGTCTCTGGACAGGCGAGGAGCCTGTGGAAACCAAGGGACACTGCTCAACCTCAGGCACGTGCAAGGTTTTCCCTGGCAGCAGGACAAAGCAGCGGAAAGTTTGGCAGAGGTGACAGGACTGCTGTCCTCGTGTTTACCTCCCAGCATGGAGAACAGCACAGAATAAAGCCCAAAACATGAGAGGCAAGTGAGGGAAACCAGTGCATGAATGACTACGACTGGGAGTGCTCTCTGGTGGGCAGGTGCAAGGGACTCTGTCCATGGAAGGACTTGAAGGTGAAGAAAAGTAACTTTTACCTGTCAGAGCAGGTGTGAAGGTGTGAAGAAGAACATGAGAGAGGGATTAGGCAGGAAAGCAGCAGGACAGCAGGGTCCTTCACACAGTGATCTGGGTAAAACAGGCAGGACAGATGACTAAGAATACCTGAGAAGTGATGTTTGCCTTGAGCTGGCAGCTGATCATCCTAAGTCCCCAGTCAAGGCCATTGGGACAGATCCAGTTTCCTCTCAGTGAGAGAAGGAAATCAGCACACTGCATCCCCCTTAGTTGCTTACAGCCAATGGGCCTTGTGGGGTGAGAGCACAAGGTCCAGCTGCTCAGAGATCCCTCTCCCACCCAGGTCAAGGGAACAGGAGGGAAGAGAAGATGAGCAAGAGGAGCTTGAGGCCAGTTGGTGTCCATTAACCTCTTGCCCAGGCAGCAGGGAATGCTGCAAGAAAAGCATCATTCCAGGGGGTGCAGCTTGAGTCCACCTGACCCAGAGCTGGGCAGTCCCCTGTGCAGGTGCCAGCCACACCACGACAGCAAGGAGTGTATCCTGCTGCATCCCCACTGCCTCCTTCCCTTCCAGGCTCTGCTCAGGTGCAGCCACCTGCACGAGCTGCAGGTGAAGCAGGATTGTGCTTTGCACACTGAGGAAGACGCCTGCTCCCCTGGTCTGAGCCACCCCACAGCTCTCAGACACAGCCTTGGGGCCAGGTGTGGTAGCAGAGGTGCTGCTGAAGTCTGGGCTGTGCAGGCAAGGGGATCTGTGCACAGACACCTGTGGAGCCTAAGGGTGATGGTCCCTGACAGTGGCAGAAGGGCTGTGCTGAGATACAGGCTGATACCACAGCAGGGCCCAGCACAGCTGTCCCAAAAAAGAGGAGACAACACCAGGAGAGAAGGCAGCTGGGCGGGGCTAAAGAAACACTGACATCACCTCAAAATTTTTTCACTATAACATCAACTGAGCAGGAAACATTACTAAAACCCCAGGGAATCCCAAATACCTTTGGGGTTTTCCCTCGCCAGGAGTCATAAGTGATTCCCAGGGCAGAAGCAGTGTCACAAAGGCTGGCAGCCCAGACGCCGAGTGGGGCTTTCACTTCCAGGTCGTGCTCTGTGCCACAGCCTTCAGTAATGCAGACCCTGCACAGCAGGCACTTCTTCCCAGCCAGCAAAGGTAGGAGAGCGTGGATCAGGCATGGAGATTTTCTCTTATTGCACCACCTTGCACTGACAAAGGGAAAGGGATGTTACTCTCCATGGGATTTTCAGCAGGGCTCAGCAGCCACGTGTTGTTGCTCACAGCATGTGATTTTACCCCTTAAAGTTATGTCCATAGCCCTGACCCTGCCCTGATGCAGAGGCTGAGACAGGCTGAGAGAGCTGGGGGTGTTGAGCCTGAAGAAGAGAAGGCTCCAAGTAGACCTCAGAGCCCCTTCTAGTGACTAAAGCGGCTCCAAGAGAGCTGGAGAAGGACTTTGGACAAGGGCCTGGAGAGACTTTAAGCTCAAGGAGGGTAGATTTAGATTAGAAATTGAGAAGTGATTGTTCCCTGTGAGGGTGGGGAGGCCCTGGCACAGGTTGCCCAGAGCAGCTGTGGCTGCCCCTGGATCCCTGGAAGTGTCCAAGGCCAGGCTGGACGGGGCTTAGAGCAGCCTGGGACAGTGGGAGGTGTCCCTGCCCATGGCAGGGGGTGGAATGAGATGAATTTTAAGATCCCTTTCAACCCAAAGTATTCTCTGATTCTCTTATTCTCTGATTTCTATGATTCTTCTCCAAAGGCACTGCACAAATGGCACTTATCCACTACTCAAGGCAATGCCTGACCCCAAGCCATCCTCCCTATGGTACCTGAGCTCCAGTGAGGGGCTTCAGCAGCTCACAGGGCAGCAGGGAGGTGCATGGCAGCACCTTTCCTTGTGACCCTCCTGGGACTGCATGTGCTGGAGAGATGTAAACAACAAAGCCACAGGATCCAGGTTTGCTTCTTCTGCTTCTTCTGCCTTCAGCACGAGTCAGAGGCACCATGAGCACCCGACCTCAGCACACAGCTGGAGGCTGCAAATGCAGTCCTTGCTGGAGCAGCTGTGGGAGAGGAGCCTTTCCCTTTGCCCTAAACATGAGGATGAGCTCACACCACCCCATAGATCACCTCCATCCCTCACAGACCTGCACCAACAGCTCAAATCCCATCCACAGCAGCCCAGCAGTGCATACAAACTGGGGTCACAATGAGAAAGCTCCTTCCCACCTCAGTGTCTGCAGCATAATCTGGAAATGCCTCTTTTATTTTCTGGGCCTTTACGGTTTATCCTTAGCGCACACACACGGCCACACACGCTGTACCAAGCCAGCAAACACACCATGAATCTGCCAGCTGAAACACTTGCAGAGCAGCTGCAGGGCTGTGTGGACTCTCAGAAAGCAACTTCTGGTACCTACAACCACATAACGAGCAAAAGCCTTGGCCTGGAAATGCAAATAGATGTATAAATTAAATTTAATAAGGCAGTTAAAGTACTGCGTGTCCAGTAAAGTATGATCCAGCTCCTATCGCCCATTTATTGAGGTTACTCCATGTAATAAATTCCAAGTGAGTGATAATGTCTGTATTTGGGATTATATTAATAACTGCATACAGAGAGATGAGGGTATGGCCAGTGCTGCCCATGCTGTGCAGGTGCCCATGAGCATTTTGGAAATTTTATGTAATTGCCATCAGCATGAATTAATTGACTTCTCTGCACCCTGGCAGAGGGGACCTGCTCTCAGGTGTTGAGGCAGACTGCATTATGTGCAAGTGACTGATGGAAAGGAAAGGAAAGATTTAAAGGGAAACATTTTCTGCCGTGTTTCAAAGTCACCCAGGTCCGGGTGGGAGACTTACGTCTGACCACATCTGTGCAGGTATCTGACTGCTTAGGTTGTTTGCACTGTGAATAGAAACCCTGCAAATGCTGGTACCCCGGAAGCAAAGAAATATTTAAATAAACTTCAGTTAAATCAAGTCCTGAGGGGAACAGGAAATATCAAATTCAAATTGAAAAGATAAGTTTCTTTTCAGCACTACCAAAAAGCTTAGATATAAAGTGGATATTCATTTCAAAAGGAAACACAATATGCTAAATGTAATTTATTGCACTATTTTTTTTCAAAATTTAATTGTCAGTACTTAAGTAAATACATTTTGTGGAGAAGTGCCAGATGAATTAATTCTCTTTAAGATCTTTATGTTTCTCTAGCCTAGTGATCTGCTGTCATAGACTCGGACTGAACCTGTATCACTTCTTTTTGTAATGAAATAGGATTTCATCCCCACTGTTTCTGGGTCTGACTCCTGTGCCTTTGTCCACTCTGGCAGCTCCTGCAGACACTCACCCACCGTGCAATTCACACCTGCACGCGAAGGCACTTGCACAGCTACGCGTGCTCCCATGCACTCCCACATCTTCATGGCAAGCCAGAGGGTAGGGGACATCCTTGGCCTGAGGAGAATGTTTTAGGAAGGCTGCTAGTCTTCTTTTAGCTTTCCTGATGACTACTTGGGTCTGGAAAGCCCAAGAGTCAACCAGTTGATCAGCTCAGGAAATTAACCCAGGGATTTGAGAGCATTTGAGAGAAGTGGGTAGAAAGGGTGCCTGGAGGTCTTTGTCCAACTTGCTGTCACCAACCCCACAGCTTTTCCTCATCAAGCCCTGTAAAAGCCCAGAACTCAGCCTGAACCTCACCCTGCAGCCCAGCTCACATCTGTTCCCCCACAATGGGGGGCTGCACAGCCAGGACCTGCTGCTCCCCTGCTGCAGGTGGGCTGTGGGGAAAGGGCAGGACACGATTCTGAGGTGTCCATGAGGCAGGAAGGTTCAAGGGTTCATGCCCTGCCTGCAGGAAGCACTGCCCAAGTTCTGCTGTGCCCCTGCTGTGCTCCCCAAATTCAGTGGATGCTCACCCCATCCCTTGGAGCTCACCCCATCCCCTGGAGAGCTCTCCCAGAGAATCAGGAAGGCAACAGGGGCTATGAAGAGCCACCCCCTTGTCTCCCCCTTGCACCCTCTTCCTCAGCCCCAGCAGCTCCACTCGTGGCTGAGCCCTGCCGGGGCTGCGGCACTGGCCGGGCAGCAGAAGCCCAAGCCACGCTGAGATGATCTCTGCCATCATCAGATAACAGTTCAAAAGGCAAGCAGCCTTTCTCCTTGCTCTCAGGCTCCCTCTCAGTTTCTTTTAAGCACAGAAACGCCATTAAAAAAAAAAAAAAAAAAAAAAAAAAAAAAAAAAAAAAAAAAAAAAAAGTAGAAGAAGAAAGGGAGGGGGAGGAAAGAAAAGAAAGGGGCGATTTCCAGCCAGGCAGTAAAATGCCATCTGTCTCCTGACGGCTCATGTGACATTGACAGACGTCCATTGCCAGCCAGAGCCAAAGGCTCGGCAGCCCGTGGTCCCCGGTCCCTTTCCCCAGTCCCCAGGCGCTCCCGAACCCAGCAAGGGCTCTTGGGGAGGGAGGAGAAAATGAACCAGGCTGATCCTTGGTGCCCTTCCCGCAGGAAGACGTGCCCAGGGCGGTGGTGGAGGAGGCAGTGTCGGACTTTGGAGCGGGGTTGTCTGTGCCTTCTGACTTCTCACCAGGCTGAGATCCCCTTGGATCCACCTGTTTTCCTCTCAAAAGCAGCTCCCGGAAAACAAAGAGGATGAACAGCAGGCGCCCCACCACCCCCACACAACGCAACTGCTTAATTGCCTCTAGGAAAAGAGCCTGGCTGACCCTGGGACCCTCCCCGGCTGGGAGAGCAGAGAGCAGAAGGGCTGTACCGGACTGCCCTGCTGCCCGTGGCCGGCCGCGGGCTACCCCTGCCCAAACTGCCACAAAGAGGGAAGCAGCAGCTCACATTTCCTGGGAGCACAGATGTTTCTGGATGACACAGCCACATCCCAGAAAGAGATATGCACCGATTCAGTCCCAGGGGAGATGGCGGGGAAGTCCCTGTTCAGTGGGTGGAAGAGGAAAAGCCCCAAATGTTCCTGATTTCCCTGTATTCCCAACAGTGATGGTTTCAGGAGAGCAGGAATTAGGTGGGTGTTGGAAGGTGTAACCTTCTTGCCCTACATCCCAGGCATCTGTGGCTTTGCAAAGCAGCACAGCCCCTGGGAAGCTCAGCACCCCAGGGGTGCTGCGACGGCAGAGGAGCTCCGCTCATGGCACCCGCTGAGCAGCCCTGGACAGGCCGGGCACAAGCCACACACCTGCCTGGGGCATGGCCACCCTCGTGCCAGCCAGGACTGCGGGGCTGGCACAGCAGCGAGGTGTTCGCCCTGCCCTTCACTGGAGCACGAAGGCCACCATCAGGAGCCAGCAGCGCAGGCCAGCACACAGGAACCTCCTGTCCCCACACTGGGTGGCTGCACAGCCAGGATCTGCTGCTCCCCTGCTACAGGTGGGCTGTGGGGAAAGGGCAGGACAGGGCTCTGAAGGACTTGTCACCAGGACCTGACAGGGCCCCTAACCATGCCTACCACTGATGGGTGGTTGTGGGGAAGTGTTGAAGGGTGTTGTGGAAGGTGTTGTGCTGGTCCTTGGCAGGTAGGGGAAGCCACGTCGTGTCATCTCCCCAGCTCTGTGTGTGGCTAACCGGCTACTTCTGCAGCTCTGTTCCCAGCAGGCAGGTTTAGGATATGAGCAGCTCAACTCTGAGATGGACAAGCTGGTGAGGTCCTGCCAGGTATTGAGTGGTGGGCAGTGGTCCGGATGGTGGGGCTGGGGATGAGAAGAAGTTAGACTCTTTGATCCTTGTGTCCCACTTCATGAGCAGGACTCAGCATCCTGGCAGTGGCTGCTAACACTGTAGTCCTGCCGGGTGAAGCCACCAGAGAACTGACACCACATTTCACACTGTGTCCTCCCTGCTGCCTGCAGAAACAGCCTTGATCCTTGGCATTACCAGAGGGATGAGAAGGGCTGGACACATGGCTGTCTCTTAAGGGTGGGCAAAGAAACAGCAAGATCATCCCAGGGCGATGCCAGGCCATGGGGCACAGTGCCAGGGAAGCAGCTCTGTCCCTTGCTGGCTGCAGCAGGTCAGTGCTGCTGTCAGGAGAAACCCCATGAGGAGCAGCTGCAATGAGATCCCCCAGAGCACACCCTGAACTTGGGCTGTGAAGCCTAGACAACCCTGGTACACCACACAAGATGTGCCGAGCAGATGCCCAGCATCACTCCCCCAGCTCCTGGGCACGGGTTTGTGTTGTTTCACTTGTTCCTACACCATTTCACCCCAGACATGTTCTGTCTGACCTCTGCAGCCACCCCTGACCCCACAGTCACCGCACAGGTGACACCTTTGTGACTCCTATCCACGTCCTACTCCCCTTCCCTGGGTTCTACGGTTTTTCAGGAGGATGGTGCACAAAGGGGACTAGGGCTCAGGGCTCTCTGGGGGACAGAGAGAGCATCAGTATCTGAACAGCTTTGAGCCAAGACAACAATAGCCACAGAGTGCAAAAGGCCCTATAGAGTTTACTATTGTAGAAGAGGAAGAAGCTCTGATTGTGTTGTGAAATGGTGGTGTGGGATTGCCTCAGCCTCCAGGCCACAGGAGGGATGGAGACAGGTGTCACTGCAGGTGGGGCCGGGAGGTGTGGGGCTGGGAAGTGTGGGGCTGCCTCCAGCCCAGCCCCACAGGAGCCATTGTCCAGTCCTGGGTGCAGAGAAACGCTCTGAAGCATCCTGGCCCTGCTGTGCTTAACCTGGCTAATGAGTAGCCAGGCAGGATGTGGCCATTCAAGGACATGGGATGAAAACAGCCCTTCTGCCTCTGCTTACACAGCACACACAACTGGGCCATTCCCACATCCCCAGGATCCTGCTCGAAGGCTGCGCATGGCTGCTGTGATGGAGAACAGGTCTTGGAGCAGGGAATGACCCCATCTCTGCAGTGAGAGACCATCAAAACCTCTGAGAGGACAAAGTGTGGCTGAACGGATCCCTGCCTACCAGAGAAACACCCCTGCTAAAACCCCATCTAAAGTGCCCAGAAGCTGAAGGCATGGGGTGCTGTGCTTCTCCCAAGCCAGCAAAACTGTCAGGACCAAGAGGCCAAAGGAATGGAGAGACTGCTTTGCCTGAATGCACACATGCTGCACATGGGAACAAAGGACCAGAGAACACGGGTGTGAACAAGCAAGCACAGGAGACCAGGCTTGGCTGCCCCAGGCTCCTGCTCTGCTTCACACGGATGTGTCTGAGGGACTCACCTTAGGAGCCATTTAGAAGGAGCAGTTCAGGATTTGTCTGTGGTGCTCAAGAAGGCGGGCATGTCTCCCAGTTTTGGAGACTAAACCTAGGACATGTCATCTGGCAGGTACTCACCTCTCCTAACATGAATGGTTTGACACTGAGACAGACACACAGGGATGGCGTGGACTCTTCATCTTCAGAGAATTTCAAAATTTTAATGGACTAGGCCTGAGAAACCATTGCAGATTTTAAGCCAGTTATGCAGAGAGCAGGAGGTTGGACCAAGAACCTCCAGAGGTTCCTCCTAAACTAATCTTTTCTGTGATTCTTTCAGCTCCCTGAACTTCTGCTCTTTGCAGACCAGCAAAAAAAAAATGGGCCTATCCATAGGTTCCCACCTAAGGCAAGTTTGGGTGAACCCAAGAACTGGATTTTCTTGGGTGTAAGTAGAGTTGGGTTTATTCATGGGGTTTGCTTTGCATGGCTCTGGGAAAGCCAAGGCTTGACATGTCTCTCACACATGCCTCCCACTCAAGTTAATATTATTCTTCTTGTGAAGAGGAAACCACTTAAGGCTCTCACAAGTGCTTCTCAACAGTTTGAGCGAACAGAAAAGTGAATATGAACTGATCTTAGGTAAATGAAGTCCACTTCAATTGTCAGTTAAGGGTTCAAAGCCATTTCATTAATACACTTCAGCTCCACCTCCCTGTACACAGATCCAAAGAGACACCTCACACCCACTTTCAGTGCTGTTCAGCAATTAACACCCCTACTCAATCCACAGGTACTTGAAGACCTTAGTGAACCTCACCTAGGTCCAGATCCAAAATCCTCCTCTGATTCAGCAGACCCAGGACAATTTCCACCATTTTCTAGCCCTGCACTTTCTATTTTCTTTTCTTTTTTCTTTTCTTTTCTTTTCTTTTCTTTTCTTTTCTTTTCTTTTCTTTTCTTTTCTTTTCTTTTCTTTTCTTTTCTTTTCTTTTCTTTTCTTTTCTTTTCTTTTCTTTTCTTTTCTTTTCTTTTCTTTTCTTTTCTTTTCTTTTCTTTTTTCTTTTCTTTCTCTTTTTCTTTCTTTTTCTCTTTTTCTTTTTCTTTTTCTTTTTCTTTTTCTTTTTCTTTTTTTCTTTGTCTTTGTCTTTGTCTTTGTCTTTGTCTTTGTCTTTGTCTTTGTCTTTTTCTCATTATTATTTCCTAATTACCTTCTTACTTTTTTCCTTCTTTCCTTTTTTTTCTTCTTTCCTTCTTTCCTTCCTCCTTTTTCTTCTTTCTTACTTTATCTTTCTTTCTTCTTTCCTTCTTTCTTCCTTTTCCTCTGTACCATTTGAATGACAAAGGTTTCTGATTACAGTCCTCCTGGGGAATCAAACACCAAGGCTGATGCTCACTTACTGACTGGCAGATTAAGATGGATAAAGGGAGAGATTTGTATATTGACTCTGTGTTTATGTAACTCATGTGCAAGGCCTGGCCAAGAGCAAAGGGGAATCTGACCCACATAAATAATAACAAGCAGCATTTTTAAACTAAATCATCTGGAAAATTCACAGACGACTCCATCGGTTCCTTCTATTGTGTCAGCAGAGGGTCATAAATAATTCAGCCTTGCTCAAATATTTATGGAAATCAATTTAGCCCTCAGTCCAATGCCACCTCCCTGAGAAAACAGTTTCCTTTCCTATCACAAGTGCAAACTTAATTCCCATCTGTCCCACGAGCCTTCCCAGGGCCAAGAGCACTTGTAACCTCCCACAGCACATCCAGTGCCAGCCTGGCCGAGCAGGACCCCAGACAGACAGCTCTGGGGCCACGGGCACCACATGGAAGATGAAGCTGCACATCGTCTTCCAGGAGAGAAGCAGGTCCAGCACCTGTCGCCCTTCTGCTGTGACCACCCTAAGCTCCACCATGGTCATCTGCCCTGGCCCAGGGTGGCTGTCAGCTCCAGAGCTGAGGAACAGCCTTTGGCAAGGCTGTGGGCACATGGAGAGCAGCTCCTGTGCAGGTGACAACTGATGCTCGAGTCAACAAATCGTGCACAGGAGAGAGACGCCTTGATGAGATCAAAGGTCACAAAACAAACTCTCACAGGAGCCAGCAGCCCAGGGGAGCTCCCCGTGCCCGCTCCCAGGGCAAGGTCCATGGCTCTACCATACCCACCGAGGAGCAGCTGCTATGCAACCTGAGCCATGACCCGGCACTCGCTGCTCACTTCCGTCCTTCCTCTCTGGCTGGCACATGGCAAGGACTCTTGTGCCAAAAGCAGAGCGGCCACACGGGCTGCCCATCATGACCAGCACCCCATGGTGAACCCACCATGCTCCTGGCTCTGAGCACCTCACTGATCCTTCTGGAAACTCTGCATGTCTATGGGCTATTCCTGTTTCTTGACCAAAAAAGCCACTTCCTGGGAACTGTGAATCTCTTCCAGCACCTTTATTGCACACAAACAGGACAAATTCCTGGGGTCAAAGATGTGCACACTCTTCAGGGGTACAACGCGTTCAGCGAGTAACTAGACCACCACACAGATTAAGATCAAACCTCTTCCCAGCTCAGCCACCAGCACAGGAACTGGGAGCAGCCACACGCAGCCCATGACCATACGAGAAGCCACATCTCCTCCAGCTTCTGTGTTCCCTGAAACGCCTGATCACCTCTTAGTAGGTCATTTATCTGGCCTCTCCCCAAGTTTCTGAGCCCATTTCTCTCCCAAGGTGCACTTTGCCTGGAACAACATGCAGAACTGTGCAAAGGCACGACACAGCCGGGTTCCCGTGGATCCATGGCAGACACTGGGACACTTCCTCCTGCGGGGTGCCATGTCTGTCCCAGGCAGCAGTGCAGTGAACTGGGCAGACACTAGCTGTGAATAACACGGGGACCTGAGGAGACATGGACATGCTGCAGTGACCAGGAACCCAGCAAGGGAGCGTTTTGGTCGTTTGGGAGAGATCATCCTCCTGTTTCCACCACAGGAAAACTCTGCACCAAAAGCCCCAGTCTACAAGCTTTGGCTGTGAGCACCTGGGGCAGGAGACAAGCCTGGTGGTGAGCTCAGGGCAGGCATCCCAGAGTGTAACCAGGGTCAGTGACAGCCAAAGAGGTGAAACACGAGTGTTCCCTCCAGCATTCACGCTGTTTCAGACTCCTCCAGCTCTTCAGGGTAAGGAATGCACAGTGCTGCAGGATGAGGCAGAGGGAGGGAGTGACTGGCAGACGGAGGGGCGGTGGGAGCTGATGTCACTGTGGGCAAAGCTCTGCACCGTCCTGGCTGAAGAAACAGCAGAGGCACACTCCAGTACATGAGGAGGGTTTTTTTCGAGCTTCTCCAGTGTCAGGTGTCTCAGCACAGGAGATTTCCAGCCAACTCCCTTCTGCTTTCCAGACCCTCTTCTTTCACCCCTACTTGTCACCATCCCTGGAGGGTTTTAAGAGCTGTGTAGATGTGGTATTTGGGGACATGGTTTAGTGATGGCCTTGACACTGCTGGGGGAATGGTTGGACTTGATGATCTTAAAGGTCTTTTCCAACCCCAACAATTCCATAATTCTATAAATCTACTTCACACAAATGCTGAGGCACCCCCAAGGCCCACAAATATCCCACATCTGCACATCTGTAGATGTCACTAGATGAGAGCACAGCTGTTGCTCCAACCCAGAAAAGCACCAGTGGTCCACAGAGGGGACACTTGCACGGGTTTACATGTGCAAAATCTTTACTTCAGGTGACTCTCCCAAATTCACAACCCACCGTCTCTGCTCTGCCTGCACACCAAGGAGCAGCAGGATGCAGTTGGCTTGCAGTAGCCACCACAGGGGAATGTCTTCCCCAGCACGGGAGACAAAGGATCATGGATATTACTAACATGGAAGAGCTTCACAAAGGGAAATAATTTGCCCTTGTTAGGAGAAAATCCTAGGAGAAAGTTAGGTAGGATCCTTTTCTGTTTTGTTTTTTTCTCCTTGCCTGGCAAAGTCCCTCTCCTGTCCAGCATTTGTGAGTTAGGGCCTTGGAAAGTGTACTTTTCCTTGTCAGACTGATGATTCATTACAGACTGGAATAAAATGGATGTTCTTGGGCTGCAGAGCCCTGAACTGCCCGACATTTGGGATGCCATCTAACGATTACCCTTAATTCATAGTCTATTGTACAAGTGTCTGCCTCCGCAGTCAGGGCAAGGACATCACCTGGTCTCTCTGCAGAGCTGTTTCATGACAGCATGTGCATTAGTTGTGTTTTATTCAAAAAGGGGTTAATTTGTGCCCTCTTATCCCCCAAGCACAGGAACACAATCAATCTCAAAAGAGCTGCTTGGCTTTCTCCTCCCTTCTCCAGCCTCACTTCTTGGCTCTTAATAAATTATTCAGCTTTCCTCAATATGCATAGGGATCTCATTAACAACTAATTTTGCTTATTTAAACCAACTGCATAATCAAACCACTATAGTGTTTCCCCTTTCTTATAGCCATGAATTATTCATGTGCTGGGAATCTGCATACAAATTTATTGATTCTAAAAAGGGTGCCTTTTTCACAGCCTGGAAAAAAGGAAACTCTGGTTATTCTGGTGTTCAACATTTTGGCCCAAAGTCCCATTTAACAAATTATATGGTGTTTTCCTGGGAACAGACAGTGGACAAACCCACAGCATCACCAAATGCACCTGGAATTCCTGAGTGCAAGGAAAGGGAGTGTTTCTGACACTGCAATTAATCATTTGCAGAATCTCAAATCGCAGCCCTTTCCCAGAGTGTGAAGGGCTTATTGTTGCAGCATCCATTTCACTCTGACTTCCTTCTGCCTTTAGGTTCTCCCACACAAGCCAGAAAGATGCCCAAATAAGAAATGGACATCTTGCAAAAGCCTGCAAAGCCACCAGTATCCCCAGATATGATCTGGGCTTATCCCACAAAGGAAGCACTGAAGATAAAAGCATGCACAGGGTCAAGAGGGAACATGGACGATGTGTGCTTCCAGCCTCTGGGCCTGCTCAGCCCTGTCATGGAGGGGAGCAGGGCTTTAGGGACCCACGCATGGCCCTGCTCATGCACCCCCAGATTCTATACTGGCCTGTTACATTTTGTCTCATCATGAAGCTCTTCTGAAGAGCTGTCTTTGGAGATCTACCCCCAGACCCCACATCCTTCTGGCACAGACTCCTGAGGAGGTGGTCCCATTCTGCTCTTAGGCTCACAGAATTACAGAGGAATTCAAAGTCAGAAGGAACCTCTGGAAGTTTCTAGTCCAACCTCCAGCTCAAAGCATGCTCAGCTGTGAGATCAGACCAGGTTGTCACCCCTTTACCCAGTCTTGTCTTGAGAATTTCCAAGGGCAGAGACTGCAAAACCTCTGAGCAATCTATTCCACCACTTGACTGTCCTCATGGCAGAGATCTTTTTCCTCATATCCATTCTGAAACTCCAGTTTTCAACTTACGTCCATTGTCTCTTGTCTTTCTGTGATACACTACTCTGAACACCCTGGGTCCCCCTGATTGACTCATCCTTCCCAAGTGCTTCTGGGTATCATTACTCGCCAGCCTTCAAGGCCTGTCTAAACCTCAGGCTGAGAGCTGAAGGAGCAGTCCCTAATGACAGCCACAGCATAAAAAAACTTCTACAAATGTCTCCCTCAAGAAGAGCATTTTCAGAGGCTTTGACAACCTCATCCCATGAAAAGTGAATGTCAGAAATGGAGCCATGAAGCCGTGACCTTCAACTCATTGTAGACAAAGAAGGATTTAGAAACATCTCTGCATCTTCTTGTAGGTACTGCCAGGTTCTCAGTCCCTCCTGGTGGTTGGGGACTGAAGAGGAGGTGAAGAGTGTCTCCATATTCCCCAGCTGGCGTTCTCGGTATGAGCCCCAGCACGGACAGCTCCTTCCTGAGGTCTGCTAGAAGCCCAGCAGCAGGTCCAGAAATGCCAGGCAGAATCCCAAGGAATGCCAGGCAGAATCCCAGCACACTGCTTGTGCTTGCAGGATATCAGCTGTGCTCCCTCCATTAGCAGGAGCTGCAGGTGTGTCAACCTGAGCAGAGGAACTGCAAGTTCCTCCAAGAGCTCTGATCTTACTTCTCTGGGGGCACCCCATGGTCAGGACAGTGCTCACACCTGCAAAGCCAGTGCACCTGCAAAGAGCCCCGAATGGCTGTAGCAGTGTTCATAGGGAGCCTTGGTTTGCCGCAGGACGGAGATTTCAGTTCATCTGCTCCAACACTGTGACCAAAATCAGGGCAGCAGCACACCAAGACCAGGGACATTTGCAGTGCTGCCAGCCAGAAGAAGCCACCCTGGCAGGGCCGGGTGTAGGACATGCCCCTGGCAGCCTCTGGTTCAGTACATGTGGATTGGTCAGATTTGTCCCGCACAGGGCACAGCTGCACCTCTGCAGCCACATCTCTCTCCAAGCCTCTGCTGACAAAGCCATGGCTTATCTGCCCCATGGGCCATCAGTGTTTCTGCACTGAATGAACATCAGATGCTTCATTTTATTTGTCTTTTGAGAACTGGTGAGGCTCTTTGTTTGTTTGCTTGCTTTGTAAAGGAGCAGGTTGATATGTTTTACTTTGTCTTCTTGCTCCTTCATGATAAAAAAACCCTAGCTGTGGGAGGAACATGAATCTGTAAATGTTCTTTTATAACACAGCAGAATCCTGAGGCAAGATCTCCCATTTTTTCCTTTCCCTGTGCCTGCATTGCTGGCTGGCTGTCTCTCTACTTACTCGCCTGTTCAGCTGCAGCTTCTCAGGGTGTCGCTCAGAAGCAACCCCATGTGGAGCAGCTTGAGGACTTGATCCGAATCACAGCCCCTACCTGTCCTGCAACGGTCTGGATTCAGCCAGGACTTGTTCAGGGAAGACCTGGTGGTGAATCACAGAATCACAGAACCATTTAGGTTGGAAAAGCCCTCTAAGATCATCAGCTCCAACCATTAACCCAGTACAGCCAAGCACAATATCTATGGATGCAGGATGGCTGCTGACTACCACCATTTCACACATTCGGTTCGAGGCAGTGGTGTGCTGACCCACCCTTGCATGAGGGAACGGATCTGCTCCTGGCTAGCCCTGTGGAGGTGCCAGCACATTGTGTCACAGCAAGGTCACCTCAGAGCTGGCAGGAGGACACCGCACTGCTGTGAGTCACCCGTGGCTCTGCCAGAGCTCCTCACATGGTACTTGGAGAAGGCAGTGGCACTCAGGGTGACCTCTGGAGACCAAGGCACTGAGGAAATGGCAGGCTGTTGTGGGTGTCTTCTCAATGACCCACATTCCTGTGCACCCAAAAGCCACCGCTTCTCCTCCCAGCTTGTGACACCCCTGATCACAACCCCACTGCTCATCCCCACCCACCTCAGCCCTGTGGTCCCACAGCTGGGCTGTGCTCAAGGACTGAACACGACTGCCCTGCCTGCAGCCTGGGCAGCAGCGGGGGGATCTGGGTGAGTGATGCAAGAAGGGCAGGAAATACTGAAAGCAGAGATGGAAAGGCACTGTGAGGAAAGGGTAGGAGAGCACTGGTAAGCTGCTCCTCACAACCACCGAGTTGAAGCAGCTGAACTGGTTGTTTGTAAACCCAGCTCCTCCGAACCTTTGGAAAAGCATTCAGTAGTTGACTGAGAGAAAACCTTCACAAGACAGAGCAGCTATCACCCCTATTCTGATCAAGCAGCTGAGTGGTCCCAGGAGGAACTTCATTTAATCAGAACAGCAGGAACTTGACAAAAATCCCAGTTGTGCACCAAGGGACACATCAACCCAGCCACTGCTGTAGCCAGCAGGCAAAGCCCTGCAACCCTGGAGCAGCAGCATGGACACCAGTGAGGCTGCTTGAAGCACAGATGAATACATGTTCTCAAGAGCTAATTTTGTACAGACAGCAGGCTTGAAATAGCAGCTTCTGGGAAACATGGCCAACAGGCAGGGAAATGAGACCGTTCCAAGCCTGGGTGCTGAAGGAGTTCTTGGCAGTGTGGCAAGGAAGGTTTGGTTACTGTTGAACCTGCAAGTTTTTGCCCTTGTCTTTTGCTCTGAGTTCTACTGAAACCAGCTGAAGGGCATCCACATGGTTTCAGCTGAGAAAGTGTTCAGGTGGGGATTGCAGGATGAGTCACTTAGCAGAGGACAATCCATGAGCGACATAGATCCTATCTTGCTCCAGGAGTCAAAGTCCTCTGTGCAAAGAACTTCTGTGTCAAAGAAGTCACATTCACTACCTTGAGATTGAAATCTGCCTTCCATGGCCCCTTTCCACCTTAAGAGGAGAGGGAAACGGTATTGGCATGCTGGGTTCACACAGAGCACACTGAGGACAAGAAACAGGGAGTTTCATGCAGAAGTTAACATGCCTACAAAAAGTCAACCTGCATATATTTTATCAGAGATAGTAGGTCTCAATGTAACTTCAGGCACATTCCTAGAAAAACTCGGAGCTTTTTTTCCTCTTTGAGATCAGGCTTCTTCTTGTCTGTGTCTCCAGTCAGTCTCTGTTCCTTTGTTCACCTGCACATTCTAAGAGCTAAGTTCATCCTGTGATCCTGCTGGTAACCAGGATGCCTGGGTCCTGTGGAGGGCAGAGGAGGCACTGTCCTTGACTTCTTTGTGAGCACGAACCAGTCACCTTCCCCTTGCAGACCTCATTTTCCCAGCTGGAGATGGTTCTATTTACCCACACTTGTCAATACAGTTTTACAACCTGGGTTAATGTTGATTTCCAAGTGACTGCATTAAACTCATATCCTCAGCACCCGTTCAGAGCTTCCCTCTTTCCCAGCACTTCACAGGTCAACTGCAAAGCAACACAGATGCATCGAGAAGTTTCTACCGAAGCACAGCTCTTTGCTGCAGCTGCTCTTCAGAATGTGTTCTGGGACAGACCCCTCACACAGCACCCAAGAAGGAGATAACTTGGCTTCCCTGGATGCATTTTACCCATCACAGCTCTACCTCCTGACACATATTCCAGATCTGCTCTTCAGAAACAGGTGGCTGACCTGCTCTTGACACCTGTGTCCAAGCAGAGCCCAGCACACATCCCCCATTCCCACCTACCCATGGCTTAGTAGGAGCAGCTAAAATCCGAAATACTGTGAGAACAAATATACGAATGGGTTATGTTTTGTTTACATCTTTTCACATGTCTGAGCAGCTCTGCTAGGCCCTGTGGGTGTGTGCATGGTGCTGTCCCTTCCCAGCCCACCTGCGCTCCTGCCCGCAGCCATCACCAGCCTCTCTGCCTGCCCCATGGAAACAGGGAGTGGCAAAGAATGCCTGGATTCCATAAGAAGCTGAGATCCTTATATAGGCAGCATTAATTGCAACTTTTAACCTTTAATTATAGGTTCCCTTGGTTTCCACGGTGTATTTTCAGCTGATTGCCTCTGTGTTTCCATAGCTCAGACATGAACTCACACTCTAGCAATGGCAGAACTACTCCAAGTGACCCAGGCCAGTTTGTGACCTTAATGACCTGCCATCCATTTACGGGCACCTAGACAGAGCCCAGGTGAAGAGCCAAGTGCTCCCCACCAATTTCATCCCCTGTTACAGCATCATGTCCTCAAAAATGGCCTCAAGAGGTTTAGGAGAACAAGAGTCTCCTTGAAATCAGCAGAGTTGGAGTTGAGCCTTTGGGGCCAGTAATCCACCGGGAAGTTGGGACGTTCAGTCACACAAGATACTGCTCCAGTGGAGCTCCTTCTAAATGGACTGCCAAAAAGATCTGATCATATGCAAAAATATGCAGATGGAGCTGATTGCTCTGAGTCACAGCCTGTGTGCTTCTCCCAATGCCCACAGTTTCACAGGAAGGTATGCAGCAGGGACAGCACAGAGACTTACCTGTGAGAACTGAGTCATATCATGACATGTCCCATCCACATCCCTTCGCTGCAGCTCCCTGCTCCCTTCCCAGTCTCTGCTGTGTGGAACTGCCCTTGTTTGGGGGTGATATAGGCTGCCAGGATGGGTTTGCACTCCCCTTGGAGCAGCATGGCTCCAGGCCTGGAGGGGAGCAATGGCAGGGCACAGCAAGAAGGGAGCATCCTTGTTTTTGCACTAATTCCAGCACTCTTCCAGGAAGCTGGACCTGCAGATCTGGGCCTTAATTAGGACTTCAAACACCCCTCTGAGCACTGGATGTCCATTATCTTTGCTGTGAGGGAGGCAGCTGCTTCCTTCAGATGAATGATGGGTTGTGTGACCCAGGAACAAGAGCCTGTGGCATATTTTGTAAGATCAACCATTTTCCCCTGAAGATCCTCCCTCAGAGCTTGCCCAAGGGACAGGTCCGACTGGACAGGAGGCACCTGGCCATTCCCAGAACCAGGCGTGATCTGTGCGAATGTGCCCTGTCCTGCCCTCCCAAACAGCCTCGTGCAGAGCCACTCCCTGCCTTCCCTGGAAGTGAGCTGCCATGGCAAGGACGTGCCCGTGGGATGAGTGCACAGGAGCTCCACGCTACAATGGTGAGGAGCAATGAGCTGAATCCACCCTTAGAAGGCAGGAAGCAGCACTCAGCCTTACCCAGCTTCCCAGGACAGCCTGGCCAGGCCCTAGCCTCTGTATGCCTTTTTCACCCTGGCACTGGGCATCACAAAATCACCTGCAGATGCTTCCTCCAGTCTTTTCCCATGGGTTATGCCTACCCCCACTGCAGTGGGCTTGGAAACCTCCTATTTTATCACATCTCATGCACAAGCACCAGCTGGCTTAAGGAAAACAGCGGAAAACCAGCCCAACTGCCCGTGCTCCTGAGACTGCCCATGCTGCCAGGAGAACATGTGTCCCCAGACTGGCAACCTGCTTCCCACAGCAAGACCCCCAAGGACCCCACAGCAGCACTGTGATTCCCATTCCTCCAGCAGCACCAGAGCTGCTGCATTGGTCAGGGCAACTTGGAAAGAGAAAGGACCAGGGGAGTTCATCTCATGGGGCTTAGTCCTCTGTGGTTCTGGGCCCCCTGAAGCTTGCACACCACAGGTACCAGTAGTTTTATAAATATGGCTTCATTTCTTTGAGGGAAGAAGGAGAATACGCCCAGCACAGAAGAAATGTGAACGCTCCCTCCTGCACTCTGCGCTACTTGGAGACAGACAAGATAAATCCTACTGACTCCCAGCTCCTTCTCCTCCTGCTCTGT
This sequence comes from Dicrurus megarhynchus, assembly GCA_013399195.1. NCBI lineage: Eukaryota > Metazoa > Chordata > Aves > Passeriformes > Dicruridae > Dicrurus > Dicrurus megarhynchus. The sequence goes on from VXAD01001399.1 coordinate 140,967, forward strand.
GTTTGCTCAGGCTGGCACACCGATACCAACACACAGCAGTCTGCACTGCCTGCTCACTGTCAGCTGCAGCTGCATAAGGCTGGCCTCAGAAGAGCTACGAGATCCCTGCAGCTGGGGTCTTTTATCTAAACTACCTTACAAACCACACAAGGACCCAGCCCCTCCAAGATGGTAGGGGATGAACCCCACCACTGGGGTGTGTAGGTGGGAATGCAACAGCCTTGGTCCCATCACACTGTGCAGCAAAGGTGGTGGATGAGGCCCAGAATCTCTGCCAAGCAGTACGGTCCAGGCTGACACCACATTCTGCAGCACCATGTAAGGGGACAAACCCCAGGCCCTCTGCATGCCTCAGGTTCTCTATCTCCTAAAAATGGGGACAATCATAATTAACTGCTTTGGGAAAGTTCCAGCCTGGGTATGAGGTTTTGTGCATGAGTCTTGTTAACCTTCTTGAAACATCTCCTGGGGACTGTCTCCTAAGACTCAAGTGTCTTGAAAGGGAGAGTGGCTGCTGCCTGGAGCATGGCACACTGACCCAGGACAGCTTGCCTGGAAACCCTAGCCTCTCCTCTCTGTGTTGGTCATCTGGTGGCACCAAGTAGCGGGGTTGTCTGATACCCCCACTGGTATTAGGAGCCCTTCTTCTCACTGCAGAAACAAGCTGCTGCACAACCATGACACTCAAGAATCCACCTCTCCTCCATCACTTTCTTGTCCAAGTTAGTCAATGACAGGCCCCAACATGGATGGTCGCAGCAGGACATTGCTTAAACCCATCTGCTGTTCCCCAAGGACAGATCCTTCGCATTTTGGCTTAATGTCACAGAAGAGTCATCCCGGGAGTCATTCAGCCTTGGGCAACACCTGTCCAAGCACAGAGCTGGTGTCCAGTCCTTAGGGCAATATACAGCCATGCCTGGGAGACAGAGTAGGACATGCTGGGGCACAGCACATAGACCATCCTGTCCTTAAACATCACCAAACAATGGGCCCAGGGAAAAGGTGTGTCTGCCCCTGGCAGGAGGCACCCACTGGCTCCTCTGCAGCTTGGAGGCAAATGTCCACACGACTGTGAAAAGTCATCTCAGCCCTGACAACTGGGTGGAGAATAAAGGAAGAAAGTATCAATCCCATCCATCAGACTGGAGCCTTGTCTCCTGTTAGGCCTCCATGCATTACCCCTTGGCTGGGTTATACAGGTGTGGGGGCTGCTGCTCTGCTTGCACAGCCGGCCCTGCGTGTGCAGGGCCAGGGAGAGGGGGCCCAGGATGGAACCCCCTCCATTCTCCTCTCTCTGGCTGTGCCTGGTAATGCACAGGCTCCAAGTGCCCCGGTGCTGTTTGCATCTCACCTCGACTGGTACACCAGCCAGATGCCTCCCAGCTGAGATGCAGCCCACAGCTCCTGGCAGAGCCATACTCCTAGGGCAGGTTGCAAAGGGCCAGTGGCACAGATGGGTGACAGAATCACAGGATCATTTAACTTGAAAAAGACCTCCAGGATCATCAAGTCCAACCTGTGACCACTCCCCACCTTGTCACCCTGCACTGAGTGCCACATCCAGATGTTCCTTGGACACCTCCAGGGATAGAGACTCCACCACTTTCCTGGGCAGCCCCTTGGAATGCCTGACCACCCTTTTGGTGAAGAAATTCTTCCTGCTGTTCAACCTGAATCTCCCTTGGTGCAACTTGAGACTATGTCCTCTTCTCCTGTCATCAGTTGCCTGGGAGAAGAGGCAGACCCACACCTTGCTACAACCTCTTGTCAGGTAGTTGTAAGAGTCATAAGGTAATCCCCAAACCTTGTGGGACCTGAGTAGTGACTCCACTGGGTACAGTGGAGTACCAGGGTACAGGTCTCCCTGGCTTACCAGAGACCTGTACCTGGGATCAGGCTGCTGGCATCACCGCAGAAAGGCCAGCCTGAAAATTTCTCACCAGACCTGATAACAAAGCGCACAAGCACACATGGCTCCCTCCCAGAGAACCACCCCAGGGCAGCTCCACATACAGTGTGTTCCAGCAAAACATCTCACAGGACAGCAACAGGGCTGGGGAGGAACCAGAGGAACCACACCAGCTGTGCCATGCCAGCTCTTCCCTGGCTGCCTCACCCCAGCCACTCATCCCAGCTGCTGCTGGGACATCCTGAATCACTGCAGGACACCACCCAGGAGGCACTTTGCAGTGTGACCATCCAGGTGATAGATGTTTCTGCTACACCTGCCCAGACTCTCATCCAATTCCCAAGGGCTTTCTCTTTCTTCTGCCCTGCCAGTAACTCCGATGCTGTGCCCTGCAGCCTGTGGTCCCTGGGAATAAGCAGGTCTTCCCCATCACAGCACCTCATCCCAGCCATGATCTCTCAAGCACAAGTTTTCTACTTCCCTGTGGCTCAGCCTGTTTACACTCACCATGGCCACAGACTTCACTCAGCTCCTTAACTTGCACCACACTGGGTGTTGCTTTGTATCCAAAATTGCAGGATGCTTTTAAGAGAGGTGTTGTCCAGCTCTCATTAGAGCCAGAATAAGAACCGCTCTGGCCTTGGGAGGATCCAGATGAATCCCCTCTGGGTTCTCTGTCTATACACGAGCTCATTCTTTAGCTCAGCCAGTCCCAAGGGGTTTCATTCCCACGTAGGGAAATTACCCCATTTGCCTCTGTCTGTTACAAACATCAGAATAAAACTCTTCAAAGTCCATCTTAATGGGATCATGCCCCTAAAGGACTAAAACCTTTTCTTCACAGCAGTCTCTGTCTGAGCCATGCATGAGCACTTGGAGATCTTCCCAGTGTTTAACCTGAATCTGGGAATAGCTGCCATTCAGTTGGACTGTATGAAGTTAAAGCCCTTATTAGACATTTCACCAGAGCAGTCCATGGAGGCTGATCTACTCTGGGTGCGTTCTGCCCACCCAACTTGCCCAGGTTGCAGCCCAGGGAGGAGCTGGACCTTTGCTCTGTGTCCTGCTCCCACTGGGCAAGCAGGATACCAGAGTCCCTGCAGAGAACAGGGGGTCAGACCTTTGGCCCTACAACTCTTAGACCTCTGTGTTGCTTTGGCCTGAACCAAACTCCGACCCATCACATTACATAATTCAAACTCTACGTGTGACTTTCCAGTTGATAAAAGGGAAAACTATGGGCATTGGTATAATCCAAGTTGATCTGAATGTTGAGAAACTAAATAGCACATGAACATTATCCCTGACAGCCACAGGACAACATAATTATTGATTGTACTAATGGGACCACTGAGGCCCAGAGCATCACATGCCTGGGATGGTGGAGGCCTCTGACTCATGTGCAGCAGCAGCCAAACACTCCATCCCACAGCTTCAGCAGAGAAGCCACCCCCAGGGCTTAGAGTCAGAGAAAGGTTTGGGTTGGAAGGAACCTTAAAGCTCATCTCATTCCACCCTCTGCCATGGGCAGGGACACCTTCCACCTTCCACTATCCCAGGTTGCTCCAAGCCCCGTCCAACCTGGCCTTGAACACTTTCAGGGAATGGGGCAGCCACAGCTTCTCTGGGAAACAGAATCACAGAATCACAGAATCACAGAATTGTTAAGGGAACCTCTGGAGATCATGCAGTCCAACACCCCCCAAGGCAGGGTCATCTAGAGCAGGTACACAGGAACACATCCAGAGGCATCTGGAATGTTTGCAGAGAGGGGAGACTCCATGACCTCCCTGAGCAGCTGTTCCAAACAGAGACTGGCTTAGCAACAACCTCTGCCAGCTCTGTCAGCACCCATGGGTGAATCCCAGGAGGGCCCAAGGATTTACAGGTGTCAAGTCTGCCTGGCTGATCTCTAACCCAACTGTCTCTGTCCAAGGGGAAGTCTTCCTTTCTTAAGCCTTCTTTAACTCCGAGGTCTGCGACTCCTGAGAGCCAGGAGGCAAATGAGGCATTCAGGAATTCCACATTCTCTGTGTCTTCCCTGTGCCAGGGCCTCACCACTCTCACAGGAAGAATTTCTCCCTAATATGTCATCTAACCCTGCCCTGTCACAGTTTGAAGCCATTCTCTGTTGTCCTATGAAGGGGTTCAGGCACTCCTGACTGTTCAGGGCATTCCCTGGAAACCAGCATACAACCATCTGGCAAAGACAGGAGCAGGGGCTTGAAGGGTGTCAGACACCTCCCACCCAGGACAGGTCAGGGTCAGGCTGCCAATGACTGAGGGATTGAAAACTATGCCACTTGAGGAGGGGCCTGTCCCTGCCCTGGTCAGTGCTGTGCATTTCTGAAAATTCAAGGAGCCACTGGCTGGACAGTGAAAAACCCCCATTTCCCTGCACCTCACTGGTGCACCTCTCTACTTCCCGAGAGGCTCATGTCTTTTCCTAGCTTCACCTGATGAACAACTGCCCTTCCCAGTCTGTTTCTCAGCAGCAAAAGGACAGCAGATGATTTGTAATGAAGGAATTAAGGACAAGATTTTAAGTGAGCCAGAGGGAATTTGCAATCCACAATCCACTGCAGTTCAAACCTGTTGCTTTCAAGCAGAAAAGTCCTTTCAGCAGCACCAGCACAGTGTCTGACTTTGCTCCCAGTGATGAGAATAAGCCCTTTGCTTTCCCCATGGGGGTCAGTCCCATCGACAGCTATACCCCAGCTGTGCAAATGGGGTTCAACCTGTGCCCAACTTCTGCCAAGTGCATTCAAAACCCAGATGATAAAAGGTCTAGATGTCATGCTCTGCTGCATTATGTCACATTAAGTCATGTGTTGTCACCCCAAACTGTGTCAGCTCATAAAGCAGCTGTGTCCTGGTGACTCAGTCATTTAGGCTGAAATAGAGTCTGCTCTCCCAAGGGGACATTCACGTCTGGGAGACATCTGAAGAACACATAATATTCTGTAATTCTCTGAGTAACTGTTTTCTAGGTGCAAAAATGAAATTTCTGAAAATTTACAAGAAAATTATTTATTAGCACATGAGATAACATTAACACAGAGAATACCCATTATAAAAGTGCCTGGCTGGTGTCAGGGAGCGTGACCACCACTGTTCCTATGAGTGAAACAGCACACACTCTTAGCCTCTGATGCAGATGAAATTCTCTAGAATCTCAGGGAGACATAACGTTTCAAGAATATTTTCTCAGAAATAACAGGCCTTTCTGCCTCTAGCACTCTCTGAGAAATTTCCTTCTGCAACAGCTATCAGTCTTCCTGACATTCACTGTGTCACTCCTTATTCTCAATTAGTGTGAAGCCATGGCACTGTTTTTAAGAAAGCCCATCTCTCAGAAGGGCCACTGCAATTTAAACCAAACTTTAGGCCTGACTTTCCCATTTGCTACAACTGAGTATAAATAACTTCTGAAAATGTTTTATCATCAATTTTTGAATCTGGGCACCCCATCTAAGCAGACTTTCCTGGATGCTCCCCATCCAGAGGTCTTTAGACCCCTGCTGTTTGTGCTGGCCTGTGCAGTGCTGCTCTCACAGGTGGGATTGCTCTGTGGGTAGGTGAGAGCTGCTCTCACTTTTCACATGCTGCACCAGAGCTGCCTGAGCACAGCCGAGGAGCGCTGGCACCGGTGATGAGCTGGAGAAGAGTCACGAAGCTGATTATAGTCTGTCAGCTTCCCTAACCACTTCCAGCAATTAGATTTAAGGACTTTCTTACTAAAATTACAGAAATTGCTTCCTTTCCTCCTGTTCCTCTGAGCAAAATCAGCAGAGCCTGATCCCAGTTCTGCCCACTTGCATTGTCAGGACAAACAGTCCCAGTGCATCCTGGTCAAACCACACCTCCAGACTGCTCAGGCAGACCTAGCACCGACTCCCCCAAGACCCTGACCTTTACCAATAACCCAAGCAAGAGAGCAAGGCTTTTTACCTTCAAGCCAGGTGCATGTCATTCAGCAGTTGAAGCAGCCTCAGCTGGACTCGGGTCAGGGACTGCTTGGATTGATGCCAGCCAACTCTAGGGATTTGTGGACTAATTTCTTCCCCTTTCTCCTCAACCCCATGCAGTCAGTCCTCTTGCAATTTAAACCCCTCTAATTCTGCCAAGGCAGGACCTGCCTTCCCAGCCCCTGTGAAACAGCCCCTTCCCTTGCACCAGGCACTGTCTCTGGCCATACAAACAGCCATCACACAGGGCTGATTTGGCCCAACGCAAAGCACATTTGCAAGGTTATTTTTCCCTGAATTAGCTCAGCCAGCACTGGCACAGGGGCAAGCAGGAAAATGCCACCAAGGGCAGGAGCCCTGGCAGGGTCATGGAAGCCTCCACTCAGATTAGCTCCAGCCATGGAGTGAAATGGATGCATGAAAAAGAAGATCTGTGTAGGGGACAGTTCATCCGCTCCCTGCCACACTCTGTGTTCCTTCCCTTCATTCTGTCCTTGGCATAACACAAGCTGTTCCTTTCCACTGCAGAACACATATTTTTTTCCTCTTGCAAAGAATCAGGCAGCCCTGTGACATCAGGCAGGAGGCAGAAGCTGTACCAGAGTCCTTGTTTCCCAGTGGGTCCATCCCCAGGAGACAGACCAGCTGACACCCTGCACTAGAGTGCAATCCATGGTGTGTCCTTTGCATATCACACACAGAGAATGAAGAAACAGCTTCTAGAAACATTCCCAAATCACAGGGATGGCAGAAATCCACCCAGAGCCTGAGTGGATGAACAGGGACCTGCACAGGCAAGAGCTTCGGGGACCCTTTGGGCTGGAGAGCATGGGGAGGAACCTAAAGGTCTGTCCTCCTGCTCAGTTTTCTCCCGAGGAAAACTGCAAGTCTAACAAAGCTGTCTCTCAGCTCATCCTGTTTGTTGCAAGGCAAGTGGGAACCCAGGAGTGACTTCTCATGCACTATTTTGCCATTAGCTAATCTGCAAAGAGGCAATGGATGTCTGAGAAATGTGGCTGTATGGCAATGTGCAGAGCAGACCAAGTGCTGCTACCACATCCCAAAAGAGAACTCCAGCTGCAGCAGTTCTCACTCGCTTTTTAGCTGTTTTACTTAGCACATGTGTTCAGCTGGCAGGAAAGCTCTTCATCACAGAGTAACTTCCCTCAGTGATGGGCTCAGGAAACCTCCATCCTCTGATCTTGACAAAACACAAGAAAAGACTCAAATTGCCCTCCTGTCTCTTCAGCTTTCCCTCAAAGGGAACCTGGTCAGTGGAAGAGTTCTGGATGGTTTCCTCACACTTCCCTGGCTCCTGTCCCCATCCTACACATTTGTCCCACTTCATGGGGAAACACAACCAGGCTGGGGATAGCCAAGACTGAAGCCCCAGCACAGGGGCCTTCTCCCCATGAGGACTATGCTGTGGATCAGCTTTTTCTCTCTGTGTGCCACTTCCCCACATTCCCTTATCTTAGAAAATGCAGTACTTATAATCTAGAAACATTCTGTCAACACATATCAATTTTGGCAGTTTTTCAATTTAAAAATCTGTCCCCCCCCTGCCTCACCTGATCCCTGCTCCCATGTCAAGTCTGCTTTTTAGCTGTAAATACAATGCTGCCACTTCCAGTCAAACAAAAATATCCTCTGTATCCTCAAATTGGCTTGAAGATCATTTTGAGCATATTTTTTAAAAAATATGGGAAAATTAGCTTGGTGTACTTTGCCTTCTATTCTTGAGCCTGAAAAGGTTCATTTCTGTCCAAGTGTCTCCACCCAAGACCCTTTATTGTAGGTGACAGCTAAGGCTCAACTTGGCATCTGCTCTGGATGGATCTTCCTTGGGGACCAGAGCTTGCATGAGTACAGATTTTGTTTTCAAGTTGAGCCCTGGGGCTTCCCAAATGCAAAACCTCAGGCAAGTTCCTCTCGCAATGCATGCAACATCAGCTGGGTGCTTCCTTCTGACTTGGGCTCTGCCTGATGTAGGAGAACCCAGAGCACACCCATGCAAATATGGCAAACCATAAACTGGAGAGCAGGAGACGAGATGTGCCTGGCAGGCTGAGGAAAGGGATTATCTGCCCTATGTGGGGCTACACCCTATGTGGAATATGGGGACCAGTGGACCCCAGTTCAGGAGGGACATGAGGAAACTGGGGAGGGCCAGGTCCAGGGAGCCAGAGCACAGGGCTCGAGGAAGAGCAAGTGAGGCTCAGCCAGCATAGCAAAGAGAAGGCTGAGGGCAGCCTAACAGCCCACATGGAAAGGGAGATCTTCATCCCATCCTCATCTCAGAATTTTTCAAAACTAAGTCAGGCAGACACAACCAGCTTGACCCAGTGCTGGGAATAGTCCTGCTGTGGATAGTCCTGATCCAAGTGTGAGGCTGGGCTGAAGACCTTCAGGCACTGACACCAGCACTTCAGCGATTCTGCAAACCTCCTTGCCCCTGCTCTGAAGCACTCAGTGCCACTCAAAAATGTTGGAGAGGAACCCAAACAGCTGTGTCCCTCAAGATGCTGTCAGGATTTTATCAATTTCCCAGGCTGCAACACTGCTCAATAGGTACAAAATATTGCAGAGAAATATCGGAGAGGCACGAAGAGTACAAAAACTTTTTTTGTGGTGTCCACAAACAGACCAGGCAGATCTCCCCAGCCTCTGGGGGATGAAGGACAAGGGAGAATTGAAGAGACCAAGTGCTGCCCTCAATCCCAGCACATACTCACCTGGGCAGTGCAGCCTGAAATACCCACAGGAACACCACCATGGGGACAGGGCTCTGGCCAGTCCTTTTACCCACCCCAGTTCCCAAGAGAGAGATCCCGTTTGGACACATCCCCAAACATGGATTGCACAGTGGGGCCCAGTGCCCACCCTGGAGCGTGCCCACCTTCCCCAGTCTGCCCAGCAGCAGTAGGGCTCCTCCACACAGCCCAGTGGCAGCAGCACCAGCTTCCCCTGAGGCCCCAGGTCAGCTGCTCTGACAGCCTGGACATCCCTGCAGAAACAGCTGTGCAAAGCCAAAGAGTTGGCAGCACTGGAAGCAGACAGAGGAGATCACAGAGACTATCCAGAACCACCAGCGTAGCCCCAGAGAACATCCAGCAGCCTTGGAGTCTGCTGAGGACAGCACGGGGTGGCCTGGGGATGTCTCACCAGGTACTTCCATCACCAGTTCGTAGGCTGGGAACAATCACCCCTGACACATCGCCTGGTCCTGTCTGGGAGCAATGCTTCCTCAAGGGCTGTCAGAGATATCAGCAAGTCAAACCCTAAAACCCTAAAAGCCTCTCTCCAGGAGTGCCACCTCCTGCATCATTCAAAGCAGCATCTTCTCACCCAATGCCCCTCAGTCAGACAAGGGCTGGGACTGCCCCCAGCAGAACCTTGCTGTCAGCTCCTGAATGCTCACCCTCCTCCTCCTGCCTCGACTCCCAGAAAGCCCCCATGGCTTCCCCACATGCTGCTTTCTAGAAATGCTGAAATACAGCCAGTCCAACATGGAGCAAACAGGCCTGGCTCTGCCACCTGGGCTGGATGGAAGCAGCCAGTCCTGCCTGGGGAAGAGGGGGGCTCTGTATGGTACGGTGTGCCTCCCAGTCCCTGCCCCACAACTCACACACTGCCTGCACCCTGAGGCTGCTGCTGCCTCCTCCCCAGCGGGGAAACAGCTTCCTCCTCACAGAGCCCACAGGAAGCACCGTGGTATTTATAGAGCCCTGAGAGCGTCGTGCACAAACTCGGGGAAAAACCTACACTCAGTCAAAAACAACCTCCTGCACCCAGAGCTGCACTGGGAGTTGGTGTCTTGGGACATTTTCCCAGCACTCTCCTGGGCCCACAGGTCCTGGAAGGAGGTTGTAGGACCTTCTTCACCATACAGATGGGATGCGGGGCCTTTCCAGGACTATTTGACCTTCTCCGCTGTCTCCTCCTCACGTGTCTCCTTCCATCTCCCACCATTTTAGTCATGTTCCTCCCTCTTCCATCTTTCTCTTCCTTTCTCCTCATGATCTGTGTGATCAAAGCTACTCCCACCTGGCCACATGCACTAAGCAAGGAAAGCAACCACCAAAACACAGAGGACTCTGCTGCACAGGAGGGGAGAACAAACCTGCTGCCCTGCATGGGGTGAAGAAAAGCAGAAGAGTCAGAGCTACTCATTGACAAGTGGCAACATGTGCTCATCTCTCTGGGACATCTCTCTGTAAGTGGCACAGAGTGCAAAGACCCCTTCCACCAGGAATTTCAAGATGTCAGAGTTTGACTTCCATCTCAATTTTTGGAAACAAAATTTTGCATTCATTATTTTAGAGAATTCCAAGTTTCCATTTCTGTTCTGAACTTGAGGTCATTTTCTGCTATCACAAAAAGCAGGAAAATATTGAGATTTCAAAATATCCACTTCAAAAGGAAACCTGGAAGTGTTTCATTCTGAAAGAGCTCTGAAACAGGTTAAATTACATCCCTGAACTTTCCTGAATCAATTCTGATTCATCTGGCCCAGTTCCATGACTTCTTTTTAAGTTTGTATAAGCTGAGGCAATAGCAGTTCCAGGAAATTTTTCCCAGCCACTTCTGGCCCTAACATGAGTCCACTTACAAGCCCAGTAATGTTCATTTCCATCTGACCTGGAGGTATCCTTGCCCTTAGCTTTGTCCTGCAGTCAGCCCCCTAAGCAGCCTGCAAGACACAACGGGTGATGATCTTCCTAGCACCTCGCTGCAAATGACCCCACCAGTACTTTTGCCCCACTTCCCTCAGTCCTACAGCTAGCCAAGCATGCCCAGCAAAGCTCTCCTGTGGATGGGAGAGGCACACAGCCAAGATTATCCACCTTCCATTCCAGAGGGATGCAGGGGCACACAGAGCCCAGGCTGGGTGTGCTTGGAGCAGCAGTCCCCTTGGAGGAGCTAAACTGCTGGATCCTTCCCAAGGCTGTCCCTCACCAAGAAAGCTGCAAGCCAGAGGTGACCCACTGGTAGCTGGCTGTGCCAAATCTGTGTCTGGCAGTGCTGCTGGTACCTAAAAATCATTCAGGGAACCAGTGCTGCCTCAGGCACAGGAAAGTAGAGCCTTTGCTACATCGGTCAGCTGAGGAGACAAACCACTTATTCCTTGTTCCTCCACCATGAATGTGGAATTGGTTCTCCCAGATGAACTGGAAATGGCCAGCATGGGCTGGGTCCACTGGAGCCATGGGCCTTCCTGAGCTGTTCCACAGGAATCAGACCCATTTTTAGGGACAGGCAGGCTCTCATGTTTAACAAACCTGCTGTGGCTGAAAACTTAGTCCACCAGAAAAGTGCTCTTTGCTCACCCCTCCTGTGTCCCAGCTCTGCAGCAGCACAAGGAGAGCAAGCAGAGAGAGCTTGCACCAGCATCAGCCCAAGGGGCAGAAGCAGCAACAGCATCAGTGAGCAGCTGTGCAGAGACCAAGGCTGGAGTTTACCTTCCGAAAAGGATCTCTAATTCCAATGTGTATGCAATGGGGAAAATTTACTCTAAGGTCACTATCTGCTCTGCAGAGCTTTCAAACAGTGTTTTCTGCAGAGCAGAAGGGAGAACAGGAGAAAACTCTATCTTCCCATTCCAGGGCACGAACGATTCCTAAGAAATCAGCAGCATCGAGTGAGACCAGGCATTTAGTAACAGTCTCTTCATTCAGCTGTCATGATTGTGGTGGTATAAAATTTGTCCCATCTCTCATGGCTCCACTTGCTCCCTCCCAAATACCAAGGTGGCACATCTGCAGCTGGCAGAGGCCAACCAAGCCTTGCTTTGAGGGATTAACATTCGTACCATGTTTCTCCATCAGCACTCCCAGGCACTGGCAGCTTGGCAGTGCAGCTGGCTCCTGGCAGTGTGGTCAGACACTGAGCACAGCCTACCTGTCCATGGCCACACCAGGACTGGGTGCAGTGCTCATGACCCTCCCACAGACATTTTGGAAGTGCCACTGAGCTGATTTTGGATGTTAGATCACTACAGCACTGCTTCTGAGGATGTCAGACCTAAAGCAGTGCTGCTGGTTCAGGAGTGAGCCCTAACAACCTCCCATTCTCATGTGAAATCAGACCATGCTCAAAGCCCACCAGGACAGGTCCAAGAGTTTCATTTCTGGAGGGCTGCAATCTTCAAACTTGTTTACATGCAGTTTTTGTTTGCACTGAAGCCCAGAGCTGGTTCCAGGCCACATGGCTGGACAGGAAACACATTCACAAGATCACCAAAGATGAGAGAGAAAAAAAAATCAACTCAATTGCTTTCTCAAGCAGGAAAGGAGTCAGGAACAAAAAGCCAATCAATGCAAGCCAAGTGCCAGCCAAGTGCAGGCAGCTCTACCAGCTCCACTCTTTCCCCAGGGCAGCGGGAAGTGACAATGACAGCGCTCAGCCCTGCAAGGCGACAGTGCAGGCACACAGGCACCTGCTCCCACCTCTGCGCTGATGGCTCCTGGACCTTCACACGACCACCAACACTTCCATCACCGCTGTATCCCTGCCAGGCAAGAAAGAGTTTCTGTTCCCACTCACACCTCAAATCCTGGGGTCAGTTTTGGGCCCCTCATGACAAACAGGACATGGAGGGGCTGGAGCGTGTCCAGGGAAGGGAATGGAGCTGGGGAGGGGCTGGAGCCCCAGGAGTGGCTGAGGGAGCTGAGAAAGGGGCTCAGCCTGGAGAAAAGGAGGCTCAGGGGGGACCTTGTGGCTCTGCACAACTCCCTGACAGGAGGGGGCAGCTGGGGGTGGGTCAACCTCTTCTGCCATGTCTTAAGTGAAAGGTCAACAGGAAACTGCCTTAAGTTGCACTGGGGGAGGTTCAGATTATATATCAGATATTAGGGGGAAAATTTCACTGAAAGCAGAGTCAGGCACTGGAATAAGTTGCCCAGGGTGGTGGTGGGGTCACCATCTCTGGAAGTGTTCAAGAGGCATCTGGACATGACACTTGGGAATATGGTTTAGAGGTGATTGTGGTGGTGCTGTGTTGACGGATGGACTTGAAAGTTTCTTCCAACCTTGATGATTCTGTGATTCCGTGATTCTGTGATATTGCAAGATGCTGGGTTCTCAGGAGGTTCAAGGTAAATGTTCAGCACTGGGGCATCTTGTCTTAAAATATGCAGCTGCATAACTCCTGACACCATTGCCTCAGTCCACAGGGCCACTTAACTGTGACACCTGACACTTTCAGCAGCCACGGATATGGGAGAACTGGACAAGCTTCAGCAAGGACCAAGCATGTTCAAATCTGAGCCACCCTCAGCTATCTGCTCCGGCTGAGGATTTCCTCCTTGGTCCCTCTGAATGGTCATTCACAGAGAGTGAATTCATCTCCAGGGGAGCCCCCAGGCTGCACGATTGCATGACTGCCTCTGACAGCACCACTGCAGGAAGCCCTGAGGCTTGTGCTGCTTCAGAGAAAGGAGGTGGCAGATGACTACGTCCATCTGCACTCTCTCCACTCATCCCATCCCATCCCATCCCATCCCATCCCACCCGATCCCACTCCATCCCAGCCCATCAGTAGTGTCAGGGACACAAACAAGGAAACCAAGAAGGACTACACTAAATAGCATTTTACTTTACAGGCACAATGCATGAAATATATATTAAATCTGTGCTACAGCTCCATATTCAGGACTTTTTTTGGATTAGTAGAACCCATTGTCATAGCTGCAATGAGCTGTCAGTTCCAAAATACCAGCAGGGAACATGGAAAAGATTTTTGATGTGACGGAACTCAAACTGGCATGGATTTTGCCATTTTGCTAGTGCCACTCCTCAAAGCTGAGCCCACGGGAACTGTCAACAAACACACCATACACCCTCCTTTAGCCTGCTGCCCTTCTCTCTGTGTATATGTGCAGATGTGTTGTCTGAAAATTCCTGCTTGTGTCTGGGAGATGCAGAAGATGAAGCACTGGAGCGCAGGAGCAGCTTTCCATGACCTCAGGTTCTCCTGGCAGAGTGCTGAGATGATCCACCTTTGCCTGTAAACCATTCTCCATCTTCTCTGGGACACCCAAGCTGTGGCAGCATCTTGGAGATAACTTCTAACACAGGAATATTTGTATAGTTCTCTCTCCTGGAGCTAGGCCAAGCTGCCTGTGGTTTGTGGCCAGCAATAACAAACGTTACAGCAGAAGACAGTATTTGTTTAACTGCTCATTCTGTCAATACTGCAGCTTGCAAAAGCCCAATTGCACAGCCAGAGCTGGCAACATGTTGGAAATCATCTGTTCTTGCACCAAGNATTGCAAGATGCTGGGTTCTCAGGAGGTTCAAGGTAAATGTTCAGCACTGGGGCATCTTGTCTTAAAATATGCAGCTGCATAACTCCTGACACCATTGCCTCAGTCCACAGGGCCACTTAACTGTGACACCTGACACTTTCAGCAGCCACGGATATGGGAGAACTGGACAAGCTTCAGCAAGGACCAAGCATGTTCAAATCTGAGCCACCCTCAGCTATCTGCTCCGGCTGAGGATTTCCTCCTTGGTCCCTCTGAATGGTCATTCACAGAGAGTGAATTCATCTCCAGGGGAGCCCCCAGGCTGCACGATTGCATGACTGCCTCTGACAGCACCACTGCAGGAAGCCCTGAGGCTTGTGCTGCTTCAGAGAAAGGAGGTGGCAGATGACTACGTCCATCTGCACTCTCTCCACTCATCCCATCCCATCCCATCNCTAGTGCCACTCCTCAAAGCTGAGCCCACGGGAACTGTCAACAAACACACCATACACCCTCCTTTAGCCTGCTGCCCTTCTCTCTGTGTATATGTGCAGATGTGTTGTCTGAAAATTCCTGCTTGTGTCTGGGAGATGCAGAAGATGAAGCACTGGAGCGCAGGAGCAGCTTTCCATGACCTCAGGTTCTCCTGGCAGAGTGCTGAGATGATCCACCTTTGCCTGTAAACCATTCTCCATCTTCTCTGGGACACCCAAGCTGTGGCAGCATCTTGGAGATAACTTCTAACACAGGAATATTTGTATAGTTCTCTCTCCTGGAGCTAGGCCAAGCTGCCTGTGGTTTGTGGCCAGCAATAACAAACGTTACAGCAGAAGACAGTATTTGTTTAACTGCTCATTCTGTCAATACTGCAGCTTGCAAAAGCCCAATTGCACAGCCAGAGCTGGCAACATGTTGGAAATCATCTGTTCTTGCACCAAGAGTAGGGGCTATTTTGCTGTGAGGTGGGACTCTGCCAGGCTTCACTGCTCTGGAGACCAGAGGGTGAGAGGCTGGGATGGGAAGGGGGTGTACCTGCTTTCCAGAAGAGGTGGTTCTACTTCCCTGTTACACTCTGAGCTTGGATGTTTCCAGCATAAAATTGTGTCCTTCCCTGCCTGGGTCTGACCATGCCTTCAGAAGCTTCTGCACCTCGGGTCTTGCCTTGTGGAAACGCAGAGCTCTGGCTATGAGACAGTCCATGAGCCAGGCTGCTCCTATCAAGGTGCATCAGTGTGAAGCCCTGACAGCAACAACCCCCAAGATACATGGCCTTCTCAAAATGCAAATAATGACAAGTCTTGGGTGGCACAGCTATCCGCACAGACTTTTTTCTGCCCGCAAGGAAGCTCCCTCAGGATGCTCCATGTGGCAGCAGGCAGCTTGGTCCTCTCCTGGCCTGAACTGTAAAACTACGCATGGTGACTTGCAAAGGGCAGATGCTCCACTCTGGATACTCAGCACACCCTGACACAAGAGACGTTATAGACCACAGAATCTCATAGACCGGATGTGGCATCACCTTGAGACTAGAAGGGACTTTGGATAAAGACAGGCCTGCCCTCCCGTTTCAGGTAGCTCAGCTATCCCTGCATTGTCCTATTTTAAAGTTCTTAAAAGATTAAGAGCTGTCTCCAGGCAGGAGGATCCTCCCTGAGTCTCACCTGAATCCTTCTTCCTGCAGCTGAAGCCTCTTAGTCATGATGTGCACCATGATCATAGCGGAGAGATCCACCCTCCACCTTCTCTGCAGATTTGAAGACTTCTCCTGCCTTCCTCTGCTGTCCATTCTCCAGGGTAAACTTCAGCACCTCCAGCTGTCAGGGCTCTGCTGATGATTGCTCATCTCAAAACACTCTCCAGTCCATACGATCCATATCTTTCCCAAAGTGCTGAGGCATCGGGAATTCCTTTCCCGAGGGCTTCCCCATTCACAGCCATGCCGTCAGATCTGCTCCACTGTGCCAGGACAACACTGAGCTAAAAATCACCACACGTTTGTGGGGTTTCAGCACTGCAGCACAGTTTGGCCCAGGTTCACACCCCAGAGCAGGGAAGGAGCAGCACCCAGAAGTCCCAGTACAGGGCTGACACTTTGGCCAGAGGCACAGGGTGAACTCTGAGAAAACCTACAGCAGACATCCCTGCACTCCTTTCAGCTCCTGCTATCTTGCTAATGGTTTCCTCAGCATCTGGCTGAGGTACAACACAGATCCAGATGAAGTGTTATCCATTGGTATTAGTACAAAGCCTAGAGCCCTGGAATGGCACAGGTTGCAAAAGCAGAGGAACTCAGAAGCCATGTGTTTTCTGGCATAGCAGGTGTAGCAGGTAGCTGTGTCTGTGGGCTTCTGCCAGGATGCAGGTAGGTTTTCTGGTGGAGCTTGGGAGTTCAAGAAGCATTTGGACAACACTCTCAGGCACAGGGTGAGATACTTAGGCCTGTCCTGTGCAGGGCCAGGAGTTGGACTCAATGATCCTTGTGGGTCCCTTCCAGCTCAGGAGAATCTATGATTCTAGGAAGAGGTAAGCACAGTGAGGGAGGCAGGCAGCCCCTGGCACCCAAGACCCTGACTCTGTACAGCACTTCTATAGCTGGCTTTGCAGCCCAGTCCCACTTTCCTCTCTGTGAAAGGCTTCAATTTTCTTTTTGTGATGGCTCAAGTTTGTTGTGAACCAGAATTGAAGTGTTGAGCTGGAAAAGCTGTTGGTTTCATTGCTCCTCAGAATAGCAGTTCTATTTCCTAAGCCTTATTTATAAATTGCTGGTGTTTGGGGTTTTTATGACAAAGATAGTGAGTTCAGGAAATCAGCAGTGGTTTCTGTTATCTGGAGCACAGCCACACGAAAGAGGGAAGAGGGTGTCACACTCCAGGAGCCTGTTCATGGAAACTAGTATCTCACTGCTTTGCCCCTTGAGCACCAGATATTTATAATCCCTCACACTTCCTCTTCCTGCTCCTTGCTGTCACCAGCTCCAAAACTTGCTCATACTTGTCACCCCACAAAAGGACTAACAGGGGAAGGCCACCTCTCTTCACTTCCTTCACTTCCATGTGTGATTCATTGCTCATGCATTGCACAGAACAACACAGAACGGTTGCAGCAGCTCAAGTTGTCTCCAGTGGACCTTCCCACCTACTGGTGTGCTTTGTCCTGGCCTTGGGAGTCCCCCCATCAACCCAGGTACACCTCTCATTCCTGCCCAGGCACAGCTCAGGTCCACACAAACCCTGACATGTCCCACACTTCTCGGGCACCTCAGAGCACAGAGCAGGAGGGTGCAGTGAGAAGCAGTGGGTGAATGGACAGCACATGGGGCACCCAGCTGCCCCAGGTCAGGCAGACCCCAGGGATCACAGTGGTTGCAGCATAAGGACATGGGCACCCACGGAGGCTCCAGCTCCCCAATGCAGATTGCAAATATAACAGTGAGACATCAGCAGCACAACCCTCCAAGGCATTCCCAAAGAAAGAGTAGGTGCTTGGAATCCCAAGGAGATCTCAAGATCTCCGAGAAGCCCAGAAACTGCTGCACGAACTGCAATACAGAAAAGATGTGGAATTACTGGAGCAGACAGGGCCAAAAATGAAGGGATTGGAGCATCTTCTATATGAGGAGAGGCTGAGAGAGCTGGGACCCTTCAGGTCCAAGAGATGTCCATTCCCTGTAGCACAGAGCTGATGACAACAGATGATCTCCTGGCCCAAGTAGAGGAGCCCATGGAGGCAAAGGATAAGGCAGGGATGCCACAGCAAGGCTTGTCAAGCTGGAAGACTTTAGAGCTCATAGCAGGCTGCCTCTGCCTGTGAGACTTGTGCTCCCTGTCCTGCCATCACAGCGAGTGTGGGCAGCCACAGTGAGCAGTGCAGACCTTTGCAGTGATTCAGACCTCGATCTGCAGGTTTGGAGCAGCTTTGTTCTAACGCAATGCTCCAGGGTGCAGCCACAGACTCTGCCATACCCCAGGTACAATATCTTAACGCAACTGCTCTGGGGACACCACCTGAGTGGGTGCCCTGAGAGAGCAGCAAGTGCATTCAGCTACCAGAAAAGCTACCTGTGCACAGACCCCCTCACCTGCCTTGTCCTCCCCTTCCCCCAACATCACCTGGTCCAGCACACACCCAGAGCTGAGGAACCCAAATGCTGCACAGTCCAAAACATGGACAACACCTGCCACATTCCTGAGCAGTGACACTGGGTCACCAGTCACAAGCTCAAAAGCATTCCCCTGTGGCCATGAAGCAAAGACTACGAAACACATGCTGAAATCTAGATGAACCCATGGAACACATGCATTTCCCATGTTGTCTCCAGTGAATGGTGATCATTCCAGGAGTGCCTGCAAAGTCTGTGTGCTGTGTCACCTGCTCCCACACCTTGAGAAGGAAACTGCGTTGCTCATACAACTTTGGGAAAGGGGATCTTAGCTGGGAATGCTGCAGAAACCTTGCAGCCTGGATCAGCTCCTCGTGTGGGGAGAGTAGCAGCAGTTCTCTGCTGCCTTGGGCTACTTTGCAGGGCCCACATCCATGCCGGACTTTGCCAGTCCTCTCGAGTCCAAACCCAGTCCAAATCCTCCTACCTGACAACATCCAGCTGAAAATGCCCAGAGGAGGTCCCAGACACTGTCGGGGCTGCACTGCCCTGGACACAACGTGGCTCCTGCTGTTTCTCCTCCTCCTGGTTGCTTCAGCCAGGTGCTCCTCTTTGCTCAGCTCTGGGGGAGCTCAGCTCCTGAGGCACAAGGCCCTTTGAACTTGTCATTGAGACTCTCATGGCTGAAGCACAGCTGGCAGGGGACTGCAGTGCCACCAAGGTGGAAGCTTAAAGCTGGTCCAGATTGCTCTCCAAGGGTGCATTGCATGAGATACAGTGGACCAGATTAATGCCACATATCCATAGCAAGAAGTAGACCTTGCTTCCCACCCCAGTGCCCTTCCTCCCTGCTTATCAAGAGCTCCAGCACTAGATGAACTCCTGTGTGTGCTGCTGGAAGTCCCTAAAGCATCAGATAACTACACCAGTGAGAAGGCAATTCAGCTGCCTGCAAAAACACAGCCATGGAGCACAATTCCATGTGTGGTTTCCTCAGGACAACAGTGACATAGCCACCTCACTCCAAGATATGGGAATGCTTTCACAGTGCTGCTGAAAAGTGCAGCACAACCAAGCCACAGCCAGGAACACAGGAAGAGTTGTGGTAGCCCAAATCTCACCCAAAACCTCCACCTTTGTCCCAGGTGAGAGGCCTGTAACTCCATGTAGAGCTGTCCCCCGGCTTTACATTGGTGTCTCCCAGGGACTGCAGTTTTTTAATGTGGATTTTCCCATTTCAGACCCTCAGCTTTTCCCTAAACTCATTTCATGTTCTCAACTGCAGAGCCCAACTCAGACCTTGCCAAGGCCAGAACTGGCAGCACTTGTGGTCACTAGTGTCAGGAAATGAGATATTTAAGGGTGCCAGCATATGACTGGCACCATCTCATGTCTCTGCTGGGTGCATCAGGGAGACCCCAGTGACAGGAGAACCTCAGAGTCTGGCCTTGGCCACTTCTCCACTGAGATATGCAGGAGCACCCCTTGAGACAACCCCACCATGTACAACCCTGTCCATAGACTCAGCAGCAGAGAGAGATGGATGGGGCAAGTGGAGGAGGGTGGGGGAGGAGGGAGGGATGCTGCTCCCACTCCTCCTGTACCCCCCCATACCCATAGCACCAACTATCCCAACACCACTGTCCCCGAAGCCCAGGCAGGAAGCTTCTACAAACTGCAAACACCTTTCACAAGCCCACAGCATGGCCGTGGCAGCAGGAGGAGGGTTCCTCTCCCCACCTGGCAATCATCTACTTTCACCAGCTTGTCCCTTACACAACAGATGCCTTCAGCAGTGTTCCCAAAAAGGGCAATTGAGTTTTAATCCTGACAATGGCAGCAGCAACAAGAGCTGTTTTCCTAGCATCACATATTCCAATAGCTCCCATGGATTTCAGTGGATACCGGCCAGCAATGTGCATTTTCAGATAGCACATATTTTCAGTTTACTCCCAATAAATTAATAATTCACTTAAGCATACAGACCATTTTCTTCATGTAAAAAGAAAACCTGTCCACATGAGAGCTGGCCTTCCTTTGGCCACAAACCCCTTTGCTTTGACTGATCTCCATGTACACTGCACCAGGCCAGCAGTGCTGCTTGAGCCACTGACACACCACCCTGGTGACATGACAAGATGACTAAAGCTCAGGCGGGCAGCAGCAGCAGGGCTGCTCGCTGAGATAGGCACAGCTGTGCTTCTTTCACCACAAACACCAACAGATGTTTTCTTCTGTATTTCTAAGATCAGAAGCAGGTCCTGCTCCCTGTCAGCTTTTACCAAGATAAAAAGGAGAATGGATGATGCAAGAAAAATTTGCTTCTTTATTTCTTCAAAATAAAACAAATATTTTCCTGTAACTGGTTTGCTATTAAGCAAAAAAATTACCTATCAGTGAAATCCCTGGTTTAGCTGGCAGGTTGTTCTGCTGAAGCTTGGCCTAAGAAGAAATGTCCAGCTCCAGAAAGATGTTGTTGCAGATGAAGGAAACAGCACTGTCCTGCCATAAGTACCTTCTCCCCAGAACTGTGTGCAGCCTCCTGAGGTTGTTCAGGCTCTGACAAGGGCCCTTGCATCAGCCTTTCTCTTCTCTATATAACCAGCAGTTTCTCACACATCAGTAACTCTGTCCTGTCCTACCCCAACACAGTGGCAACTCAGGGACCATCATCAGCCCACAGCCTGAGCCAGGGGCCAGCAGAGCTCACTTCTGCTGCAGGAGGGGGCCAGCTGGAGAACAAAACCCAGGGTCTTTTGTCCCAAAGCCCAGTGAAGGGTCTAGAGGAGAAGCAATACGAGGAGCACCTGAGGTCACTTGACCTGTTCAGCTGGACCAGAGGAGACTGAAGGCAGAGCACACTGAGAGCTACTCACAAGGGGCAGTGCAGGGGCAGCTCCAATCTCTGCACTCTGACCAGGGACAGGCCCCAGGGAATGGCCGGAGCTGGGCCAGGGCAGGCTCAGGCTGGAGCTCAGGGAAAGGTTCTTCCCCCAGAGGGTGCTGGGCACTGCCCAGGCTCCCCAGGGAATGGGCACGGCCCCGAGGCTGCCAGAGCTCCAGGAGCGTTTGGACAGCGCTGCCAGGGATGCCCAGGGGGGGATTGTTGGGGTGTCTGTGCAGGGCCAGGAGATGGGCTCCATGATCCTTGTGGGTCCCTTCCAGCTCAGGAAGGTTCTACAGTTCTGTGAAGTCCCTGCTGCAGGCTCAGCCCACAGCCACCACGCACAAAACACAGCCACACATGACAGAGTCTGAAGGTCTCCTCTGACAGCAAAGGCTGTGGTGCTTTGCCCTGGCTTTGGAGGAGCTGCTGGGGGGCAGGTCCCCAGGCAGTACCAGGGCTCTTCCAGGGGCACAGCCCAAGAGGAGCAGCTCCGGCTGCAGGCAGCCACAGGACTGGCACAGCTGCACTTGGCCAAAGCAGAGTCAAAATGCAGCCACTGCAGAGCTGAGATCCAGCCACCCAAACAGGCTCTCCACGCAGGACACTCTCCGTGCTCTGACGCCTATGATGCCAATCAGGTGACAACAACACAATTTGTTTTCAGGAATACTGAGCTAGTGAATAACAAAAATAGGAACCTGACAAACAGGTCCCAGTGACCTGGATCCCAGGCAGCTCTCCCAGGACAAAACTTTCAGTTGCCCTGAGTCACCCGCCCTGATCCTCCCCTGGCCACGCGAACCAGAGCTGCCAGCACCCAGCCCATTCACAAGCTTGCATCTTCCCAGGGCTTTGCTGTAATCCCTGCTCAACACCTGGACTCATTACTGGAGTGGAAAAGTACTTGGTGATCCTAATACAGTCAGGAGAATGAGAGGGGCAGGTGTGACATTGGATGGTATAGCCATGAGGGTCTGGAAATACCAGGAAGAGTTTTGGTGCCACATCAACCCTGGAAAAACAGCCACTGACATCTCAAAAGGAGGTTGCCTAACATGAAGGAAAGAGAAGGCAGATAAACAGCAACAGCTATTCCTAAAGATAATGAAAGAAACACGACTCTACAGCCCCTCCAAAGACTCACTGCCACAGCCCCAACCACCCCAAACTCCAAATGCAAGTCAGTTGCATGAGGCAACAGCAGACCAGAGAAACCGCCACAGCTAATCTGCCTCAGCACAGCAGCAATGCAGGTGCCTGGAGATAACAAGAAATAACCCCAAGCCTCTCTGGCTCCCTGCCCCAGAGAAAGCTGGGTCTCACAGGAGCAGCACTTGACTGAGAAAGCCCCACTGCTGTCCATCTCCACTGACCCCACCACCACACCAGGTCCTGGGAGGAACAGGCAGAGGGACAGGGTGTGACAGGGGGACCCAAGAAGAGCCAGTCTTGACCCATGATGAGACAGGACACAGTAGGCTTCCTGCCAGAGAAACCACAGCCCTGCTCTGTCCACCTGTGCCTCAAATCCAGCCTGAGGGAAATCATGGTGACCAGAAAGGCCATGCAGTGATGACCGTAAGCCTTGGCAGCAATGTGAGCCCAGCCTTGGGCAAAGCAACTTCTCACCCTGAAGCAGATCTGTGAGTCACTCACATGAGAGGGGATGACTCCTTGGCTTGTCTTTAGAAGGGAAAGAACATGCTGGGGGACCTGGGCAGGACAGCCATGGGACTGATGGGACCATGCAAGAGCAGAGCCCCATGACTTGGCACGTGGATCATCCCTTGGACACCAGAACCAGCTAGTTCAGGGTCTGTGTACCACAGACTCCATATAGAAACCTGGAAAACTCCCAGGTGGAAAGGAAGAATAGAAGTGGGAAACACCAAGAGAGCACAAGCAAAGCCTGTGCAGGCCGGTGGCTCAGCTGTGGCCAGCAGCAGGACAGAGTCAGTGCCTCAGTTTCCCTGGCTGCAGCAAGCCACGGAACTGTGCTGGGGAGGGATGACAGCACGGGGAAGAGGTGAATGGTGACACGTGCACCACTCCTGCTGAGGCAGGAGCTGGTGACACTTGCGGCCCTGTAGCATGTCAGAGGCTGTGCTGGCAGACTGGTCTGGCAGGCTGCCTGTTCCTACCACGCTCGGAGCAGCACCTGGCGCCCTTTGGGCCAGGCTCAGGCTGCACATCCATGGCTGAGTGGTGCTTGGGCTGCCAACCCTCTCCAAAGCAGGACGGATTTTCTGCTGTCAGACCCTATATGGAGGTCCCTGAGGGCTCAAGGGGCAATAAGTGGAATCTCTGGGCAGAGTGGGGGCAGGCAGCTAGGAGGGCTGGGGCTCAGGTACCACACCACCTGTATTGGGGTTGACTCTGGCACAGGACAAGAACCCCCTTGGGCCTTTGAGGCTGAAGTGCAGCCATGGTACAAGCCTAAACCCAAAGCAGCTGCCCTGGCACAAGCGCTGCCAGGAAAGAGCCAGGATGCAGAGCAGGAACTCACCAAGTGCCAGCCCCACTCTGATGGGCATCAGTAAGGAGAGCCCAGACCCCACTGCCCCTCCTGCTTCCTGCCAGCATCCCAGCCCCACAGGGACATCCAGGGAAGCACAAGGTGGTGCTGAGCTTGGTCTGGTCACTCTCCATGAGACCAGGAACCAGGAGCAATGAGCAGAGCAGGAAGCAGGCCCAAAGGAAAGCAAACAAGAGAAAGCAATTGAGGAAGCTCGTGTCTCATTCATGTGCGTCTCAGCCAAAGTCCAAAGAAGGAGGCTCTTGCAAAGGACACTGGAAAAATTCCAGTGATGTTATCTGCCCCCACAGAGCAAGATTAGCCCAGAGGAAAAAAAAAAATAAGTTGTTTACAAGCTGGGCAAGCCAGCTTGGTGGTTGGAGCACATAGGGTGCTGGGATCAGCTGCATCTGCCGCTCCCGGGGGAGCACCAACCCCTCCTGCCTGGCTCTGGCCTCAGCCACCTTTGCACTCTTTAGTGGCCCTGGCAGGCGAGGTGCTGCTGAGGGGCAAGTGGGCCCACATCAGTGCACACAGGAAGCTGTGTGCCCAGTATGCATGTGCAAGGAGCTTGCACACCCACCACTTGCACATTTGGCAGGCTCCCACAGAGCTGAGAGGAGGCCCAGCCTTCCCATCCTTGGCATCCCAGCAGGGTTAATGGCTCCCCAGAGCTGGCCCTTGGCTGCAGACCAGTCCCTGCACCCACTGGGGCTGTCAGGCTTCAACCCACCTTTTGCCCCCTCCAGTGGGCTCATTGCATCCCTTGGCTCTGCCTAGCACCTCCTGCCTTTTATGACGTGTTTCCATCTAAATGCAGATGAGAATCACAGGCTAATGTAGCACCTGGATTCTGCCCTCCTGGAGGACCCTTTTACTAAGCAGAAATCAGGGAGACGAGATTTGGGGTTGCTGTTGGGTGAATGCTTGTGTGGCTGCTGTGTGGCTGTGCAGTTACTTGTGCCCAGAGAGGAGCCACACCTGAGCTCTTTCCTTTTCCTCCTTAATATTTGGGGTTTTTTTTAAATCTTAATGTAAAATCTTTTCTGCTGCACACCCATAGTTGTTCTCAGAGAAACCCACACTCATCCCATCTCTCTCATCTAAAAGGCATTTGCTCAAGGAAGCTCCATGCTGGCACGAGCCTGTTCCTGCCCTACATGTACTGAGGGATGGTACGATACCATGACTGTGCTGGGCAAAGTCCTTCCCTGTAAATCACCTATGGGGTGACAACTCTACAGACCCATCACCAGGCAGGCAGTGTCTGGGACACCTTCCCAGGAGATGTTGCTCTGCCCTGCTCACAGCCCCCATGGAGCTCAGATCTAGCACGCCTCCTTGCTGGGCCATGCTGGTACCCATGGCCCTGATGGCACTACAGATTACCCACATCCTGCCCAGTGAATGGTCCTTGTCACCTTAATTGTCCATGTCAGACCCATCTGGGGACAAGAAATAGGTTAGGTAACAGGGTGTCTCAAAGAATTTGCTGTTGCCAGTTCTCTTTCTCAGAGACACCTTTAAGTGTAACTCAGTGTCAAGAAGACTAATATTTAATTTAACTTCTAAATCTTGCCTTGTTTACATACTTATTTAAAGCCAAACTGAAGAAATTCCATCAGAATTTGCTCCTGGTTCAGTATTTATAGCACCATAGTCTCTGCTAGACTTCTCAGCTTCAGAACTGAGGTTTGCAAACTGTGATGGTCCTTAAACAAACAAAAAATGACAGTGCATTGCACCCCCTTCTCATCTCCTGGTTGTCAATAAACTAATCTGCTGGGAAAGCTTTAGATGTGCAGCAGAGACTCCCTAGGATCCTTTCAGATCTGGTATAGAGACCTATAGCAGCTGATAGTGAATATTTGATTAAAGTGTATGTCTCAAGATAGTCAAACATTAGGTAGAAAAACTTTCAACCCCTTGGCAGTGCAGGGAGGGGCAGCAGACGTGCCCCCAGGAAGGACTTAAAGGAATCAGATTGTGTCAACCCTTCCACCAGAAAGGGAAAAGCAGGCCCTGTGGGGTGGGCAGTGTGGGCTCCAGGACTCTCCAAGTCCAACAGATCTGTTTAGCCTCCCTGTGCCTGGTTTGTGGCCCCTCTTTCTTCCCAGGAGCCTGAACCACCAGCCAGGAGCTGGCTATGGGCTGGTGAGCTGCTGTAGCATCCCCACCACCTTCCTCAGGAACCCCTCCTGCCCTTGCTTTTCCAAGTACCCAAACTGTAGGTGCCACCTTGGCATGATGGGGACAGATGAAGTGAGGACAGGAAGTTTATGGAGAACAAGGCAGGCGGGAGCTGGTTGCTGCCACACACAGGCGTTTAATAGCTGATCCTTCCCATCACTGTGAGCTATTGACATTCTCCACCCCTCAGGAAACAGTGAGTGCTTTAGCAATCCAGCTCTGGACTCATCCAGCCCAAGATCTTCCCAAATGCCACAGCCCACCAGCTGCTGGGCCCATGGGAGCTACTGCAAGCCAACAGCATGCAAGAGAAGCATCTGGCCTGCTACCCGCCATCTTCTGGAAAAACAGTACTTCAGGAATACTTTGTTGTGATACAGGACAGAGAGCTGCAAGGAGTTTAAGCCGATGTGGAGGTGAGTTACGCACACATGCCCACAGCAAGACCCAGATACAGCAACATCAGGCAGTTGTACCTGATGGATCTCAGTCTAGGTCCCACTTCTACAGACTTTCAGCCTCCTACTGTGCATTTCTACTCTCTGTATTTGTCCCTCAGTGAGTGAGGACTGCAAAGGGGCTTCTGCTGGGCATTTGTCCCTCAAAGCCAAGCTTCTCCCCTAACATGATGTTCCAAATTGCTTTAGCACTTATCTGCACACCTCAATTGCTTTGAAACCTGCAGGAGCTCTGTAGAACCAAGCCTTGACTTAATTGGGCATCCAGGAGTCTTTGAATAATGGGGGTTCTCAGATCCTTCCATATACACCCAAACACATAGCTCACATCACTCCTCAAATTCTTCTGCAATCTCCACGCAAAGGTACCTCACACCCCACAGCTGAGGGTGGATTGTAAACCAAAATGCATAGTGAGAATCGTTTGGTCCAAGGTAATTCCCCAAAAAGTCCTTTACCCACTCTCCATTCATCACTACATCTTGCACTCTACAAAGCTCTTTATAAAAATGTTCTTCCCACACCCCAGCCCAGAACTAAGCATCTCAGACTCTTGCAAAAAAAAGGATTTTGTACTTGAGATCAGCAACTGCAAGTAGCAAGAACCAGTTCTGATACGTGCAAAACCTTACAAGATGAAAGTCTTTGCATCTCTGCTTACAAAAAGCACATGTCCCTGCCACCTCTCATCCCTGGGGAGCTTGGGGGTAGGATTTTACCACCAGAATACCACTGGAGCTGCACAGTCAATGCATGATGATCAGGGATCAAATATGTGGAGGGAACATCTCACATAAAAAAGTCATAGGTAACACAGAGCCGTGCATCAGGCTGCCTCCTAAGAGGAAAAAGAGAAGATCTGCAATGTGCTGGTGGTCAGATCCCTGAACTGCTGCCCACCCACATGGATGCCTTGACCTGGCACACAGACACATGGGCAATGCTGCCACATCCCCAGTCATACCGAGGCAAACTGGTGCCACTGGAGCAACAATCTGATTAATTCCCAGCCTGGGTAACGCACCCTTGATAACACAGGGCTGATGATACCAGTACAGCCAGCCTGGGGAAGTCCCATGTCAGGAAGCCATGAATGACACACTGCTGGAGGTGGCTGATGTGGTGACTTCAATCAGGGCTCACTGACCAACAGCCCAAGGGCTGGTTCTGGCAGTTTATCTGCTTTCCCAGAAAGACCAGTCTGTCCATGGGCTAATGACAGATGGCAGGGCAGAGGGGAGAGACACAAGCCTGGGGTTAGATGGGTCACACACAGTGTAAATATGGCTGCCGCGGTTTGGGTCCTTAATCCTCAAGACCTCAGCACAACAAGGACCCACTGGTTGTTCTGGGCCAAAAAGAGCAGTGAGAGAGGTGCTACCAGAACTGGTCAGCCCTTTCTCAGCTCTGCTCCCAGCCACCAGCTGGGCAGTGTGAATTGCAGCAGGCCAGTCTAAGCTGGTCCCTGTAAAATAAAATATTACTGGTTCAACAACAGGAAGCCCTCAGGACACAGAGCACAGGAAGTTGGCACACATGTAGCAAACAGGGAGGCTGTGGATCTGTGGACACCTCTGCCCACCGCAATGCCTCCCATCCCCCTGTGCCCTTCCATTCCTGCAGGCACTGCTTCTTCTCAAACACCCCAGGTCATGCTGGGGAAACATTTAGGGACAATGGCACAAAGCTGGCACATAGCTCTATTTCCGGTCAAAATATTTTCAAACTGGATGAGTAGCTGATTGGTCTTACCCTTCCAGGAGATGGGCATGAGTGAGGATAGAGGGGACCTTCCCATTTGTGTTCAGCAAGAGTGTTCTCTCATCTACTAATTTGTTTCCAAAATGAAAGGCAATTTACCACCTTTGGGGTCTTCTGTAATGCAAATGCTGTGGAGAGCCCTTTCCCACCTGTTACACCAGTCCAAGAATTCCTGCCCCTGCCCAGGTCTTGCAGGACACACCACACCTCTCCTCCAAGTGAGAGATGTTTTCATGGCTGGATGCCTCTGAAAAGACAAGGGCAGACACTCCCCTAGCATTTATTCCTCACCTGGGTGTGCATCTGCAGGTGAGCTTATAGGAGGCAGGTATATGTATGTGAGCGTGTGTTTATTCGTACTAAAAATGCATTTGTCAAAATCTCCACAGTTAAAAAACAATCATTACGTAATTATATTGAACAATTAACCAACTGATTCATCAGCTAGAGGCTCACCAACAACACCTGAGATCTATCCCAGCCACTTAGCAAGGCAGAAGGTGACACAAACAAAAGCAACTCCCAGAATGTCCTGGAGATTTATGGCCCTGTGTTCTGTCCTGGTAAGAGAAGACACTTTCCATTCCTGGCTGCTGGCATCTCAGAACTGAAGGCTCCCAGGTGTTATCTGCTCTGAGCTGCTGGTTTAAAGTGTTTTGATACAAAGGTATTCCTTATAAGTAACCCTTCAGGTCAGTACCATGGCTCAGAACTCACCTAAGGTGCCCATGCTGCCTGACTTAGTTCCTTCATGGTAGCATGTACTTAGACCTTTCCTCTGCTCACCAGGGTCTGCAAGCACCATGAACATGCAGAACGCTTAAAACTCCACGAAACAACCTGCTCCAAGCAGGCAGAAAAGATCTGTCTGTCACTACCAGACCCATGGTCTGTAATGCTGTGGTTAACGGTTGTCTGGGAGAGGACAGAGACAAAGAATGAAGTTGGGGAAGCAAGTTGAACTTTGTAATTCTCTGCCTTCCAAGCAGGTAACTATGCAACACCAATATCTTTTTAAAAGAAATCTCTAGGTTCCTTCAAAACACAAAGCAGACAAGGAAGATCACCACTGTTCTTTCATACACCAACTGGAAAGCACCACATCCTGCAGAGAGCACCAGAGCTGCTGTAGTCTAGGCCCATGGTGATACAACTTGGCTAGCACAGCTCAGCAAGTAGGCATGTGGGCTGCATTGGGACCCTGTGAGACAAAGCTGACCTCAGAGGTGAAAAAGACACTGCTGCAGACAGCTATACCAGCAAACCCGTGTGTAACAATACCCTCGGTACCATCTGTGTTTGAAAGGTTGGCACATCCTTGCTAGGAAGATGCTGCTGGCCAAGTAACCAACCACCCAGCTGATGCCACCAACTCGGCCACTAACCTTGGCCCTGGGAGCGCCTGACAAAGGTGCACCCTTCAGCATAAACAGGGAGCTCAGCACAAGCTCCGCAGTGGGACCTGAGGCCCAGCCAGCCAGTGTGTTAGCGGGTACAAAGACTTGGGCAGTGGCACTGAGAGGAGGAAAGCACCGGAGACATGACTCCAGAGAGGTGACGGT
>VXAD01001400.1:0-53042 GCA_013399195.1 Dicrurus megarhynchus
CCGGCCCGCCCCGCGCTCATTGGCCGAGGCCGCTGCCCATCGCCCCGGCCGGCCAATCAGGGCGCGCCCCTCTGGCGGGCGCGGAGGAGCCGCGGCCGCAATAAGACGCGCGGTCCGCCCCTCGGCCGGCCCGGCGGCGGCTCCGGCGCTCCCCGTCAGGCGGCGCGGCTTTCGCCCGGTAATTCCCGGCAGCTCAGAGTCGGGCGCGGGTAGCGGCCGTGGGGGACGGGGTGGAGCGGCCCTGGGCGCGGGGGGGCTCCCTCGGCGGGGCTGTTCCGGCGCTCCGGGGAGGGATGGTGGTGTTGTCCCCCGGGCAAGCGGCGGCTCCCCGAGGGGGCGGTGGCTGCGAGGCACCGCGTGTGTGTCCGCGGCTGTGTTTGCGTGCCCGTGGCTCTGTTTGTGTTTGTGTGCGGGTCGCCGCCCCGCGCTGGCAGCCGCGGGTGTTTGCGCGTGTCCGGGAGGTGCTGCCCTACTTCTGGCTGAGCCTCCGTGCTCGGGGAGGGCTGGGACACGCAGGTGCTCAGCACAGGGACGCCTTATAAAAGGGATGAGCAGGGGAGCTTGTCCCGGCTGGAGCAGGAGACTTGGAAGTGACCGCCTCTGGTATTAGACCTTAAAATTGTGCTTGGCCAAGAGCTCTGCCGGTGTAAGATGTTACCCTGAGCACCGTGCGCTGCTCTGCTGTGCTGGGGCTCTGGGTTTCTGTTCTATCACAGAGTGAACCACAGAATGGTTTGGGCTGGAAGGGACCTTAAAGGCCATTTGGCTTCAACCCCCCTGCCATGGGCAGGGCACACCTGCCACTAGACCACGTTGCTCAGGACTCCAACCAGCCTGGCCTTGAACACCTCTAGCGATAGGGCATCCACAGCTTCTCTGGACAACCTGTTCCAGTGCCTCTGTGCTGGCTCCAGGTCTGCCGTCTGTATCCTCCATGGTGTCCCAGAGCTTTTGGTAGATTTCTGCACACTAGAGCTATGGCAATTGCAGCCTAAACAAATCCTAGGGAGCAAATGATATCCCGGGGCATGTGGGAGACGTGAAACTTTCCCTTGTTGGAAATGCAGGAGCTGTGCGTTGGCATCTCTTTTCGGGAGAAGGCGTTTGGTAGCTTTCCCGGTTCATACGAGGGGTGTGTGCTCTATTTCTTTACCAGCTTTGAGAGCAAATGGTGGCTGGCATAGCCATTTGCACTTGTGGGCTCTTTCTGTGAGCGCTTGGTGTTTATTCTTCCCCTGCAGGTAACCAGCCAAGAGCGTGTGGTGGCCTCTGTATAAAGCAGCTCTTGAGTCTGTGCTGGGATTTGTGTAGGTTGTTCCTTTGCCATAGGAAAGGTGAGTAGGATTATTTCCATGTGTTGCTCTAAGGCTTTCTAGTTTAAATGCTTCCAGAAGTGGACTGATATTTAAACAACCCTGTGACTGCTAGTTCTTTCTAAATTTGTTTGAGAATTGTGCTTCTGCCTGATGTTTTATGTAAGTGAACTGGAGTTTATGGCACCCAGATGATATTTGGTCTCCGTGTAAGTGTATCTTTTACGCTAACTAAATTTTTTATTGTTTTTGGCTAAAAGTACCAACTAAACTTTTGCAAAGAGGTGCATCACCCCTATTGTTGGGTCTTAATTTGGTTTTGTAAATTATGTATTCTATTCCTGTGGATAATAGAATCAGTTAATCTGAGTAACGAGGTATCTGCAGAGATAGAGCTTTCTGTGGAGCTGTTTGATGTGTAGTAGTCCATGCTGTGAACACACTGCAATTTTTTAGTTGTATCTGTGGTATGTTCGGGAAGGACCAGTTGCTTTAGTTGGAAATGCTATCAAATCCTTGTTTTTGTTATAAAGCTGGGATCTTAAAGGGCGTAGTGTAGTGTTGTATCTGATGTGACAATGACACCTGACTCCTAGCAATAGTTAATTTCTTTGCTTAAAGTGCAGCTGATTGCTGGGAGTGGAAAAAGTGGACCACACAGGGGATTTTGTCTGAGATGTTCCTTGCCATACACAAATCTCAGCCTGCTTTTGCATGAAATAAGACTTCCTTTTGTATTTATCAACTGTCAGTCCTGTGTCAAACAATACCTCCTGATATTGTCTAAAAATCTCGGTCCTCAAAGGCTTTTTAATCCTGAGCTGTGCCTTTAGGCAGAAGTTAGAGCTGGGGAGGTTTTGCATAGTGCCCTTGTGTGATGTATACTCTTTCTTAATGTAAAATTAGAGGCTGCTGTTACAAGCAAGATCAGATTCCTGAGTCTGTTAATGAATTCAACTTTTCTAGACACTTTTTTTGAAAGTCTGGAAAAATGAATGCTGGTATTGTGCTGGGTGTTTCCCAAAACCCAGAATGCATGGGCCTATCCCATCCTGCTGACCCAATTCGGGGTCACAGTGGGCCTGAATTTGAGATGCTTGGAGTGTGATTGAAGCAGCTCCAACTGATTTGAGATGATGGGAGCTCCCTTACGTGTGTTTCTTACAGAAATCTAGCCCAACGTTGGGTGTGCAGAAATCAGAGCTCAGTCTCCCATGACTGTCCATGGTTTTGAGAGCACTTAATATTCATCTGGTGTGCAGCAGTCCCCCCAGTGCAGAGAGTTGTGTTTTTGTATTTTTTCCCCTGCTCTGTCCATTGCCATCTAGCCTGTGTCTCAGGTCAGAGGGGTCAGATGGGGCTTGCAGAGTTGCAGTCCTGTGTTAGATGGACCTTTCAGGCATCCCATCGTCTGCTAGCAGATCTTTGACCACCTTGGCAAACCCTTGGGTGTGTGGTCAAAATGTCTCTCCCACTGAAGACAATCCAGAGGTGATGCTGCTTGGGCAAGAAGAAAGAGAAAGGTACTGTTTGACTTTATGAATGTGTAGCTGTCTGACTTAATGAGGACAGCAAATAGGCTTTTTGTGCCCACTCCAAAAGTAAAAGTGTTAATCCTGGTGCTTAAGAATCTGGCATTGTAATTCACAGACATGAGAGGAAAAACAGCAGACTTGAAAGTCAGGAAGAGGATGGGATAATCTGTGAGGTCCCTTATGGATTCAGTGAAATGAAGACTTGCTAGTTGTACATTGCACCCAGAGTACCTGTGTTGTCACACTTGAGTGTGGAGGAATGATGGGGGAGGTGGCCTGGGGAAAAGATCAAGCATAGACTGGCATAATTAGCAGGACAGGATAGGGATATGAGGAAGTTATGTAGAGTGTGACTATGTTGACATCTCCTTTGAGAAAAGCTGATAAGGTTCTGTGTGTTGCCAGTTCCAGTTCTGTGGTGCCACTCTCCAGTTCCTCTGGCTGGGGGCCACAGCTGCTGTCTGTGCTGGCATTCCCTCGGAGCAGTCAGGGAAACCTGTAGGCTGGAGCAGCTTGTCCAAATCTGCTCCTAATCAATTGTTTAAGTGGGCTAGTTGCAACAAGCTGGGGGAAGGATGGCACTTTTCCCTCCCACATGAGGTCTCCCGGTTTGGAATTCCTCCCACTCTCGATTGTAAAATACTCAGCAGACACTTGTTTCTTTGGTTGTTTTGATTCTGATAGTTGTTTACTTTTTACTGCCATATTGCTGCTTGTAATGCATTATCTGAGATGTTTGATGTGTCTGTCTCATGTCTTTGTCCAGATGTATCATTATTAGATGCCAGACCGGCTGCCCTCTGTGCTAAGCTGCAACCAAAATGGCAAAGTATAGGCTCGTTCTCCTAAGGCATGGGGAAGGAGCCTGGACCAAGGAGAATCGCTTCTGCAGCTGGGTGGACCAGAAGCTGAGCAGTGATGGGATAAAGGAAGCTCAGAACTGTGGCAAACACCTCAAAGCGCTGGGCTTCGAGTTTGACCTCGTCTTCACCTCTGTGCTGAGCCGCTCCATCCAGACTGCCTGGCTTATCCTGGAAGAGATGGGCCAGGAGTGGGTCCCCATTCAGAGCTCCTGGCGGCTGAACGAGCGTCACTATGGAGCGCTGATCGGGCTCAACAGAGCGGAGATGGCTCTGAATCACGGCGAGGAGCAAGTGAAAATCTGGAGGAGAAGCTACGATGTTACCCCGCCTCCCATCTCTGAATCTCACCCCTACTACGAAGAGATCTACAACGACCGCCGCTATAAATGCAGCGATGTCTCTCAGGAAAATCTCCCAAAGGCTGAAAGTCTCAAAGACGTCCTTGATAGACTCCTTCCCTATTGGAATGAAAAGATAGTGCCAGAACTGAAAAGTGGCAAAATGATTCTTATCTCTGCTCATGGGAACAGCAGCAGGGCGTTGCTGAAGCATGTGGAAGGTAAGGGTCTTTGTTTTAGCCTTCCCCTCTCCTCCTTACTCAATGGCTTGGAGCTTTAGATCTTGTTCTGCAGTGTGTATTGCTTACCTGGGCAAGGTAATCATGTCCGTGGTCTCCAAGGAGAAAGTAAAAAGTTGGTCAAGGAATCAGACCAGGAGATGTGGAAAGGGGGAGAGAATTAGTTAGGTTAATGTAGTTAAGAAAAGGGCCAGATGCTTTCATTTTATTTCTCACTGCTCATTTAAAACTACCATATTCAAACTAACTTTGTGGTTGGTTTAGATAGGCAAAAAATCTGCAGGCTCAAATTATTTTTGGATTTTTTTCAGCTGCTTTGTCAGGTTTGAAATAATCATCTCTTCACTGAAGAAGCATTGGTGTAACACAGCGGAATAAAAGTGCTTGACTTGGGTTGGGGAAGATGTTCTTGACTGATGGGTCACCCTGATAATTTTTGCTTAAAAGTTATGTGACAGGGAGTTCTGCAGAGAGTAGGCACTTGCTAAAGCTTGTGGAAATACTGTAGCATATCCCAATATAGAAAATGCATCCCAAAAAATAGCCAAGTTGGCAGCTTAGCATAAGGTTTATTTATCACAGAATGGCTTGTGTTGGGAGATACCTTGTAAAGGCCGTCTAGTCCAGTCCACCTGCAATGAGCAGGGACATCTTCAACTAGATCAGGTTGTTCAGAGTCCTGTTCAGCCTGGCCTTGAATGTTTCCAGGAATGGGATATCTGCTGCCTCTTTGTGCGACAGTGTTTTACCAGCCTCATCATAGAAATTTTCTTTCTTATATCTAGTCTGAAACTATCTTCTTTTAGATTAAAACCATTCCCCCTTGTCCTGTTGCAACAGACCCTGCTAAAAAGTCTGTTTCCATCTTTCTTAGAGGCCCTCTGGAACCTTCTCGTCTCCAAGCTGAGCAGCCCCAACTCAGCCTTTCCTCACAGGAGATGTGCTCCATCCCTCTGTTCATTTTTGTGGCCCTCCTCTGGTCCTGCTCCAACAAGTCTTTCCTGGGCTGGAAATCCCAGAACTGGTCTTGAAAAGGACTTATTTGGGACTTAACGATAAAAAACATCCTTTTCATTGTTAGATTCTTCCTTCCCTTCCTCTTTCATCTCCTGGCTTCCAGGCCATCCTAAAGTGGAAGTTGAACTATGTTAATTTTTTTGTGGGTAGAGCAGAATTTAGTGACTATATATGCCTGAATGCAGCCTACTACAGTTGTAGCTACAGATATGCACAGACTGGGTTGTGTCCACTCAGGTTTTTTTTTTAGTTATAAAATCCTCTGTTCTGTGGCTCTGCCTGCTGAATACTTTTTGCATTTGACCATGCTGGAACAGTCAGGACATCAGGAGTCAGAAGCCTGGGAAATAAGCAGGTACAAGTGGCTTCTGGAGCTAGGGAGGCTGTGAATCCTGGGCTGCAGGTCGCTGCTTGGATGAAGGAGGAAGGGCTGGTTCAGTCAGTTCCATGATGTGGTCAGAGTGGTTGTCCACACTGTGAAATGATAAAGGAAAAAGGGGAAGAGGGATCTGCAACTGTGGTGACTCCCCTGCCTCCCAAGAACTGAACCAGCTCCATGAAACTGTGCTGGCCAAGCCCTTTGGGGGTGAGATGCTGACAGCTGAATGTAGCTTCCAGCACAGACTCTGGGCCACCTTCTGTGCAGGCCTGCATGGGGGCTGGCAGCATCAGGGACCGGGAGGGGTTACTTTGGATTTAGTATGGCTGGATTTCTTGCTGCAATGAGATCAGAGAGGAACAGTGCTGCAGAACTTTTCTTTGGGATGATTGTGTAACTCTTCCAGGACTGCCCATACTCAGCCAAGGTATAATAAAGCTATCCTTTGTCTTGCAGTGTACCTTCACCCTCCCAGCATATGCTTACATAGGGAAATGTGAGGAATCCTTGGCACAGGATCTAGTTCTGGTGACCAGGGACCATCTGTGGACTACCCCAGCTCCCACACAGGAACCTGCTGGCTCTCCTGCCCTTTATATAGTAGAGATTGGATTTCTGAAGAAGTGGCCTGAAGGGTAACATGAGCAGAGCTGGTCTTGCAATCTGCCTTTGTTGTTTTATTTTTGCTTTTTTTTTTCCTCCTCGGCCTGAATCTAGCTGGATCTAAGAAGTTCCTTGTCTGCTTTGCTGACTGTCTCTCCCTTTCTCTCCTGAAAAGTTGTGAGTTGTTCTGCAACCCGGCTAGAGTTGGGCCTGATTCAACAGTGCTTAAAGTTTGCCAGTCTACTGTATTTATAGCACCCATAGTGAGATGGGCTGTGTCTTTGTGGATTTTATTTTTTATAAGCTTAGTGTGTCCTGCACTTGAGTGGAGTTTTCTAAGCCCCTCTAGCTTAGCTGGAGCCTTTTTTTTTTCCTTTTGGCATTTTGAAAACTGGGCTCCAAATGCCTCAAGCGGAAATCTTGCATGGCTGCTTGGATGTCTTAGTCATGGTGTTAACTTGATCTTGGAAGATGTAGCTCAAACTTTAAATGTCAGGAAATATGAATGTTTTCATTCGGTTGGATCTGATGAAACAATTCTAATTGTTTCAGTGTTAATTTGATTTTTTTTTCCCCCCCCCCAAAAGACTACAGAGTATCCCTTGGAGTTACTATTTCAAGGAGGTATTTTCTTGAAACAGGATTGCAGTTCTTTGAATCTGTGTTTTCCTTGTTTTGAATAATTGGTAAAGTGCTGGAAACGTAGTTCTGCTTTCTACTTGCATGCAATCGTTGGAGCAACAGTATCATGCTCAAAAGGCTTTGGTTGTGGGTTTGAATTTTGTTCTTGTTTTTGCTTTGCACAGAATGGACCTGGTTAAGGTGTATGAAATGTCTGTAGGATCTGTCATGCTAAATAAGCATCCTGGGTGCACAGGATCTATTTGCAGATGATTTTTCTCAGCTCTTTGAGGGAGGATAGTTTTCTCTTTATCTAATAACCAGTGCTTCATATTGGAACCCTCTTGACAATGTCCCTTTGTGAAGACATTTGTGTAATACTTGTGACCACCTTGCCCCGTTTCTGTTGAAGTACTGACTGGAGACCAAGTCCAATGGACTGATTCACCAGATGAAGGATTGGTGGGCTGTCTCAACTTTTCTTTCTTCCTAGCCATTTAACCCTGGGGACTGGTGTCAAATACCTCAAACCAGGGCCTTGTGGAAGGCCTGATTCTAGAATTTCCAACCTGTTGAAGGGTTGTCACCTCTTGCATGTGGTGTGGTGGTCACTGAGCCTTGTCATGCTCAGGGTTGAAACTGGAGGATAGGAGTTGCCTGGTCTCTTGAAGATACACGTGTCGTACTCACTGGGCTTGTTGGGTTGTCACAGGGCTGGGACAGATCTCTGGGCTGGGGCTTGCAGGCAGCGTGTGGTGACTCTGAAAGCCTCATGCTGGTTTTGCCACCGGGTGAGCAGGGAGAGCAGTGCCCTCAGGATTTTTTTGCATCGCTCTGAGTGTGCAGTTACAGTATTCCAGTAGTTTACATGCATGCTGGAGCTGCCCATTGTGACACCTGGTGTGGATTGTGTGCTGAGGGCTTCTTAGTAAGATTATTTCATTGATTCTGCTGCTTAGCCTTCTTAAGGAAATACTGCTTATGTGAATGTGGTGTCTGAGTGCAGTAGCAGGAAACAGCTTGAGATCTAGCAACTCAGTGCTCCTGAAATGACATGGTCTTGCTCTCCCTGTCATTTTCCCCAGTCATTGCTCGGTGCTTCTGCTGCTTATTTCTTGTGAGCTTGTTGAGCCTTACTGCAAGTTACCTTGCCTGTGTTTTGGCCAGTGCTGAGCAGTGCTCCTGCAGCATCAGGGCTGCCTCACCAACATAGTCCCCAAACAGACTGGGGCTGGGCAAGCTCTTGGGAGGGGAAGTAGCCAGGAGAGCTGGCTCAAACTGACCAAAGGGATATTCCGTACCCCTTATGATGTCTGCTCAGCAGTAAAAGCTAAGGGAAAGGAGGAAGGACATTTTTAATGACGTGGGAGCAATAGCTCTGTGTACTGAAGCCTTAATTAGTGGGAAGTGACTGGATGTTGCCTGCTGATGGGAAGTAGAGAATAAATCCTGTGTTTTTCTTCGCTTCTGTGCTTGGCCTCTACTTGTGCTTTAGTAAACTGCCTTTATCTTGACCCACAAGTTATTTTTTCATCTTTTCTCCCCACCCATTGTGCTGGGAGTGATAGAGCAGCTTGGTGAGCACCCGGTGTCCAGCCAAGGTCAACCCCCCATAGTTGTTTTTTGGTGCCCCGCTGTAGCCCCCTACTACTAAAGCCTGGCTGTGCAAGACACAGAAAATCTTGGCAGGCATGAGTGAAACAAATGGAGATGGTATGCTACAAGCATGGTTGTAGCCCACCCATCTTTCTTTCCTTAGACTTTGCACAGCAAGATAACATTCTGTCAAGATCAAAAGCCAGATTCTAACACTGTGCTCATTTCCCTCCTCTACCCTGTTGAAGTTAGATCTTCAGTCAGCCTGCAGGGAGGGCAGAAAGTGGCTCTGAATATTTAACTTACTAGGCTAAAGCTTTACTGTTTTCATTAAGCATGTGGCAAGGATGCTATGACCTGATTTGGAACTCANTTTTTCCTTTTGGCATTTTGAAAACTGGGCTCCAAATGCCTCAAGCGGAAATCTTGCATGGCTGCTTGGATGTCTTAGTCATGGTGTTAACTTGATCTTGGAAGATGTAGCTCAAACTTTAAATGTCAGGAAATATGAATGTTTTCATTCGGTTGGATCTGATGAAACAATTCTAATTGTTTCAGTGTTAATTTGATTTTTTTTTCCCCCCCCTAAAAGACTACAGAGTATCCCTTGGAGTTACTATTTCAAGGAGGTATTTTCTTGAAACAGGATTGCAGTTCTTTGAATCTGTGTTTTCCTTGTTTTGAATAATTGGTAAAGTGCTGGAAACGTAGTTCTGCTTTCTACTTGCATGCAATCGTTGGAGCAACAGTATCATGCTCAAAAGGCTTTGGTTGTGGGTTTGAATTTTGTTCTTGTTTTTGCTTTGCACAGAATGGACCTGGTTAAGGTGTATGAAATGTCTGTAGGATCTGTCATGCTAAATAAGCATCCTGGGTGCACAGGATCTATTTGCAGATGATTTTTCTCAGCTCTTTGAGGGAGGATAGTTTTCTCTTTATCTAATAACCAGTGCTTCATATTGGAACCCTCTTGACAATGTCCCTTTGTGAAGACATTTGTGTAATACTTGTGACCACCTTGCCCCGTTTCTGTTGAAGTACTGACTGGAGACCAAGTCCAATGGACTGATTCACCAGATGAAGGATTGGTGGGCTGTCTCAACTTTTCTTTCTTCCTAGCCATTTAACCCTGGGGACTGGTGTCAAATACCTCAAACCAGGGCCTTGTGGAAGGCCTGATTCTAGAATTTCCAACCTGTTGAAGGGTTGTCACCTCTTGCATGTGGTGTGGTGGTCACTGAGCCTTGTCATGCTCAGGGTTGAAACTGGAGGATAGGAGTTGCCTGGTCTCTTGAAGATACACGTGTCGTACTCACTGGGCTTGTTGGGTTGTCACAGGGCTGGGACAGATCTCTGGGCTGGGGCTTGCAGGCAGCGTGTGGTGACTCTGAAAGCCTCATGCTGGTTTTGCCACCGGGTGAGCAGGGAGAGCAGTGCCCTCAGGATTTTTTTGCATCGCTCTGAGTGTGCAGTTACAGTATTCCAGTAGTTTACATGCATGCTGGAGCTGCCCATTGTGACACCTGGTGTGGATTGTGTGCTGAGGGCTTCTTAGTAAGATTATTTCATTGATTCTGCTGCTTAGCCTTCTTAAGGAAATACTGCTTATGTGAGTGTGGTGTCTGAGTGCAGTAGCAGGAAACAGCTTGAGATCTAGCAACTCAGTGCTCCTGAAATGACATGGTCTTGCTCTCCCTGTCATTTTCCCCAGTCATTGCTCGGTGCTTCTGCTGCTTATTTCTTGTGAGCTTGTTGAGCCTTACTGCAAGTTACCTTGCCTGTGTTTTGGCCAGTGCTGAGCAGTGCTCCTGCAGCATCAGGGCTGCCTCACCAACATAGTCCCCAAACAGACTGGGGCTGGGCAAGCTCTTGGGAGGGGAAGTAGCCAGGAGAGCTGGCTCAAACTGACCAAAGGGATATTCCGTACCCCTTATGATGTCTACTCAGCAGTAAAAGCTAAGGGAAAGGAGGAAGGACATTTTTAATGACGTGGGAGCAATAGCTCTGTGTACTGAAGCCTTAATTAGTGGGAAGTGACTGGATGTTGCCTGCTGATGGGAAGTAGAGAATAAATCCTGTGTTTTTCTTCGCTTCTGTGCTTGGCCTCTACTTGTGCTTTAGTAAACTGCCTTTATCTTGACCCACAAGTTATTTTTTCATCTTTTCTCCCCACCCATTGTGCTGGGAGTGATAGAGCAGCTTGGTGAGCACCCGGTGTCCAGCCAAGGTCAACCCCCCATAGTTGTTTTTTGGTGCCCCGCTGTAGCCCCCTACTACTAAAGCCTGGCTGTGCAAGACACAGAAAATCTTGGCAGGCATGAGTGAAACAAATGGAGATGGTATGCTACAAGCATGGTTGTAGCCCACCCATCTTTCTTTCCTTAGACTTTGCACAGCAAGATAACATTCTGTCAAGATCAAAAGCCAGATTCTAACACTGTGCTCATTTCCCTCCTCTACCCTGTTGAAGTTAGATCTTCAGTCAGCCTGCAGGGAGGGCAGAAAGTGGCTCTGAATATTTAACTTACTAGGCTAAAGCTTTACTGTTTTCATTAAGCATGTGGCAAGGATGCTATGACCTGATTTGGAACTCAGTTACAAAGCACCAGTATTAAACAAGCTGTTGTGGCTGAATTTATGCGTTTGATCTTGTGTATGATCTTTTATTGGATGAATCATCTGGCCTCAAGTGCAGTTGACATTCAGGGGAGGAGGGCTATAGTTATTCTTAATCCTCTTGTGGGTTTTGAGTTCCTCTGACCATAAGAATAGAAGGGAGGAACTTGGTAAGAACAGGTGAGAGGGAAGGGGAAGCTGAACCAGCCCTTGTAAGAGTGCTGTAGGTGCTCAAAATCAGTGGGGTTTGTCTCTGTAGGACTTTGCAAGGTACAAATATTTCAAAACACTCCATGGGCTACCACGTGAAAGTGAATTCTTAAGCTTGCCTGGATATCCATCCAATTTGTGTTTTGTTACTCAGTTCAGTTAAATGGAGGATGAGTGAGCTGGGGAAGAATTTTGAATGTGATTTTGAAAGGTCTTTTTTATAACAAGTGCTGTACCAAATTATTACAGTGTTCACATACCTGACTGCTTCCTGCTATACAGCTAAGGGACAATGCTCTCAGGACAGGGCCGGGGAGATGTCCACTTGAGGAATGGAGGTGCCTGGTCAGCATTTGGTCTGGGGTCCTGAGGAAGTCATCCTGAGTTCTTCAGTAGTGTCTGTGGGTTCTCACGACTGTAAGTAGGTAGGACCTGGGGTTTAAACCTTCTTGGGTAAAGCCTGCTTCCAGCAGCACAGTACTTCAGCAGTGCTGAGACCCTGGCTTTGGTATTAAACTGGAGGGAAGAGTGTTGCTTCTTCAGTGGTCTTATTTACCATTGCACCTTGTAGTCAGCAGTAGAGATCTTGCCCTGATTTCACCCTTCTTCCCTGTGACTTAGGCTGGGTTGTGACTCAGGCCAGCTCGGATGGGGCACAGGAAAAGGTCAGCTGGTTATAGTTACAGCACATGGAGTAACTGGATAGCAGTTAGCTCACGCTCCAGCCATTGCAACTGCAGGGCGTGAGCCCTTTGCTGTCCTCCTGGCCTGCTGAATGGGGAGTGTTCTGGTGAGCTCTCCCTGCAACCAAAGAGTTTGTGTGACCAGCTTGCTCAGCTTCTTGCTTCCTGAAGAACACAAATACCATACACAGCAACAGGACACCGTTGTTTCTTTAGGATTTTTGTCTGACTTCAGCTTGTGTTTCCAGACTTGTGGCTGTGGGGCAACACTTCTGTATGAGGAAAAGTCCTGAGGAGAAAACCATCGTGTTTGCTGCTGTGTGTTTATCCTAGACTGCACTGTTTTGCTTTGTAAATCAATACTGGTTGACATTGTGGTCACTTTGTGTTCTGTAAAAACAGTAAAATGCATTTCTGAATTCATGTAGCTACAGCTAGTTTTGTGTAATCCA
Organism: Dicrurus megarhynchus; assembly: GCA_013399195.1. Lineage (NCBI taxonomy): Eukaryota > Metazoa > Chordata > Aves > Passeriformes > Dicruridae > Dicrurus > Dicrurus megarhynchus. Next base: position 12,466 of record VXAD01001400.1, read on the forward strand.
TCTCCAGAGGAAACCTTTAAATGTCATGTCTCCTGATCACATTTTGTGGTTTCCCTAAACTCTCCTGCATGACTTCATCTGCTTTGTGTATATATGAATGGTTTAGTCTGGGAGACTGAATTTAGGGGTGGGCAGAACACTTCCTAGGCACAGATTCTCTGGGGATATACGTGGTGATGTGGGTGTTGTTAAAATCTAATGTTTAAGAATCCTTGAAATAAGAGCTCAGGCAGCTTGGCTGCTTGTTTTGCAAACAAAGTCCATGAGAACAGTGCTTGTGCCTGGTGAATGGATGCAGTATTTTTCCTTGTTCATTTCTGTGCTGTTTTTCAATTTCAGGTATTCTTTGAGTTTTTTTTTCCCTCCCTGGCCTACACCAGGTGAATTATTTGTCCCCTGTATGCAAGAATTGCTTAAGCTGTGTGAGTGTGACTTGTTTCAATGGACTGATGCTCAGTGTGTAACAAGATCTAAGTTTTTTGTGAGGGTTTGTTTGTGGTGCTCCAGTCCTTCTGAAACTTAGGGCTCACCCAGGTGCTGAGCATAAAGCAAGAATAGGTCACTACCAAAGCTGGGTGCTGGTGTAGTCTCTGGGCAGGGGCATGTGATCCTCACCTCATGAGTGGTTCTGTTTTTTCTGACCTGTTGTCACCCCACAGTTGCTGAGTTGCTTGACTTGTGTGTGTTTTCCTGTTCATATGTTGGCTCTGCTTTTCTACTTAATGTGGAAATCGCTGGTGAATTTATCCCCGTGTGTCCTGAGGACCATCTGTTTGGTCAGCTGCTCGGGAGGATGTTTGCTGGGTGCACCTTGGTCTAGTTTACATGGTGTCATCACTTCAGAAGCTTTGTTGTGTGCATTTTCCAAGTGTGAATTACTCAAAGCTGCCCTGCTTCACAATAGCAGGCTGCTGCTGTGACCTCAGTGCTTCTAAAAAGGGGAGGAAAAAAGCAACCTTGACATTCCCAATGATACTAGCTTTCTTTTGCCTGATTTTTTTGAGGGATAATGTCTTTGCAGTCACTGCTTTTAATGCAACTATTTAGACCTTGTGTGGAAACTTTACTAGGATGTTTGGTCTTGAAATTCACTTGGAGGCTTTGGATGTGTGTTTGATATAAAAATAACCAGCAATTTCATTGAGATGAGAGCCCCAGAATATATTAATTACACATCTGCATAAAATTAACTTTGTTTCCAGGTACACATTCCTTTAGTTAAGTGGAAAAAAGAAAAATGCTCTAAGATGTACAAGTTGACTTTCTGCCTCCTTTTTCTTCCCCTTCCCCTCATTTGAAAGTGGAAATGAATATCCTGTATGTAGTAATTCTGAGAACAGTACTGTGGACCCTGCTATAAACTTGCTTATGAGAAATCAGATGTGGGTCAAGAGTGATTCTCACACAAGAAGAATTAAATACTGATTTTTATGACAGTTTGTGTGAGAAGAGTTGCACAGAAAATTTAAGAGAAAGATTAACCTTGTTATCCTGCCTTTTTAAGGAGTCTGTGTTGGCTGCTTAGCAGAGGTTGTTTCATGTTGGGGTAGCACATGTGGATTCTCATCACCTTTTGTGATGTGTGAGTTGGGAAATTATGGGGGGGAACCCATTGTACTCCATGTCCTGTATTAAAGGAACCGTGTAGTCTCCAGGGCAATCCCTTCCTGTTTATTTCATGTGTGTAGGCTACAAAAGTGGAGAAACTGTCTTTACCTTGTTGGGAATTCTCTACTTCAGCTGTTCCTAAAGCACTTACCAAGCTCTGGCCTAGCTGGGAATTGACCCTTGAGTGTCTGGTGGTGTTGGTGGAGGCTGGAATGTGTCCTTGACTGTTTTAAGACTGGATAACCTCAGAAATAAGGCAGTAGGCAATGAGGAAGCTGTAGGTGTAACTCTGTTTTGTTTTTCTTTGGCAGGCATCTCCGATGAGGACATCATCAATGTTACCCTCCCCACTGGTGTGCCCATACTTCTTGAACTTGATGAGAATTTACACCCTCTGGGCCCTCACCAGTTTCTGGGTGATCAAGAAGCTATCCAAGCTGCCATCAAAAAAGTGGAAGATCAAGGGAAAGTAAAATCTGCTGAGAAGTAAAATCCCACCGTGTAACACAGCTGTGTTCAGTGTGGTAGTAGGTGACCATGTGTGTATGACTGCTAGGTTGCACTGTGTGAATGTCTCAATTTCAAGCACTAAATAATTGGAAGGGACAACTGTTGAGTCTCAGGTTGGTAGTTTAACCCTCTGCCTTTTCAAAAACTGGAATTTAGATTGCAGCGTGAGGTTTTTGATACTGGAAAAGGAAGAGATGATTCAGGTAATGGAAGCTTGCAGGGCAGTCTGCCCCAGATCCACCACTGAAGATGGCCCAGTAGAGAAATAAAGAGATGTGTTGTTGGTGTCTGCCAACAACCAGTCCTAATCTGTTAAGGAGAAAAGCACCAGCTTGCTGGACTAAATAAGTCCAAGTTGTTATAGGCACTAAAACTCTCACTGTTAAAATGGAACCAGATAACTGTTATCAGCTAGCGTTCTTCCGTGTCAATAGCCCTGTCAGTCTGTTCTCAATGGATTTCCTTCAGTCTTGCAGAACACTTCCAGCTGGACAACTCTCTGCCTTTGTTACTTTGAGTCTTCTGTGGCCAGTTCATGGTCCAGAGAATTTTGTAGAGATGTGCTCACTACTAGAGTTACCATAGTTGTCTTTTATTACAGTGTATTCTGTTTTTAAGGAATCTAGATGGAATCCCTTTTCCTCCACCATCTTTGCAAAGCCTAGCATCCCTGCATTTTGCTGGCTTGCAGTAGTAGGATTTAAGTCAGACTTTAGTCCATGAAAGAAGCACAAAGGTTTTCTGCTCAGTGTTTAAATTATCATGTAGCTCTTAGTGAGGGACCTGAATACCTTTGAAACACTTCAGTAACGTGTACTAGAGGTTTGATCATCCCTTAGTTAAGGTTTTAGGATAATTCCTGCTCACCTCAGCAAGTGGCATAGGAAAAACCCCTCTAAGCTTTCCTGAGTTGCAAAGGTATCTTGATAAATGTGTTCCACAGTAACATTACTGTGGCATTATCTGTATCAAATTCTCCAAGGGCTGGCAGAGATGCGTGAAGCGTGTCAGAAGCGTGGCTGGCTGCAGCTCATTCAGCCGTCCTGCTGGCAAGGAACGATATTCTGCCACGCCTGCAAGTGTTCTCCTGCAAACCTCTCCTCACAATCATAGCTCGATTCCTGCTGAGTGTGGCCTTGCTGGTGTTTGGCACCGGGTTTGGCCCGTTCACCCCGTGGCTGGGTGGAGTGTAGCACGTGTGGCACTCTGATGTTCTCTTTATGTGTGCAAGCATCGGGGTGATTCCACTTTTGAAGACTTGCTCTTAATCTTACCTGCAAATATGAAACTGTTACTGGAGTTTACATCTGACTTGCTGTCTCAACACCTGAGCATCTGATTCTGACCTTGGATATCAACGTGGGTGGCACCTGTGTGTGTGCTGCTTGAGCTGAATGTGTTCTCAGCATGGCCCAGCTACAAATCTCAATGTTGATGAGAATTTCCTTGATCTGGTGACAAAGTTTTAAAATCCTAGAGTAGCTGCTGCTTGCAGTGAGCAGCTCTGTAAGTGTGACAGGGTGTTTTTTTCTTCTGAGGAGAGCAGTGTGACAGTGTGGTGTGCCTCTGACAGTCTTGCTGACATGTGGAGCAAGACTTTCCAGGTGTGATGCCAGCTCACATTAGAGTAGCACATACTCCATAAAAGACCTCTTGCTAGAAGGTTGTTTATCATGAATGAATGGTGCTTGGGCTTCTCTTTGGTTTTGTTTCTGTAGCCCTTGCAGTAGGAACAAAATTACATGTTTCTCTTTTAAACATAAAGCTGGTAGGTTTCCTCTTTCTTTAGACAAGAAAGATATTTCAGTGGTTTTTAGTTGTTTTGGGTTTTTATTTTTTTCCCTCTGAAATTCTGTTAGCAGCTTCTCTGCTACTTGATTTGATACGGACTTAGTTTCTGGGGTTTTAGTTTTCTGTGCTTAGAGTAACTGAATCTTAGTTGATAGCTTACAAGTGAGTGTTAGATTGCTGATCAGCAAATGTTCACCTCTGAAAGCCCTGAGAAGGGCCACTGGCACTCAAGTGAATAAACTCTTCCCCAAACATTAAATGATGTGTGGAGCTTAATATCAAGTAAATGTTACTGTAGACTCGTAAACAAGACCAGCAGAGCCACCTGTTGTCAGTGGGAGCTGCGTGCATCTAGGTGTGTGGGCACACAGGCCATGTCCACATCCTTTTGGCATTGTGGAATTGTAACGTAGAACTTCTTCAGGACATGACATGCAGCTGGAATATACTTGGAAATGAACCTAGCTGAACTGGGAGACAGGCTCTCTCCTCCCCTTCTCTGAGAGAATCCTTGATCTCTTCTGTGGATGGAAAGGTGGATGAAGGAATTTAGGGAGCATTAATATTTATTCTTGCAGCTGAAGGGATGGAATTGACTGAAATCATCCTTTGAGAGACATGGACAGGAAGAAGAGAACACCGGTGTGATGTTTGCAGGAGGTGCTGTTTCTGCAGTGCTGCTTGGGATGTGAATAGTAACTGGGAAGTTTGACTTTGTTTGCTTGGATTGTGGCTCCAAAGTGATGACAGGATTTTATGTGCACATCTGGCAGCAATAACACCTCACAAAAGTATCAAAGGGGGATTTCATTGTGCTCTTTAAGATTATTTTAACGCCTTGCAATTCTGAGGAACCTTTTAATTAAAATCCCGATTCATAAACCATCTATATTGAGAAACAGAAACCAACTTCCATCAACAGTGGTGTAAAGATTCCCAATCTTCAGGCATAGCTACATCAGAGGGAGAAATGAGAATCTTGCTTTAGAGATCAGTGGTTGGGAAGCATTTTTCCCTCTGTTTGAGTGTGCCTCAAAGTCCTATAAGGTAAATGGTGTTTTTACAGTTAACATAATGGATGTGGTTGATTTGGTTTGTTTATGCATTTTTAGCTTGTGGTTCAGTAGCAGTAATAGCTCTAGATCCTCTTGAAAACCTTTGTAAATATGGTGGAGCTGGCAGGTTCTTTATAACTCAATAAATTCACCTAAAATAGAATTTAATTTGGCTTCGGTCTTTTTTTCCTTCTACTCCCATCCCCTTTGTTCCCTTTTCAGGGCTGATAAGTGAATAAAACTGACCTTCAGGGTTCCAACACTCCTCAAGCAGTTTACCCCACATCATGCAGTCAGCTGGGTTAAAAGAGTGTCGGAGCCAACACTTGCTCGTGTTTGCATGTAAAGAAGTTGGGTTGGAGGGAATACATACCCCTTCAAAACTATGGGGGTGCTTACTTAGGAGCAACAAACTTCAGTTCCAGAACGGTGGATCTAAACAAATGCTTACTGATTGCCCTGCCTGCTTTCCCTTCCAGTGAGAAGCATTACTTTCTGATGGTGTGCTTAAAGCTGCAGCTTCTGGGGACCAAACCATCCCCTCCACTCTCCAAAGCACTTTGATGCCAAACAGAGTTGTGACTCCAACGACAAGCACGTGGATCTGCAAGCCTGCTGAGGGCTGCCTCTTACTGCTGACCTTCACACGGAAAGCCTTGGATGCTGGGATCATGGGAGGCAGTGTAAAAGTCCTAAGAAAAGTTGAACATTCAGATAGAAATGGGGAAGACACAGCTGTGGGGCTTGAAAAACAAAGCATACTAAAGAAACAGGCTTTTTAAAACTTGGTCTTGTGATTGTGTTGAGATTGAGTGGGGAATGGAACAGATCTGTCTGAGCCATTTGTGCCCTGATGTTTTTATTATTTTGCAGTTAATGTGGCACCACTGCCAACCAGTTCAAAATTGTATTGGTATTTTAAGGTGTATTCCCTCACTTTCCCCCAGTCACTTCTTCTACTTGGCTTTAGTAACACCTCTGATTGTTCCAGAGCTGTGTCCACTGTTTTGTGTGTTGGGAAAAGACCATCTGAAGCCCAGCTTGGTTTCAGTCTGCCATGCTTTAGTACCAGGGAGTTTGCTTTGAACTTGCTGTGCACAGCCTGAGGAGACACTGACTCTACCTAGTCACATTTTCAAAATTTCAACTTTGCTTTTCTTCTTCCTTTTTTTAATTTTTTTTTTTTTTTTTTTTAAATTTTAGTCTGTGGAGAGTGCCTGTTCTCAAAGTTCAAAACAAATGACATTTGCCTTGTGTGTCTTCTCTGCTGGCCTCAGCATCTCCTCAGCCTTAAATTCCCCTGGGCAGGAGGGGAAGTTGACATGACAACTTTGCTGCTCAAGAAAGCTCAGAGCTGTGGTGGGGGGGACTGACCGATGATTCAGATGGAAGGTGCAGAAGGGTTTGGAATCTCCCTTGGAGAGCTGTGCCAAACAGATGTTGCTGCCTCTCCCTTGTGTTCCGGTGGCCAGAGGTTCTGGGGGTGGGTGAATACAAGGGGGAACTTCAGCTTTGCACAGAGAGCAGGATGGCTGTGACGGGGCACTCCTCCCTCCCCCTGCCTTATTCCTTGTCAGGCAGCAGCTGGGCCTTCTTGGGGCTCTTCCAGCAGCATTTAGCAGCCAGGTTGTGTCCCTATGCTGCAGGGGAAGAGGCTCCCTGTTGTTGCTCTTCCCATTCTGCTGACAGAGCAGGGGAGGGCAGCAGATACCAGACTACGGCTGTCGCTGTGCTGGGAAGTCCCTCCCAGTGCCGTGAAGTGGCCTGAAGATGACTTCTGATGGCTCTTTTGAAAGGAGGGGCGTTGACCCACAGCTCAGTTGGAGATGGCAACGTAGGTGATCCTTGTGGGTCCCTTCCAACTCAGAATATTCTGTGCTTGTTGCTGTGGTGCTGCAATTGCTCTTACCAGGCTTCAGAAAGCAGTTGTGGCCCTAAGGGGACCCCTGGCACTACAAGTGCTGTGTCTGCAAGTGTTAATGCCTCAATAATAGAGCCGTGTTCTTCCTCAGGTCTCTCCCAGCTGCCCCTCAGCACAGCACATGAGTTCCTCACCTTTGGTCTGGTGCTTGCATGAAAGTATTAGTATTTATTTATTTGGTAAAAGAATCTCTCTCTCTCTCCCTCTCCTAGGAAAGCAGTGTGAATCCAGTGACAGCAAATCTTACATTTTGGTTGCTGTTGGCCTCAGAGGAGCCAGGCAGTATTTTGCTGCCATCTTCTAGGTTGGTCATTTCTACCCATTAGGAGCAAATGGCACAACCGAATACACACAGGGAGCACCCTGATGCTGCCAGAGCTGTTCAGTGGAAGTGCCTGTTTCTTTCAGTAAAAGACTTTTTTTTTTTTTCTCCTTGTTCCTGGTGATAATCTAGCAGAAGTGCTGGAAAGTATGAATGTGCATGTGCTATTAATCCCATAACCTAGACTGAGGAATTAACTACCTAGTGCATCCTGCTTTCCTGACTGACACTTGTCAGGCTCTCAGTAACTACTGTGATTAAAGCTGAGCTCGATCTCTAAGACAGATCTGTGGTTCTTCAGCTGTTCCCGAACTGCAGGTGGTTTATTTCAGAGTCGGTATGGGAGGCAGGGATACTGGCTGTGTTAGGAGCAAGAAGGCAGGCAGAAAGATCCCTAAGCATCCCTAAAGGCAAAGCAATTGCACCAAGTGCAGCTGTAGGTGGACTTGTAGAAAAGCAAATGGACAACAGGTGGAGCAAGTGCGTTGTGGTGAAGTGTGTGCAGGAAAACGGGGTCAGTTTTACACCCCTGTGTGCACATGGGGACAGCGAGGTGTGGTCAGCCTCTCCTGAGAGGCAGCACCTTTTATCTCTGCCAGCACTGTCCTGTGGTTTAACAAGTGGTGTGAGGGTGAGTTAGTTCTGCTGTGGAATAAATTGCAGTCATCATCTAGGGCTGCTTGTGCAGATTAATCCTACTTTTGTCTCGCATCAGCAGCTTCGCCAGACTAGTCAGTGCTGCATGAGGAAAGGTGCTCAGCAATGAGCAAATGCCAAATTAAAGAAGAACATAAATTGGAATGTGCCTTGGATTTCAGGGATCTGATTTCAGATAGTCTTGTACTAATTTTTTGCAAGGACTCTTGTATTCCTCTTCCCCCGTCAGAATTTGTGGAAGTTTATGAGCATCTTGCATGCTTTCAAATTGAGATTTGAGGCAGATAGACAGTTCAGACACCTATTACACCTATCTTGAAATATATGGACTGATGTGAGTTATGCAAGTAGAGTGAGTCTGTAGGTGTAGCTGATAGAAAAAGACTCCTGCAAAGCAAATTCTCATTCTTGTTCTGCAACCTTCCCTAACACATCAGTGTGAAAAGTGCTTGTTAGTGATACAAAACTCATAAGCTTTGGTTTTGCACTTGGTGTATACTTCAACCCATACCTCTAAAGGAATTTTTTAAGTATGTGAACATACACATTTCGGTTTCATGAAATGTTGTGGGAACTGGTACTCAATTTTTGTTGGACAATAGCAAAACAGAATAAACTTTCCCAGGGTTCATTTTCTCAGGTGAAAGCTTTAGGAGACCCTACTGAAATGAAAAGGACTTTGTTTCAATACTGTAAATCTTATGGTCTGTGCTTCCCCTTCTGTGTGGTTGGCTCGAGTGTTTTCCACAGCCAGAAATACCTCCTTTTAACTAGTACTAGTACTTTATATCCTACTGTCCTCTAGTTCCTTATTTAGCTTCTCTGCCCTTCCCTTCTGATACCTTGGAACTCAAATTCCACAGGAGCTTGGGTTTTGGTCCTGTTTTCTTAGCTTGGAAAGCATGAATCAGATTTGGTCAGAATCCACCAGAAATACTGACATCTTTGTTCAGAACAATGAAAAAAAAATGAACACTGGCAAGTGCCAGAATGGTTTCCACAGAAAGCTGCTGCCTACACAATAAGGAAACAAATGCCAGTTGGCTGAAAACCCACGTGGTCCTTTGTGTTTGTTTGGGGAGAAGAGTTATCACTTGGCTCTGGATGATCCCTTTGGCTACTGTGTTTCTCACATCTTCTCAAGTCTGTGCTTTTGCCCTGTCCCCTGATGTGGCCTCGCCCTAAACTTCTCCATCCAACCACAAAGTACCTTCTCCAGGTGCTCCCACACAGCCTTCTTCCATGGCACCTTCCTCCATGGCGTGTCCTGCCAGCTTCAGACTCCTTCTAAGAGGTGCTTAGATGGGGGGAGACAGGGTCAAGTGTGGAATAGCTTTGAGAGGGAGATACATCTGAAAAAGCCTGAGAACTGCTGTGCTGAGGTATGGATTTCCAGCTGGATCGCATTTTATATTTTACAGTCCTGTCTGCATTCCTACGATGCACAGGGGAGAATGAGGATTTTTACATTTTAGCTGGAAAAAGCCCACCCCCCGTGAGAGAAACACCGAGTGACCTGTTTTCCTCTTAATAATTTTTATCTGCTTGTTCTGTTCTCCCTGTTCCTCGGGCGGAGCTCTCTCCCACCACGCTGCCCAGCAGTTTTTCACAGCTGACAGTGGTGGAACTCGTTGCATAGCAGGCTCTGTTGGAGGCAGTGGAAGGGCTCTGTGGCCTGAGGGGCTCTTGCAGTGCGTTTCTGTTGTGCGTGGGCTCAGCAGTGCTGCGTGACAAAGGACTTTTTACCGCTGTGGCTGGCCAAAGAGCAGTGTGTGCCTCTGCCACTGCTGTGGAGATTTGTGGTTGTTCATCACCTCATGGATCAGGTCTTTTGCTAATGATATCCCTCAAAAAAGCATCATACTTAACAGGCACCGCTTGATGTTAATTCCTTCAGTGTCCAAGGGTGGCGTGCCAGGAATGAAGAAGAATTGGTTGAGTTAACGAATGGAAAAATCGATTACAGAAATATTAGGGGTGCTATATTGGATACGCCTGTACTCCCCACAGGATGATCTAAGGGCTGTCAAAACACTGGGCAATCTGTTTTCCAGTTTTGTGTAGCTTTGACTTGGTTTTCATGGAGATGAGGAAAAAAAGGTTCCACAAAGCCTGGTTGTTTGGTCTTGGTTCAGAAGGTGCTTAATAGGTTCTTTTCTCCTATGTCCCCGGTTTTGAGTGTTGTGCACAGTAATTTCCATTGAACTCAGCATTTCTGTCAAAGCAGGTCACTCGGAGAGCTGTCTAACTGGATGCAGAGAGTGTGAATGTGTGATCCTGTCCAGCTCTCTGAGGCAGTGTGGGCAAAAAGGATGAGGATGTCATGCAGGTCCAGTTGCTGGACAAGCGTTTAGCCCTCATGTGTTCAACTGGTGACCACAGAACCCCTGACTGAAAACACAATACTGAATTTAGCTCTTTATGCTCGTGTTTTGCTGGGTTCACCTTGATTATTGTAACCTGGGATCCTGATCCGTGTTTTCCTTGCAGTAAATTGTGGAGGTCCCGCTGACTGCAGAGGGAGAGGGGCAGACTCCCCACCAACTCTTTTTTCCCCTGGATGCAGAAATAAAGAGCAGACTTTGAAATGCAACCTTGGTATCTTGTCAGCGTATTTCTTGCAAGATTCCTGGGAGGGCCCTTAACGACAGCAGCCTCGATGGACAGACAGGAAGAGGGCTAGACATTGCAAAGCATGAATAATCCTGAATTCTAGCCTGGTCATCAACCTAATGGAGCTCTGAGTAATAAAATGAGGTTTCTGGGAAGGCTTGAGATTTCTACCTTACCTCCTATTTACAACAGCTTTGTGCATTTAATCTTTGCAATGTGCTAAAAAGATTCATTTGTTTTTAAAACGGAGTTTCCCTGCCTCTTCACTCGTGCTACGAGAACTGTAACAAGCATTTACTATGTAAAAATTGTAGAGAGAGTAGAGCTCAGAAGTCTTCAGTGGCAATTTACATTGCATTGGTAGAATCATGCCAGAGTTCATTCATGCAAGTAAATCAATGTCCAAAAACAGTCCCACCACTTCCAGCTCTGCAAAGGGCATGAAAATCGTTCTCACAAGTCCTTCTAATGCTGTTGCAAATGGCCAGGAAGCTTTTCAAGTTCAATTTAAACAGCCATGATGCCAAGTTGGAAGCGGAGGAAGAGTTCCTGCCTTTTTGGATGAAGCACTTGAGGGCATGTTCCTGATAATACCGTTTGCTCTACCAAGGGGGACTGATGGGACAGGCTTTACCTCACCTCTTCGTACATGCCTGCAGTATAAATATCCCCACTTGAGCAAGGCTCTCCCTCGGCTCCTTTTATTGACAAGAAGGACTAACAGTCCTTTTTAGGATGTGAATCGTCACGCCTATTTTAGACATTTCATTTAGGTGAGATTAATAGTGGCCTCCCACTATTTTCTTCTCTCCAGTGGCTCAGGGAGCTCCAGTGTGACTAGCTCTGACTTAGGATGTGTTTTACAGAAGCCTCTATCTGCACAGAGGCATCACCATGCCTGATGAGGTTGGTTTCTGAGCTGCAGAGCTGATTTAGGTAGGTGACACACATACATTTATACCCCTTTTTGTCATTTGCCCCAAAGCTGGATTTTGCAGTCCATAAAGATGACCCAGCAACCTCGGTGTCATGTATGACTTCAGCTTCTCTTCCACCACGTCCCCCACCATGGGGCCAGCTTTCCAGCATGCCTTGCTGCCCAAAAGAGGGCATCCCCGAGAGGATGTCTGCAGACTGATGTCTGTGCTCCTCGGCTGCAGCACAGGCAAATCCAGCGTCCAAAGACATCCTGGGGACGTGACCCTCCTCCTGGTTCCAGGCCTGATTGCACAAGCGAGAAGGATTCCATCAGGGTCAACACGGCGTGACTCAGGACAGAAACAGATCCACATCTTTCCTTAGAAAGTCAAATGCTTTACAGAGCCTTGGTTTTCATTTTCTGTAGGCTCCAGCAGGTCCTGCTGGGGAGACGGGTCAAGGTGGAGGGAACTGGGCTCTTTTCTCTCATTATTGGAGTGTTAAATATTTTACAGAATTCTGGTGTTGAAAGCTGCAATCTGAACAGTTGAGAAAAAGTTCAGACCTGCATACTTAGCTTCCAGAAAATGCCCACATGAATTTCTCTGATTGAAGTGGAGCAACCACAAGGGAAATTCTCAGGACAGACAATTTCAAATTCTAAATAGAAATGTAACAGGAAATTAAAGTAAAAAGGAAAGAAGTATGACCAATACCCATAAAGAACAATTTGACCAGTGTCTAGATTTCAGCTTCATAACAAATCTAGGCAAACCACCAAGAAATATGCATTTGTTATGCTTTCCCAGTTATGTTTCTCAAGCTCAAACCACTTGAAGTACATAAAACGGCCTCAGGAAATTAGTGTATTACGGTTCTCATTGATGCAATTGTAACTGTAAAACATATTTTACAGTATTAATGTCAGCATCCAGCCGCTACTTTGCAGTCAGTTTAACTGGATGCATCTGATAATTAAGAGCTCAGTCCTGACCCCACCGATCCTTTCAGGACTGCTCCCTTTGCACAGCTGAGCCTGTCAGTGTCTGTGCTTGGGGTATGTAACCAACAGGTAAGAGAGATTTCAAATGATGAAAGCCCCAGTCTCCCTGACAGCAGTGTCTCAATTGTCTCTTTGTTTTTGGGAGACAGTGGAGACAGCACGGGAAGGAGGACATCAGCCTGTTGGAGCGAGTCCAGAGGAGGCCACTGAGATGATCAGAGGGATGGAGCACCTCTCCTATGAGGAAAGGCTGAGAGAATTGGGATTGGGCAGCCTGGAGAAGAGAAGGCTCCAGGGTTACCGAATTGCAGCCTTGCAGTATCTGATGGGAGCCTAAAAGTGATGCCTTTTCTTGGTCTTAAAATCAAGAGTCAAACACGGTTAGAAGGGGAAAAGGGATTTTACCTTGGTATTTATTTTAAGGATCTTGAGGTGCCCTATGTCCAGGTCGAATGCACCTCAGTGTACACTCTAAAAACTTCTTCTCTCTCTGCCCTCTTCCCAAAGATCTGGTATATTCATTATAGGTTTTACTAATTAGCATATCTATCATAAATTCCCCAATGAGAGGCTCGGATGAGCCCTCCTCCCCAAGGAACCTTCCCCTGGATGGTTCTATCTGAGTTTACAAAATGTGTTCTGGAGAGGACCTTGGGGTTTGGGCCATGTTGATCCCTAAATACAAAACTTTAAAATGTTGAGTCTCCCAGCTTAACAAACAAGTCCAAGAATGTAGGCAAAAAGCACTAAGGAATACAAAAGCTGCAAAAAGGCGCAAAAAGGGGTTTAAAAGAAAAGGCAAAAAATCATCATGGCATCATCAAAAGAAAAATGGAGAGGGACTCCAAGGTCATGTAGTGGCAGCACAAGGGGGAATGACCTCAAACTGACGGAGAGCAGGTTTAGATTGGATATTTGGAAGCAATTCTTTACCGTGAGGGTGGCGAGGCCCTGGAACAGGCTGCCCAGAGAAGCTGTGGATGCCCGGGCCAGGCTGGATGGGGCTTTGGGCACCCGGGTCCAGAGGAAGGTGCCGCTGTCCATGGAACCGGGCGGTGTGTGAGGGCCCTTCTGCTTCGGGGCAGGGGCTGCAGGCGGAGAGGCCGTGAACTGCAGAGCCTTTGCACAACAAAGGGACCTGTGAGGCAGCCGGGGGACAGCCAGGGCCCACGGCGGGAGCCCAGGCCTCGGGAGGCAGAGCGGGAGTGCCGGGGGCTTGGACCGTGAGGGGATAAAACCCCGGGGGTTCCTCAGTTCGGGGCCCCTCCTCAGAGCTGGAGCTCTTTCTGTGTTGCTGCACCACGAATAGATTGCTTTAAGGTTCTGGATGTCTGACACACTGCTATGGGAAACCTGGAGCTGAACCAGTAAGGAAAACTTGTCTGGGTGTGAGTGTGGGGTGTATGGGGAGTCAGGAGGGGACCCGTGGGGTCGCTGGAGCTGCTGCTGCCTCAGTCCCAGCGGTGAAAGCCTCTGGTGCTGGGAGTGTCACTGCCAGAGCGGCTCCTGCATGGTCAGACTGGGAAGTTTCCCGAAATTTCCAAGCCAAACTGTTCTGTGAGTCTGTGATTTATGCAGGGGCTTGGGAGCTGCTTCATTCAAAGTCAGAGGTTAAGACCATGGGTAATTAGGAGCAACTCGTGAATCCTCCACTCATGCAGGAACTTGAGGGGTTTCAAAATACATCAGGGACACGGGCAAGCTGCACGACCAACAACCCCGTTTTCCACATAAAACAAGGCAAAAAATCAGTAGGTGGAGATAAAATGTATTTCCTGAAAGGCCAGAAGATAATGAATATATGTGCCTCTCCCCCATGCAGGACCATAAAGTTTGACAGTGAGAATCCAAGCAAACCTGAGCCAGAGGCCTCAGTCTCACTGTGTGCACAGATATTTATTGAGATAAAAGAGAACATGCAGCAGTTTTCATGCCTTCTGCTGCAGAAAGAGCAGTCCTCCTGTGTGACTTGGAAGTCTCCCATCTAAACCTGCAACAACATGTGCTTATCTCTATATAAAAGAAGGCAGGAGCAAGCATATGAAGCAAGCATGTGCTACCATTGTGAAGAGCTGGTTATGGTTTTGTTTTCTCCTTGGAGTACTTCAGAAGACAAAAGTGTTAGGTTTTTTTTTCATGGATTTAAAACAATGAAATGAGAAACCACAACTTTGGGGTACAAATATTTTGTTTATGAAAACTAGAACTTATTTTGGGAAGTGGGGTTTTTTTTTCCAAGATTCCTTTTTAATAGAAAATAGTCTAAGAAAACAGGAGAAAACTCAGTTTTGAGTCTGTGCTTCTTTGTCCAACAGGAAAACATATTGTGAGGACAAAAAGATGGAGGGGAAAAAAGCTATTGTAATCTGCTACAAAAATACTTGGCATTTTAAAAACATTTTTATGCCTTTGTTTGCATCTTGCTCTGCCTCTTATTTGTCATCATTTAGCCTTCTCAAGATGCAATGTTACTTACCCAGGCATTTTGTGAAATACGTCACACTCTGAAAGGAAGGTGGCAAAAAGGACAGTTCCTGTCTCAAGACAGCATTCCTGGGGGGAAAATCACTGTGCTGCAGCTCTCTGGAAGGCAGATAAATATGATACAGCAGAATTTCATCCCACTAGGAGTGTTTGCTGCAAGTTGTCTTCTCCCTTCCTAGAAGTACGGCATGTACGTCACCTTGCCTAACGATTGTTCTCACACCAGTAACTTCCCGTGTGGAGAAACTGCAAATCTCTGCGTAAAATTGCAGCTCTCCAAAGGCGGCTGAAAGGTCAGGATGGGACTGGGTTATGGGGTGGAATAAGTTGGGGAGAAAGGGGGCTTTTTCTCCTCATGTTGCACCAAAGACTCATTCTGATCCTGGATTAACAAATACTGGGGAGGAGTGATGCTTGCTGTATGATTTGGTGTTAACATGAGGCAGTTTTTGTAGGACTCTGACTGTTTGTCCTGTCATTTCTTCTGGTGACAGACACAGGCAGCACAAGTTGGCAACAGGGCCGATAATTAAGGTTGCTGATTAAAAAATCCTAAGGCTTGTCTACATCATATTTTCACTAGTTAACCTTGTTGTTAAACTTCAGCCCTAGAGAATGGTGGTGGTATTTTCCACACCAGAAGTTTTCCTCAGAATGGAGTATCAAAAGCCAGATCACAAAGGACTTGCTGAATCTCCAGTTAGGAAATAAACTGGTTTTGCCACTGTGAAGTCTCAGGAAGGAGGAGGAGAGGATGCAGTTTGCCTTGAAAGTGCAGGGGCTGGCAGGGAGCTGGGGTTAAACTATGACACTTTGCCACAGATCTAGTGCTGTGGGAAAACAGGAATAACCCTCAGTGGTGGATTAACTGGAGCTGCCAGACCACCTGCAGAAAAGGTCACTCCATCAATCACTACAACCAGTAGCTCCTACCCCAAGAGATGCTGCAGTCCTCCAGCTTTTTCTGATCTGGTGGTACTCCATGCTAGACCCTCTGTGCTGGCAATACCCAGGAGGAGCTTTATCAGCGACTGCAAATGGCACTTATTTCAGCAAGGGAGAACCAACAATGGCTACACAGAGGTGCCTTTCATGCCTTCCAGCCAAAAACCAAGTCAGCTTCCTGCCATGGGTTTGCAGTACCTGAGGTGTCCCTGTACCACCCTGTAACTCAAACCCTGCCCAGGGGGCTGAGCTGGGTGAGAGACCACCACTGAAAATTACTGTTCCTCCAGAAGCAAAGGCAGGGGGAGCGTGGTTTATCTACATCTGTCAGCAACAGCATTACTGAGGGTGGGAACCGGGGAAGCAGTGGGTGACAGGAGCCCCTCTCACTCTGAAGACCTTTACCATATCAGGGAATTCCCCCTGATTTTTGAGTATTGCTCAGCTACTGAAGCACAGCACTGACATTGCTGGAGAAAGTAGAAAAGAAAAGAGCTCTGTCCGTGGTTTTTCCGAGGCTTGTAAATGGAGTTGGGCTGTCTCAGTTCTGAGAGTCCCACTGGAGTACTTTGGCATACCTTCTACTATCTAGATGCTCTTGCTCCATCTAGTGAGTAAATTTATTGCTCATCCTGGCTTAGTTTTGGCTGTGGAGGAGGCCTGGGGAAAAGTAACATAATTTATGTATTTGACCTATGCAAAGATGGGAATTACCCAGGAAGATTCTGGGTTTGATTTTGTTAGAAGAGTAAGAATGACAATGATTTTAGCTTACAGCTGCTCATTGACATATCTATTAAATTCTTTTTAAAAAAGACTTGAGGGTTTTTTTAACGAACTTTCCCATGAAAATCTATTTATGTTTATATTCAGTGGGTGGATTTGCTCATTATGTGAATCGAATGGAGGGGGGAGGGGAAGAGATAAAATGAAAAAAGTTGGTTTAAGCAGTTTGACTGTATCTGTTACAACCCATCTTTACTGTTCTTGTTCAGCAGCCAAAACACATTCCTCTTTTATAAAAGAAGGAACACAAGGGCACCAGCTCACAGATCTTTGATGCAATAAAGCCTGTGTGAGAGGCCATGTCCTGCTGGGCACTGAAGAGGGAAGAGCAGAGACAGGGTGTGGAGCACAGAGATGCTCAGGACCCTCTCTGGTGCCTGCCAAACCCCTGGTGAGCTCAGAGAGGTCAGGATTTGCCCATTCCTTCTTCTACCCTGCCTTGTCTTTCTGCTTTGGAGACCCTCTTGCCGTGGGTTGTCACCAGCCCATAAACCACAGGCCTGCTCAGACAGAGCCCAGGGGCTTGGTCCTGCTGCTTCCATGGCCATGCATGGCCAAGGGGTGCCCCAGGAGGGGGTGGAGGGAGAGCCCAGCAGCAGTTTTGGGCACCCTGTGGGGAGGGTCACCTCCCTGGCCGTGGCCACCCACCACAGAAGGGGTGACGGGGACAGGGAGAGGAGGCTGCGATGCCTGGCAGAACTTTTATTACTTCTGAGTTTGGTGAGGCTCGTGCAATAGATATATATACACCAGATATTAAAATATATATATATATATTCTGAAAACATACAAGCTGAAGACACAGGGCTGCCATGTCTAAAGGGATTTTTTGGCTTTTAAGTGAAAACGGTTTTTTTAGTTTAAAAATAGACTTAATAAAGAAAGTTCCCTTTCTCCATGAAAACAAACAAACAAACAAACAAAAAAACCCCCATAAAAAGATGTTATTTTATGATTGTTAAGGTCAAAGTTATACAGGGCTTACAGAGACTATCTCAGTGCTTTTGCATGGCCTTGGCTGCCTTCTTGGCTGAGCATTAAATGCCAGAGTAACTGTGAGCAACTCACACTCCCATCTACAGAGGGCCTGAGGCAGTTGTTCCCTCTGCACAGTGCTCTGCTGTTAAACACCCCTGGCATGATTCTTTTTGCATGGTACCATTTTCATGTTTTCTGGCTGTCATCTTCAATGCTGCCATCAAAAATTCACATCTGACCTAACGAGCAGAGTAACATTTGCCAGGTAAAATTACAACAAAAATCAAAAACTGCCGTAGGGGAAATCAGAATCTGCTTTCCTGTGCTAAGGAATACATACAGAAAGGCAGAGGGAAAGAATGCAGAAGGGGAAAAGTTCTGGACTGATCAGAAATTGTAGAAATCTGACAAGCCAGTATTATTTTTCCTGTAGGGCAGTGCTAAATGCATTCAAAAGGCAAAAGACAGCATAAAGAAAAGTGAGTGACTACTGATTTTTTGACACCATGGAAGAGGAATGGATGCACTTTGGTGAAAAACAGCCAAAATATCTGACCTCTGAGCGCTCTGATAAAGTTCAGGAGTTGGTGGGTGCCCTGTGGAAGATCTGTGCTGGTTTTAACCACTGCTGCCCCTGGTAGGGTCTTGAAATATTGCCACGGGGTTTAGACAAAGTTAAAGATACTCTGTCTTAAGGAAAAGGGACAACAGGACCCGACTGAGAACCACTTTTAAAAGACCAAAAACTGTCCTGGAAGCTTTTATATTTAATTAATCAGTTTACCTACCAGATAACCAGGCATTTCCTGTCATGGACACAACCAAAGGCTTTTAGCTGTGCCTGGGAAAATGTGGTTGAATTAAAGAAGCTCAAGTGGTTCCTTGACAGAAGTAATGAGGAAGATGGATTACAAGAAAAGGATAGTGAATTTATGGAGTTCCTGTGGAGAAGAAAGCAAGATGTTACAGTGGGGTGGCAGCTACTGAGCAGACCTTTTGGGGTGGCTAATGTATGTAATTTATCAAAGGCAAAAGAGACTGTGGAGCTTTTTAAAACATCCCATAGTTTCCTGAGTACAAATGAACCAGTCATCTGATTAGTTTTTCAGATCTCTGGTCCTTTGAAAGTTTCATGTTGGAGGACATTCACTTCCCTTGAACTGGTCTGTATGTGCTGACTAGAGTCCTGCCATGGGGGAATGGGAGTAGGGACAGGGACAAAGGTTCCTCTGGTGACAAAATTTCTAAGGGCAGCTTTTCATGGACCACAGTTCCATCTTTAATCTCTTGTGAGACACCCAGTCCCTCAGCTATGAGAAGCTCTTTGGACTCTGGGGGATCACTGCCATCGGGTCTGCCAACACTTGTGTTTCCTCTGGGAGGCTCCCAGCAGGGCTGTCCTGCTTTCTCTGACCATGGCTGATCTGATGGAATCACAGCCCAAATTGTCTGGACCACATCGATGGTTGGCAGAACCCAGTTTAGTTCAGACTGTGCTTTAAACAAAAAACCCAACCGAAACCCCCAGATACTTTGCTTTTCTAAAGAAAAGAAAAAGAAAAAGAAAAAGAAAAAGAAAAAGAAAAAGAAAAAGAAAAAGAAAAAGAAAAAGAAAAAGAAAAAGAAAAAGAAAAAGAAAAAGAAAAGGAAAGGAAAGGAAAGGAAAGGGAAAAGAAAAGAAAAGAAAAGAAAAGAAAAGAAAAGAGAAAAGAAAAGAAAAGAAAAGAAGGAAGGAAGGAAAGAAAGAAAGAAAGAATGGAAGAATGGAAGGAAGGAAGGAAGAGAGGAAGGAAGAGAGGGAGGAAGGAAGGAAGGAAGGAAGGCAGGCAGGCAGGCATTTCCATAAACAGTTCAAAGGCAATTAATGGTGTTCAATACACTCTGCAGTTGAAAGGCCAAAAGATGCATTAAATTAAGATGGTGTATCTTACATGGGATATGAGCTGGCACCTGAGAACATCCCCTTGCACACTTTGCTTGTGGGCCCAGGGGATTCCAGTTGGGATCCAGCCTGGGCACTGGGTCTAGTCTGAGCCTGAGACATCAGGTCTTCATCCCTGTCTCAAGTCCCAACTGGGGCTTGGCTTTCAAGCTTCAGAACACATAGGGGATGGGCTGATTTCTGTGCACTGTTTCTGAAGTCCTAAACTTGGTTATGCATTTTTATTCAAATGTTCCTCTTTCAAAGACTGAACAGTGCAATTCCACACAGTGTGTTTGGATGCACTACAGAAGTACAAATAATATTGGCAGCCCATTGCTGTTATTTTTGCAGTTTATTTTAATTAGCAATCAAATATAATTTTTCAACTCTGTATTTTTTATTCCAAATCTTTAATGTCTTCCAGATCCACTCCAGGTTCACTAGACTGGGTGGTAACTAAGTCTTAATTTTGATCCAGAGGAAGCTGCCATGCCCATTTTGAGCATTCCTTATTTGCTTACTTTTGCTCTTTTATTTTTAGCTGTATTTTGTACTGCATTTCTCTCTCTCTCTGTATTTAAAAATTATTTTAGACTTTTCATTATTATGTGGCATTGATTCTTGGCACTGAGCTTAAAGTCTGGAACTGAACAAACCATGAAATTACTGCCTCAGCACAACCACTTGAAAGTCTCTGTTATGTACTTGGCCCCGTGTTTGTCAAACCTCTGCTCACCCTCTGTGTAGGATCCTACACAATGTATTCCTCAGCTGGGGAAGAGGGAGGAAAAGAAAGGGCTGAGAATACCAGTCACTCATCATTTACCTGGTTCAGAATTTGCCTACTGAGCCCTGAAATGAAAAGTGCTCAAAGCTTTTTCCTGTAAGTGAAACATTATAAGCAAAACCCTCTTTTTTTCGGTATGTTCTACCCCAAAGAGTGCCCCACCAAGAAATCTGTTTTACCAGCTGGCTGTGCAGCAGGAACGGCTGCTGCTGCTTTGGCCAGGTGTGAGTTTCCCTCAGAAATGCCCAGGATGGGAAAGTTCGAGGCTGGCGACTGACATTCCACGCACAGAAATACCGTGACTTTGAAATCCCATTATTTGCATCTTTTTGAGAAGAAAGGGGAGGAAGCCCATATGCATAGGAGAGAGAGGTTCTTCAGTTTCCTGGTCACACTCTGTGCTTCAGGAGGACAGTCAAAACAAAGCTGTGACATTCCTGCTTGGCAGAGGCATTACATAGACTCATGCAAGCATTTATTTAGGTTGCAGAAGATCACCAAATCCAACTGTAAAAATCCAACACTGCCAAGCTCACCACTAAACCATATCCCTGAGTGCCACATCTACACGCCTGCTAAATCCCTCCAGGGATGGTGATTGAACCACTTCCCTGGTTAGGCTGTTGCGGTGCTTGCCAAGCCTTTCAGTGGGGAAATGTTCCCCAAGATGTCAGGAGCAGAGGTGCCTCTTAGCACAGCATTTTTGCCATTTCCACTGCACCCTTCGCAGCACTGGCACGCGCGTGTGCGGCAGCCGAGGGGCTCCAGCTGCCAGGGTGGAAAACCCGAAGGGTAACTGTTGGAGTCCAGAATGCAGAGAATATCTCTCTGCCTGTTTTTAAGTGTAAAAACCCCCCTGTACATCAGCATTTCTGAACTTTGTCCGTGGGGAAATCTCTATACTCTCAGGGAAGAATTAAAATTTACACTGGTGTGAACTGGGTGATGGGATGTTATGTGAGATTGTCACAGGGTGAAAAGTCTAGACTTTTTAGGGTTGTTAATATAGTAAATAGATAAAAGCAAAAAACTTCAAAATGGAGGATAGTAGTTGTCTTTTAGACCTTCTCCTTCTTCTAATACTCCATATTCTGCGGTAGAGGTAGTTTGGGATGATTGGATGAAGATTTCCGCAGTTCCTTTTGACGTGACAAGGTGAATTATTGAGCATTGGTAGAAAAAAGAAAATATCTTTCATTTTAAGTTTTAATTGGATAATTTACCTTTAAAAGAGTGTGCAATCAAGATAAAGTGGCCATTCTTGGCATTCCTTACTCTGTGCTGTGTCTAACGCCCAGCTATGGGCTACATCTCTCTGATAAGACTTAATAAACAACTATCTGCAAGCTAAGAAGACGGAAGGTCCTATTCTTTACGGCGCCTGGCAAAAGGTATTAAAATTCCCTCATCAGGGGAAAGAAAATAATTAAGGCACAAAACCTGACAGGTAACACCACGTGCTGAGGCCGTGTTGCCCCCTGCAGCAGCAGGGATCATTTCTAACCCTGAAAACTCCATCAGTGTCGTGGAATTGTGGCTCCATGCCCTCTCTGCAAAGGGGGTATCTCCCCTGCCAGCAGGGTCATGTCCCCAGTGAAGCACATCGGCTTCTCCCTTCTCAAGGCCTCATGGCTCAGCAAACTGCAGCCCCAGACCTCAGTGACCCTCTTCTGGAAGGGTTCTTGGCCAGGAGTAGAGCGAGGAGGGTGAGAAGCCATGCTGGCACAGCAGGCAGCCGGCAGCAAGGAGGCATCGTGTTCCCAGAGCGTTACGTTTTTCTTGATGTAAAATTAATATACAGTATTATAGATGTTCCTTCTACATCTTAGCCACACTTAGAGGACTTCAGTTGTTAATGCCAAGTATAATAAAAATGTTTTCTAATCTTGATGGAGTTCTCCCTGACATCTTATGTTTCACTGTCTTTTTAAACTTCCAGCACTTCTCTTTCTACCAGGATTCTTGTGTGTCTTGGCCTTCATAGTCCCTATCCCTTTTTAGGGCTTTCTTTAGTTGGTTGCAAAGTGCATTTTGACTTTTTGCTCTTCCTTTATTAACATGTTTGTTTGTTTACAGAGAAACAGTGAGCGACTGCCTGGGGAGGATCTCTGCTTCTTCCTCTTGGTTTAATATTCTGCCCATCATTTCATATCACCTCCTCCTTTCTGTGTTGTGGAAACCTGTCAGAATCTCTGGACTGGTGACTGCACTGCCTGACTCATGCCAGGTTGCCCTGTCCTGTGTCCTTTGCCTCTGATTCCTCGCAAAACAGAAAAACTTGAGCCTTGCAGGTCATTGAATGTCCAAGACCCTAAAAAGCAGCAGGCAAATCCATGCAAAATAGAAGTATTTCCCTAAAATCCAAGCCAGAGCTGGGTTGACACTTGCTCCTGCCAAAAGCACCAAAGTAGCAAAGTCAGAGTATGATAAAGGGGTCATCAGTAAAATGTGGGTTCTTCACATCTTTGTGGGGAGTGCTGAGAAGGGGAAGTTTGAAGAAATGTTGTGATGAAAAATGGCTTGTAAAAATTCTGTGTCCTGTTATAGACCCAAACTGGTCCAAATCCTTGTCTTTTCTTACTATTTTCTTCTCTAGTGCATAAGCTGAGGGAGGTTTCAAATAGTTCCAATATTTCCAAAAGATTAGAAAACCTGAAAACATTTTTCCTGAACCTTTTTAATGAACTCTTTCTGGTATCTTTTCCTTTTCACTGCTGCTGACTAGAGAAGCTTTACCCATGGAATAATGACGTGTGCCAGTGTAGGACAATGCCCTTACCTCATGCAAGTTCCCAAGCTGCTTCTGAGCCCATATATAGGGATCATTCCCTTACCTCTGGGCAGGAGGCAGGGTGCCACTTGTCCTGCCAGCTGCACTGCTCAGCAGAGGGGAAGCGAGGAGGCATTTTTCCTTTGGGATGACAATGGAAAGTCTTACGTGGACAGAAATGTGGTTACCTCAGCCATAATTTACAGGAGCACCCAGGACTCCCTCTCAGGAAAGAAATGTGCCAGAGAGTGTTTAATACCCAGAGATGTTCAGAACGCCTGTATGACACGTGGGCCGTAGGACAAGCCTCCCCTTTCCCTGAGAAGTCGGCAGGAGATTGATTTAAAGTGGCAATAAGCATTTTGGGAGGCAATAGAAAGATCAAAGGATGCTGAATATCACAGCTGTTTTCCAAAGCATTTTGTTCACAGGGTGAGCACGTCTGATCCTCTGCTTGATGGAGCTGATGGTCACATTAAATGCTGCTTCATGGGCCACTGGGGCCAAGATGCTGGAGGTGACTTTGATATTAAGTCTTCCTTGCTAACCATCTGTCTGTCATCATCAATAACCCTCCCAATCATTTACCATCCAGGTTCTTGCTTGATCTCCAACCAAAATTGATTGTTTGAAATGTTAAAGTCATTCATCAACCATTCCTGAAGCCAGATTTGGGGGCAAAATAAATAATACCAAATTAAAAAAAAAAAAAGTTTAATGGTTTTCTCTGTAAGAAAGAGGCTGGTGAGACAGCAGGGACTGCCTGAGAGTGTCCAGGGCCAGCCAACACTGCTTTAGTACGTGTCTGAATAGAAAAATGGGCTCTGGCCAGAAGAGAGAACAAGGAAGGAGCATTTGCAGAAGCAAACAGGTATCCAAAGAGCTGGTTCGCCTCAGCCTCTGCCTGGTTCTTTTGTCACTTGTTCTTTCCTCTTAGACCAGGAGCACTGCTCACTCCTTCCCTCTTCAGCTGTGATACCTGTCCTCAGCATGAGGATATCACTTGTTCCCTGCCCAGCAAACACTGGTGTGGCAAAATACCTTCAGGGAAGAGAGGGACACCTTTAATGCCGACTTCATGTGAAGGTTTTTCACGAACAGTGCTTCCCTTTTGGACAAGAGGGTGCCATTTTGACTGCAGTGCAGAGGCACTCAGAGACTCAAAGGTGAGACAAACTCCCTGTCAATGGGAGCATCACACAAGTCTCAGTGAGGAGGGGACAAGAGGGGAGACTGGGAGTTGGGGTTTGTGGGTAAGAGACTGTAGGCAGTGAAATGAGGACAGGACAGGGAGAAGCAGCACACTTCTGGTTTGGTTTCTGTTGCCTGTTTTGGTCAGGAAAAGAGTTTTGTGTTTGGAAGATAAACCAAGCCCTGAGGAGAAGGAGCTGATCCAAGCTCCATGGGTGGTGCCAGCCCCTTCCCCGTAGCAGAGCCGGGCCAGCCTTGTACAATGGAGTGCGTTTTTGTGTGTGTTTGCACTGCTTCAGAATGCTTTTTTTCTTTTAAACCTTGACATGTGCTTTGCCCCAAGGGATTAGTGTTGATGGCACCATCATGATCAGCTCTCAGAGCAGAAAGCCAGCCAGGAGTGAGCCGGTGTGTGAAATGCCCAGCTCCAGCCCTGCCACGCACAGCAGGCTGAGCGAATCCCGTTCACTGCTGTCCGTGCTGCTCTGCTGGGAGGGGAACTTTTTGGGGGTGTTCAGATGCAGATGCTGGGCTGTGTTTCCTCATCTGTAAATGATGTTCCAGGTGAGGGGAGTTTTAGGAGGGAGAAGCACCCTCTGAGCATCCCCACCGCAGTGCAGGCCCTCATGCACCGCATCTGTCGGCTGAATCCCATGGGAAGTGCACGCAGCAGCAGCAGCAGGATGCCCGGGTGTGTGGCCCAGATGAGTGCCCCAGAGAGGGCTCTGTTACCTCCAGGATGCCTTGGAGGTAACACCACCTCTTGAACACCACAGCTGCTGCAAACAGGTTTGATTGATTGAAAGAAACCTTTAAATAGGGGAAACCCTGTCCATGAGGCTTCACGTTTTCTTCCCAAATGGCTCAACTTTTCTGCTTATAGGATGATGAATAGCAGCTCGTGAATGTGCCAGCCCTGGTGTAATGCATCCCTGGATAATTGTTATGGGGGTTCCTTTTTTTTTATGTGTTTGCTTTTGTAGCTTCAGTTGGCAGGGTGGTAACTGGTTACTTCAAGTCAGAAGACTCAGTGGCATACACAGCCCAAATTTCTCCCAGCTTTCTTAACGTGGTTTTGGATGCTTATGTGAAACTGTACTTTCAAAATGCCTACTGCTCTATGCTCCTCTGTGACAGCAACTTCTGCTACTGCAGGCTTTGTAGTGTGTGCACTATAGCCACATAACTTAATCCAAAAGATGATGAGCAATTTATTTCATCCTCTGTAGCCAGGAAATAATGATGATCGGCAGTTATATTAAAATTATGGGTTGGACTCTGACTCCTTTTTTGCTGCAGGTTGTAGACTTGCCAGCCCAGTTACTTTCTGGAAATAGCTGATTGTTTTTCTTGGCAATTCAGTGGCCTAGTCAGTTCTAGACATCTGGCTGCCGAATAATTCCAGATCAATTTGTGCACCTATAATAGCCTGGGGTGCTCAGGTTTGAAAAGTGGCTGCTGCACATTCACGAGGATGCCAGGATGGATGCTTTTGGCTTGCTGTGTGCGAACAGGCTGGTTCTGCATGCTGGTAGCTGACCTCCTGGATGCTTACAGGCCTGAGCTGGGCTAGTACTGGCAAGACTTCTGCTGCACCATGCACACTGCTCAGGATTCCAGCTGATGGAGCAGGAATCCAAAGTATTGCATCAGGACAGGCAGCACTGGATGATGCTCCATCAGTTCGATGGTGACACTGTTTTTGTCGTTGGGCTCTGTGTAGGTGAAAGGTGATCCAGAGCTTGCTTATCCTCCACGAACACTGAGTGAAAATTGTCCTTCATTAGAATGTCAGATGTGTTTCCTAATGAGGTCTTGCAGGTCAAGATAAAAACACCCATTTTGCGTGTAAATGACATAGTCAAGAGATATGAATCCTTTTAATACCTGTAGAGCTCAAGTTCATAAGCAATTTCTAGTCTCCAGAATGTGATGTGTTGCCATCTTAAAGCTGTGAGTTTACATTTCCATCCATTGTGTTGAAAACCTGCCGCATTGTGGGACAAAAAACACAACCCATTGTGCTCAGGAGGAAGAACGATGCTTGAACAAAGACGTGGCCTTTTTTCCTGCTGTCCTTAAGTAAGCCAAACCCACCATCCAGAACACATTGAAGAGATCCAGCCGAATAGAGACCCGTAATTGGTGTTATTGCTGTGTTCTGGCTCTTTAAAATGCCTGATAGCCCTGGCAGTCTTGCTTTAGGTCGTGTCACTGGGGAGAAGCCCACATGCAAGGAAGGAGGACTCAGTCTGAAGTGGTGCAGGATGGATAAAGCAAAAAAATCACGAGTCCCCCTGTAGCAGTCCTGTTTTATGGAGCTGGCAGAGGAACAGGCTCTCTACAAGTACCAGCTAAAGAGAGCAGTGCTGCCGTGGGAGTTTCTCTCTTGTTTCATATTCCCCAAATCCACTTTTGTCACCTCCGGATTTGGAGGCATTAAGGCAGCTCATTAGAGGCCTTATCCAGACCCCACGGATGTCACTGGGAGTTTATGCCAGCAATGGGACTTGGCTGAGCTTAGTTATGAGCCTTTATCTTTCCTCCACATGCATGGAGATCTGGGATGAAACTGCTAGTGAGCAGTGAGTCCCGGTGAGTCTCAGTACCTGCTCCTTGTCCTTGGGGTGGCTGCAGGGTTCAAAGTCGTGAGTTTCGCCTCCCCCTCTCACACAAAGGCTCATCCTTTGTTTCTCTCTGCATCTGTTAGCCAAAAAGAACGCTATCTCCAGTGAAAACACATTCCATTATTGTAGTTTTGCTCCTTGGAATGTTATGACACATCCCTCAAATATCAGCTTTGTTAACTGTCAACAAATTAGTGTCCTTTCACTCCCAGCGTGTGCACCCACGGGTCCTCTTGGCTACTGCCCTTACAGAGAGCAGCACCAAGGCTGCAGTCCAGGGAGCACTCCCTCTCCTGACCTTCTGTCCCACAGTTCACCTTCTCGCCAGCTGAACAGCAGGACAGCATCCTCTCAGCTAGGAAAGCTTCCTCTCCTTCTGTAGCATCAGGAGAAAATGGCTGGCACTGAATTTATCCACTGTTGCCAGCAGAACTTGAGGCAAAAGCCACTGGGCCCAGCCCTGAACCAGCTTGGTTATCCCTCCCATCCGGATTTATTTTATATCCTCATTAAAGCAGATGAGGGCCTTGAACAAAACCACTTGGATGGTACTCACAGCAGAAGCTTATCTGGGTGCCTGACCCAGCAGAGAAACTGGTGCTAATGGGGGAAACCACAGCCTACAAAGGCAGGGGAAGGAAACAAAACCCCAGCTTATCTCTGTTCCATCTCTCACCTCCTTCACTTAGAGAACTGGAGAAGAGAGAAAGTCCTGGTGAGTTTTCTGCACCACCCTACTAAGTTATGGTTGGACAAAGGTCTGAGCCTGTTTTGCTTCAGCAGATGAGCCACAGGACCATCTTTTCCCCCTCTCAGTGGCCCACAAGACCCCCTTGGAAACCTGATGCCATGCCAGGCTGAGCAGTTGTGCTGGAAAAGGCTGAGGGCGGCTGTGCTCCCTGCACTGCAGCTGACAGCCAGAGCTGGGTGTGGATCTCGGGGTTTCAATCAGTGTGAGAGATCCCAGGATGTGGGTCCTTGTGATCTGGGAATTATAAACCAGTCATTTTAATCACATGATTAGAATTTAGGTAAACAGTCAGGGAGTAACCAAGGCATGTCCCCCAAACACAGTGTCAGAAACACCATTTAAGGGAAATGAGAGGGAAATAGCTTTGTTCCAGCCCAGGGCTTATCCTAAAGGCGTTCCAGCCCTCAGCTTGAGGCCCTGGCAGGAGGAAGCTCAGCCTTGCAGGCTGCTTCACTCCATTCTGCCTAATTATATGCTAATGTAGCTTTCTGAAGTAGCTCCTATGTATGCCCAAGGTCAACAAATATTCGTACTAACTTTGCACTGAATCCCTACTTTCTGCTCGCTCCTGAAGAGGGTAAGCAGCTGAATCAGACTTCAAAAAAACCCCTTTGGATTTTCTCGCTTAGAGATCTGAATTTTAGAAGCAGAGGTACCATATCTGAATTTTTGGGGGGCCTCCAAGCAATCAGACTGACCATGACAGTACAACAGAGCAAGTGAAGGGGAACTGGGCGTGCTTGTTAGTCAGCTCTGCTTTTTCACCCTCACTCTGATTATGCATCCTGCCTTTTCTCCTCGTTTGAAGGACAAAAGGTAAATTGAAGGTGAATTAAGGCATGGAGAAATTTTTAATTTTTGAAAAATTTTAATGCCAGCCTTGCTTTTAGAGTATAGGAAATGCTGCATGGTCTCCAGTGAAGTCAGTTTACACTAAAGTCACAGCCTTGCAAATATTCAATTAGGAGACCAGTCAAGTATGTGGGATTAAGTTGTTTATATAAATGTTTGCAGAACCAGAGTGTGAGTTCACAGGCAGGCATGGGAGCCTTGGTTTCCCAGCTGATCCATAAAAAGGGTCAAACACAGTATACTGATAAATGCAGTATACTTACAAAAAAGAAAAAAAAAAAAAAAAAAGCCAGCTAGCCTCAATCCAGTCCTGACTGGAGCTTCCAGTACCAATTCCCAGTTGTTTATCAAAGTTGAGTTGGAGGCTGATGAGTTTGCAGGATGTGTAATTTAAAAACAATTTCAGACTCTTCCCTGGGCACCACTGCACATCTCATACACACACAATGTGCAGTTGGGAGCTAAAAGCAGATTCTGCTTTAAGTAAACAAAGAGCTCCCACTGATTACCAAGAAGCAGCTCTGGAAGAGGCCCCATGGAATGAGGTCTGGAGATACAGGGTAGCATCACTCCCTGGAGTTTTTCTGCATTTCCTCCTCTTTGCTTCTGCTTCTGCTACCAAACTCCTGAGAGAAGCTAGAGAAAGGTCCTGGTGTTCAAAGCCAGGGAAGACAGAGGAGGAAATGAACTCCTCTTATGAAGGGAAGCAAATGCTTTCTCAGCTCCAGCTTGAATTTTGGTGAGCCCTGGTGGGACTGATGGAGTGTACAGTGGAAGACAAAACTAGGCAAAAGAGTAAAAGGTGAAGAGAGGAGAATTTAATAGAATTATATTTCTAAAATTTAATTTGGGAGTGGTGTCATTTTTACAATAACTTTCTACAGACTCTCAGGAAACAGAGAAAAAGCAAGGACTCCAGTGTTCTGAAAGTGCTTGGTGCCTGGTTCCCTGCTGTCTGTGCTGATCAGGACAGGGAGACACGAAGCCATCAGCAAGCAATCAGGAATTTACCTAACCCCAGTGGGCCAGAAGGAGGAGTGACTGTATTATAACTGTTTTTTTTTCCCCCTGTGCTTAGCTGGCATGAAACTATAGGGAAGTCCTTTACACCCTTGTATTTTTTTTTTTGAGTAGTCTCTTTAGATGGGTTATGAGAGTGTGCAGTGAGGTGTCTTTTGAGATGAAAGGTGCTGTGTCAGTGCAATATGTTGCTTTTGTTGCTCGAATTTAAGCACTGATATTTGTACTGGAGTTATTAACAGACTGAACTGTCCAAACAGGGATTCTTCACCCCTCCTGCTGCAAAATGCATGCTGTGTTCCTGTTGCTACAGCATACACTGCTAACTTACAGCTAGTACAGTCTGTTTTCCTCTAAGTGCATCAGTGAACAGTTTAAACGAAGTTAAACAGAAAAAAAAAAAAAAAGTACTGGCAACAAAGAGATGACTTATCATTTGCAACTTTAAAAAGGAGCCTGCAGCTATACGAATCTGGAAATAATATAAACTTAACCCACAGGACTGTTGCATTGGTTTTAGAAGAGCTTACTTTAAAGCTGGTATGTGGGCTCGCTAAGAGACTGAGTGGTTGGCAAGGATGCTAACCATTTATGGAATGTGTCTTTGGAAAGGATTAAAGCAAAAAACATGTTGCTTCTTACCAGCTCTGAGCTAGGAATATAGCTTTAAGGGGCGAGAGTTAAATTTTAAGCATCCAGTATGTAAAGATTCTAGAGAATAAACTTTTTTCTTCCCTTGCCCTGGCGCTCGGGATCAAATTCAGTCCAGACCAGATAGACTAAAAACCATTCCCATCTGACGTCCAGGAAAAGGTCAGGAGTTACAGCAGTGCTGGCAGTGGTGGAGCAGTTCCCAGCTTGCGTAAGGACTATTTGTGAACTGCCCAAGATAACAGTCAGCATTTTAGCTCTGAGTGTTCCAAGCCTCATATAACTGTGCCTATTCATTTTGTCCCTCTAAGCTGGGCTTTGAAAACTGCTTTGTACCAAGTAAAAGCACAATTAAAACTGAAGCCTGAGAGCCCAGTTAAAATGCAAAATCCCTATGACTTGGGCCCTGCTAGGACTCTTTTTCTGCCTTAGGTACTCGTGGTGCAGCCCCTCACTGTGTTGTCTTCCTCCTGTGGCACTCCCCGTCCCAGGTTGTACTTGAAAAGACAGTGAAAAGTGTCTCTAAGTGGCACCATTTTCCTCTAACAGAGGTTCCCTGTTACTGATGAAACAACTCCATATTTTCCCTGTGTCTGTGAGTGGATGTGGTGTTTGCAAAAAGGCACTAGGAGAGGACCTGCTGCAAAACCCAGTTTTCTCCCCAGTGTGGAGGAGAAGAGAAGCATGGTGCTGTTCTCAGCTCTGACATCTATCAACAAGAGCAAAGATCTCTTCTAAGCAATCTGTTTGTCCAGCTGCTGCCTCCTTAGCAGCTGCTGCCAGTGGCAATGTTAAAGTGGTTATTGGGCATCTCCCGATACTGGCAGCCCAAAATATTTGCAAATCTACAGCCACTCCCACAAGGTGAGGGCAGCTGCTGTTGGAAACAGGACATAGAGGCCTAAAGGTGTTAGAAATAACTTCCAAGGGGGACAGTGTCTCTTTTCCTGCAGGCATGTCTGCCACCCCCCCATCACCTGCTCCTTCTCCACGTGCCTGCTTGGCTGTGCAAGGAGAGCCCTGGTCCATGGGGCAGCGCAGTGTGATGCCAAGGTGTGCTATCTGCTACTTGTCAACACCTTGGGGGTGAAATCATGGCTGAGTCTGACCCTCAGGTGCAGAGATGGGGGCTCTGGATGTGGAAGATCACGTTAATGGGTCACAGTCATTTTGGAGAGCTTCCAGTGACTGTGGCAGCTTCTTAAAAGGATCCTTCCCCTAAGAGACTTGTGTTTTTCTTTCTCTCCAACCATTCATGAAACCCAGAAAGCAGTCCTTTACCATGAGGATGTGGGCTCAGTCTAGGAGTGATCCATGTTAAAGCCTTCCTCCAGAATTTGCACTAAATGGCCAGAATGCCTTTGTAGCCTCACTTTGAAATCTTTGATGTCTTACTACAGAAACTGGCTGTGACGGGATTTGTGTATGACCTAATTTTATCTGTTCACTAAATAGCCTGACATGCTTTGTTTGACAATGAATGTGTACATCAGTGCCACAAAAGCATGATATCATGCTTATTATGAGGCTTCTCAGAAGGAAAAACATGGCTAAAACATGGAGGTGAGCACCTCTTTCTTCTTTAAAGTGAAAATCCTAAAGCTATGTCTTCGTTGTTTAGAATAAGTGATTTTCCTTCCAAACAAATTGCATTCTATCGAATGCTCACCTTTTTTTTTACCATTTTGCTTACCCTGATGAAGTTCCAGAAAAGGTAATACCAGCTGCTCATCGTGAGGGCCCTAATAGGCTGTAATGTCCCTGATCAGCTTCACCTGAGTCCTGCATCCCCTCCCATGGGCACAGGAGCCCTATTTAAGCTCAGCCCCAGCCCACCAGCTCCTCTCTGGGGACTGATTTAGGAGGGCTGGTCTCCAGCCTTGCACTTGGCTCTCCCTCCTGAGCTGGTGTTGGATGTGTGATTTTAGTAGCTGTCCTGTGGATGGGGTTCTCCAGGGTGCATTGTACATTTCCAGCTCTCTGACTCTGTCCTCTGCTGCTCCTGAGAGGATTCCTGGATGGACCCTGGACTTGCTTTGCTGCTTTCTGTGCCTGGAGCTGTTGCTGGGCCCTGTTACCAGCACCCCATGTGGCTGCCTGACCTGTGTCCTGCCTCCCCTGCATTGCCCTCAGCTCCTCAGCTTTTGGGAAATTTTGTGCTCAACTGCTTGGCAAAGGTAGGAGGAGAATGTGTAGCTTGAAATGAACCTGGTAATGATAGCCTCAGCAAAGCCTGATTGTATTTTTTTTCCCCTCCCCTATATAGTTTAATGATGATGGTGTTTTGAAGATGTTTCCCATTTCCTTCTCCCACCCAGAGTGTCTGCATGCCTGCCTTTGTGCATCCCCCAGTCACTGGCTGAGTGAAAGGCAATTATATGTCTGGTTTTGAATTTCATGTGTACTCACAGCTACCTGAAAGGTCAAGCAGCAACAGGTAACCCCTGTTGCAGTCTTGCTCTTGGGATGGGTGCAGGTAACCTGCAGAAATCATCATGAATCAGTGCAGTTACAGAGGCATTAAGGGGAAAAAAGGAAAGGTTTGGGTGAAGTTCTTGAACCCTTTCAAGAAGACTTGCATTAGAAGGGTCTGAAGAGTTCAGTGAGTAGCTGTAAGCATCTTAAAAAATATTGAGTGCAGGCCTGTGGCAAAGAAAGGAGCTTTTAGGTGATTAGCAAGTCACCTTGCCTGCACAGAAAGGCAGGTGGAGCTGAGGATGGTGCACAGCAGTCATGGTAGCTGGGGTGGTACTGTCCAGGTGCCTCTTACATGAGTGGTCCTGGCCTCCTTAGATCTCCTGGGCTTTTGCAGGAGGAGTTTCACAGCTTGCCCTGGATATGCAGTCAAGGCAAGCTTATCTTTGGGGCCCTGGATAGACCCTTTTGGGAAGGACAGTGTAGGAAGGCTGAGCTGGTTCTTGTGGAGTTATGGGTTCAAGGACCAAGCTGTTCTTACACTTTTTCTTCTGTGGCTTTACTGCTCTCATGACCCCTAGTAAACCTTCTGGAAAAGAACCTGAAGCTAATTAAGAGGGTCATTTTTGTGGCATTGGTTAAATGGGAAATGGAATTTCTTCCCATTTGCATAAACAGAGATCTGGCAGCAGCTGCAGGCCACTGCTGGAAAATAAAGGGGAAGAGGTCTGAAATAGGTTTCAGAAGAAAGACATTTGTTTAAAATGAGGCTTTACAGATCTGTGTGCCTTGATAAGAAATATGTGCCTTTGCATATTCTGTTCTGGCCCTTAGCTGTGAGGTAGGTCTTCAGGCATCTGACCCTGTGGGTAATTTTCAAAGCTGTGTAAGGATATTTAATATTTAATTCCCCCAATACCCTCCCTCTCCTCTTGCTGCACAGCTAATAATGTGAACATAAATTGATTAGATTAGATGCCATCCTTGCCTCAGGAAAGGGATACTTAGGTTGCCTTTTGTGTTATGATGTAACTATAGGCATTCTGGTTTATTTTGGCAATGGTTTGGACTTGAAACAAACCTGGTTAATTTGAAATGAAACCAGTTGGGTCCTTTATGCTATTTATAATGGGTTTTGCAGTAGTTGCTTACTTAGAAAGGTGATTTCTTTGTTCATTGGAGGTGGTTCATAACTGTGTGGTTGACATGGTTAAATTTGATCATTGATGGATTTCTGGGTTCAAAATCCAAATCTAGATCTGTGCTTAGTTCTGTTGTCCAGACTGAAATGTAGAAAGGGTAGGTGTGACAGTGAGTTTATTCAGTATTGACAACACTGAACATTCCAGGATCATGAGTCAGACTCCTCCCAAATTCTGTACTTGGTTTAAGTTAATAAGACTTAGAAAAATATTGAGTTATCCATTTTTTCCCCCTCTGCAATAGTAAGACCATAGTTTCCAATGGAGTCTGTAATTCTCCCATGAGCTTTTGTCTCCAGG
This sequence comes from Dicrurus megarhynchus, assembly GCA_013399195.1. NCBI lineage: Eukaryota > Metazoa > Chordata > Aves > Passeriformes > Dicruridae > Dicrurus > Dicrurus megarhynchus. Next base: position 46,547 of record VXAD01001400.1, read on the forward strand.
TGCTCTCAAAATATTGCCAATTATTGAAAAACTTGAAGTAAAATGTTACTAGTCCTTCTGTCTTTAAGCTAGAACAATGGACCTGTTAAAATATTTATAGTTAATGTTAGGGCAGCCTGTGGGAATTAAGTTTGAGAGTTTCATTCAGACTTTTTTATTTCATATGCATATTTATGTTCTTACTGAGTAAGCAGTGGTTGCTGCTGAGCTTGGGAGATGGGTTAGGTCTGAGACCTCTGCATTTCATTGTCTTAATTTTGAGCTGTGGCTTTGGATGGTGAAGAATATTTAAATCTTTTGTTTAGCATAGTGTACATCTGATGGTCTGGTAAATGTTTCCCTGCTGGTTGGTCCTGGCAGTGTTTATGCAGTAGTACTTTCTGCCCTCCACAACTCTGCACTCTTGCTGCCCCTGTCCTGAAAGTATTACCAGTTCCCCATTGCTCAGTGCCCTGTGAGGACAGGAGATGCTGGTCTCATTTAAAGAGAGAACCTGGAAGCCTCAGATGGCCAGGATGCTTGCCCAGATCAGGCAGTAAGATGTTTTTTTAGTGACCAGGAGCAAGTTGTGGGAATCCTGGCTTGCAAGGTTCATTTGCACTGGGAATATTTTCTGCCCTGTTGAAGTACCACAGAAATTGGTGAAGGCTTCCCTCAGATGTTTGTATCTTAGAGGACGACTTTTTTCTAAGCACACACTGGATCTTCACCCAAGAATTAGCAAAAATGAGGCAGGGTCTAATCAGATAATAAATAATTCTACTAGAACCAACTCTAACTTCTGTGAAACCACGCTAACAAAGTGTTTCTTTTTGTCCTTCTCTACAGGAGAATGTGTCCTCACAGGAAGAGGACTCTGCTGTTTTCAGTTTATCAATAGTGTGTTCAGAGTCTGCTATTTTTTTACATGTGAGTTTTATTTCAGAGGACTTTGCTAATTCTTCAGTCTCTTTCTTTTCAAACTAGACAAACCCATGTAATCAATCTCAGATTCAGTGTTCTGCTTACCTGCTGTTGCCCAAACCCATAGACTCTGTTTGCCCTCAAGCTTTTTTGTCCTTTGGCAGCTGCTCTCATTCCAATTACAAAATATCCTTGGAAATCCAATACCTCATTTTTCTATTATTTAAATTATGGCTCACATTGTAGTTCAATGAATTTAATTAAAGCATTTCCTTACACACGTGGTGTCCATGTGGATAGGGAATAAGAACTTTTAATCTTAAAACTAGGCATGTGTAATAGTTACAGCACAAAAGATATTGCCTCTTTCAGGTAAGATGAATGTTCATGTTGCCTGGAGGAAGACATAATCTGTATGAGCTGCCTTTAAATCCTTAGGCAGCAGAGAGAATAACCTGTTTTAAATAACCATGTTGTAAGATGTGACCTAGTCAAATGTCTAGGAGGAAAAAGCCATGGGGCTAACCAAATGTTTGGGCTATTGTGAAGCAACGCTGCAAACAGCACGGAAACTTGGGACACAGGCAGTCTCTTCCAGTGGTGGTGGCTGGCTGGAGGTCACTGTGGCTGTACCTGTTGGCTTGGCTGTGGGTGTGCTCAGTGAGACGGGTTATTTTAACAGTGGAAGCAGCTCTCCTTCAGTCACGTAGATCTTTTGGAGCAGCAATGGGCTAGGGAGCAGTGCTGGGCCCAAAATTTCATTCACAGCCTTGAACCACCTGCCCTTAGCCAGACTGTTTTACAAAAGAGGTGAACATGCAAATTGCACCCATCAGGAACCTTCCACTGAAGTAGGATGCAGTGTGAGCTGCAGCCAGGGGTGAATCAGCTCTGAAACCAGAGCTGCTGGTGCATCTTCCCTCAACTTGTGTCTGCTACCCATCGTGGTCTCAGTCACTTTTTCCAGGACTGGGCTGCTAACTCACTTGTTTAGGAAGCTCAGCTCATTGTGGGATGTTGGAGGGGTGGACCAGGACCTGCAGATCTGGGGGTTACCCAGCCGAGATGAGGCTATTGCTGCCTCAGCCCTGGGGCTCTCAGCAGAGTTACTGGCTTCTGAAAGGGGGGGTTGTAATCAAAAAGTCTCACTTTTCATCACAATGAAGGCTTGCAGATCTGAGTGTTAATTTTGTGGTAGGAGTTTGTCTTCAGAACACCCAAAGCTGGCTTGTAAGCTTTCTTTCTGAAGAAGTTATTATTTTTGTTAAATTCCCTTTCTGATGTGCTGAAGAGGATGCTCAGCTGATACCAATCCCTCTCTTTCTCCACCTTCCTGCAAGCCTCTTGGTTAAATTTGATTGAACTTCCAATCTTTGGCAAGCTTCAGTATTTCTTGTTTAATGAAAAAAAAAAAAAAAAGAGGAAAAAATTCCAAGAGAAAACCAGCATCTGTGTGTAAGACTGATGAAGGCAACATATGCAGCATGGACTGGATATATATTTAGTTTGTCCCACCAGCTGAATGGTCACCTGTGGTCCCTCAGCCCATGCTACTCCACTGGAATCTGTGCCTTGGCTGGTTGGTGGCTGGGGACTTAATCAGGAGATGAAGGTGCTGAAATGTTTGTTCCCAGGGCAAAGGGAAGTGAATTTTCTAGAAGTGAGAGCTGTCATTATTACAGGGTGGGGGCTGAAGAAGCTGTAAATATTTTGTGCTGCTGGGAAGTGAAGTTGAAGGATGTGGCCTATAACCCATAAATAGCTGGCCTTCAGCAGTGCTTTTGCTTATGTGAGGGCTTGTTTTGGAGTTTCCACTGGAGTGTGAGAGTTGTCATCAAGGGCCCAGCCAGTGGTCTGCCTGGTCTGTTAACATCTCCAAATGGACAGCATCAGGAGCACCAAGGGAAAATTGTAGCTGGCAGTTGTTGAAAAACTCCTTGGGACTAAGCAGTCGCTGCTGCAAACCAATCTTCCTTTGCCATCCTTGGACACTAGTTTGTTTATTGCTGCTTCCTTCAGGAATGGAAGGCACTGTGCTTGCAGGGGTGTGTGAACATTTGGGATGGCTGCAGCTTCTCTTGTCCCAGACAGAAGTTGATGTTGTGACTCTGCAGTAGAGTCTTTGCTCTCTTGTCAAGCCTGGAGTGATTAACTACTTTTCCTTTGGTCACCATTCTATGTGTTTTCCTAGAAAATTTACAAAGTAAATGCAAACCCAGCTACTGCGTATTTAAGATAACACAAGTAAACACACGCAACAAATTAATTGGTAGCTGTATTTGGTATACAGTCAAGTCTTCTACAGGCAGGAAACTTGAAAATTGTGAAATACGCAATTTTACTGATTTCCAAGCCATGTACTTGACTTTACTGTTTTTTGTTGCTCTTGCAAAGCAGTTTTCTCAATCCCTATCTCAATGTAAGTGATTTTATTTCACCGTGATCGTGCTGCTGTATGGAGTTGACCTAAGGATTTAGCATTCTAGTGAGATGATTAATTCCAAATGTAACCCACTGCTTGCATTGAAAAACCCTTTAATTCTCTAGGTTCTTCCCTTCCCTTGGTCATAGCTCCAAGTGTGGATATGGACATTACTTGTCTCTTCTACTCTAAAAACTGCTAGTTGGTTTGCATGACTTGGAGAGTAGCTCAGCAGCTTCTTTTGGGCAGGTATTGCTAAATGAGAGAAAATACTTTCTGATTTCAAGTTCTCAGTAATGGTGGCAATGCTGATATGATGATATGAGATGTCGGTCACACTCTTGGATTTAGAGTGCAGTAAGAGGCATATTCAGGACACAAGTTGTTACTAGTGAAGCATGTTCTTGAGGGAGGGAAGTGCTGTGCAGTAAATACTATTGCAACTATATACTAATACTATATACTGCCTTAAAGGCAGGGTAATCTGACTCCATGGTATCATCTGCACTCGACAGCTTATGATAACACTGAGCTAAACCACTGCTGTGGCTGTATGAACTAAGGAAAAGTAATTTTTAATGATAAGCTAATTATGTACACAACTATGGGACCTCTGAACCTTGGAAATGAGTCAGTTATAACATTCTTCTTTGCTGAAATAGCCTAACAAGGAAGCTACTTTAAGCTAAGTGTAATCCATGGTTAGCTTCTAGCTGATTGCTTGTTTTCTCAAAGCGTCAATTTTTGTAGCTCTTCCATCCAAAATTATTTTAAAATACATCTCAACATAGTAACTGTGTTTTCAGCTACCAAGGTGCTGTCATCTCTGAATGAAGTATGGTGCCAGTGTGACTTTGCCATGTTTTAATTTCTCCTTTCACTTTCCATGATATCAGTGAGAACAAATGTGTCACCAGCTGCACTGGGCACAAACAGATTCCGGTTGCATCTGGCAAGAATTTGGGGGTAATCTGCTTTGAAGCAAAACTTGGAAGAACTTGTTATGCTTTGAGAGCAACAGACTTCCAAAACACGGGTTTCCTGAACCCTTTGGATGTAAAAAAACCTCACAAATGAGTGATCTTCTGTCAGTCTGCCTTTCCTTGGAGGAGATCCTAAGCAATGAAAGCGTGTGCAGTGTGCTCTATTTATAACTCAGAAAACACAAGTAGTACCAATGTCTTTGGCCACATTACTCTCATTGTTTTTGCAGAGCAGTTACCAAGCTGTTCTGTTTTGGAAGTGCAAAAGAAGCTGCACAATCTCCTCCCAAGCTCCTATATTTCAGCGAGTAAAGGCTGAGAGGATGTATTGCATGTGTCCAACAACAATGGCTTTAATTCAGCATCTGCTCTATGTTGTGGGAGTCTTTTGGCTTCAATATATGTTGGATGAGGTCCTTTGGCACTATCACCATTAGCAGTATCTTTTGCTCAGTGCATGTGCTAAATGACAGGGAAAATGTGCCAAAGAAATGCTGTTTGCATGGTAGTCTTGCACACTGGGTGTGGTGCTGGCATGTTCCCCTTGTCCCTTAACAAGATGAAAGAAGAATCTGTCTAAATAACTTAAAACTCGCCCTGGACAAGTGCGTCCTGTAAGCAGATTTGGGTTGGATTTAGTCAAGAGAAGGCTATTGTACTTCTATCAGGGGGCTCTCGAGAGGATAAAATGAGACCCACTGATGATGTTACTGGTGCACTTCCACGTGGGCCCATGGAAGTCACCGAGGCTGAAGGCCTCACCTGGCTCACAGAACCCACGTGGATGCCTGGATGGAGGGGCTTTACCTGGATCATTGGCTCACAGAACCCACGTGGATGCCTGGATGGAGGGGCTTTACCTGGATCATTGGCTCACAGAACCCACGTGGATGCCTGGATGGAGGGGCTTTACCTGGATCATTGGCTCACAGAACCCACGTGGATGCCTGGATGGAGGGGCTTTACCTGGATCATTGGCTCACAGAACCCACGTGGATGCCTGGATGGAGGGGCTTTACCTGGATCATTGGCTCATGGCTGGGTTTGCAGCCTGGTGCTGTCTGATGGCTCCTTCTTCGTGTAAGCAGCCTGCAGCTGATTTGGAAACCTGTGAGCAGGAGCTCCCAAGGCTGATGTGTTGACAGAATTATATTAGGAGGAGAGCTTTGTGCAGTTAAAATCATAGATCGGTCTGGGTGTCATGTTTAGGATAGTCCCTGCAAGTTTGGGATAAACACAGTACAGGTTTTAGTGTTTCTCTGCTCAGGCTGTCAGAGGCTGACTCTGTTCCTGATGGATCATTAGGATTAATTACTTGGGTCCTAGTCTGCCTCAGATTAATGAGCTCTGTCACCTCCCTGCTGAGAGGTGAAACTGTTTCTCGACTTGCTGCAACCCTTGTGATGCCTTACACCTACAGTGCTATTAGTTGTGCCATGCTGTTAATTCCTGGTGTGGATTAGCAGAGAGCACCACACTTGTGTTGTATCCTCTGCCAGTGCTTGGGCTCTCGTGGGCAACCTGGCAGGCTTGGAGACTTGGAGTAAACTGAGTGTGAAAAATATTGCTCCTGCTCAGCTGGCTCATTTCAAGGGAAAACAGATCCTAGGAAGAGCTTCCTTCCACTCCCTTATATGGAAGGAATGGCTTGGGAAGCTTGGAATGGCTTCTTGATTCTCAAGAAATGCATGGCAACCAGCCAGAGGAAAACCCAAATCCTTTAAGTTGCTTAATAGTACATGGAAGGCCAAAATTGGCTTTTTTTTTTTTGTCTATTCAAGGCTGGTAAACTTAATAATCAATGTTTTTTCCAGTCTCATAGAAATATGGCAAGAGAGGCTGAAGTTTGCCTAAAAATTAATGTAAATTTTTTAAATGTCTGGCAAGTGTCTTGTTCTGTGCAGTTTGAGATTCTCAGTGACAAGTACATTAGGAAATGTAGGAAAGATGCATGAATGAAACATTTATGTAAATATAGATCACAGAGGGAGACCACGTATGGTTTACATCACTGTGTTTTAAAATCAGTCCAGTATCTCACATTTCTGATTTTAGTCAGAATGAAAGGCTTTTTTTTAAATCCCCAATTAAACCATTCAGTAGAGGGATTGCCTCATGCTGCTTTTATGCCTAAATACCCAGACTGAGGTATGACCCAATAGATACCTTTGCAAAAAAAAAAAAAAAA
>VXAD01001400.1:56592-76715 GCA_013399195.1 Dicrurus megarhynchus
TTTTTTAACTTGGCACCACAGAAATGAATGTGATTTATTTGTGGACCAAGGTAGGCATGAAATCTGGCATCAGAAGTCTGGCTCTTTCAGGAGTGGTGAGAAATGGCAAGGAATAAGCATTGCCACTTTCTCATTAATGCAATTACCATACCCCATCAAACATGCGCTGATAAATTTGAGAGGCTTAAACTATTCATTAGGCATATGCATTCATTAGTGTAGCCATCATAAAATAACGAGGGGAGTGTCCAGCTTGGGGAAAAAGTCAGAGAACAAGAGCTCACATTATACAGAGCTATGATGATAAATGTCTCCTGTGGCATAATTTTAACTCTTACCATCTGTTATTCCCTGTTGCCATAGAAACTTAAAATAAATATTAAAAATAGTCTGAAAGCAGGAAAAGCACAGCAGGGAATGTCTGTCCTGAAAGAAAACAAACCCTCAATGTGACCAGGAAATAGCAGGAAAAAGGACTGATGAGAAGTTCAGGAGATTTAGCTGGGAGAATTTTCAATATGTAGGGGTGGGTGAGATCCCAAACCAGTGTTTATAAGCAGTTGTAGCTGGGCTACCAAAGCACTATCAGATGCTCAGTGCTGTATTTGCCATCTGTTTTCAACTTTGAGCTTGAGAAGTGATTTTACTTTAACTGTTAGAAGATTTGTGTATATATGCATAAATATGATTTTACATTTTTGAGAAATGCTTGATTTTTTTTTTTTTTGTAGTTGTGCTAGAGAGCCATGAAGAGCTGCTCTGATGCAGTCTTTGGAAGCTGCGAGCATTACACTGGTGTTGATCAAATGATGCCATTCAAATATTATTAGAACTGAGTGTTTAGGCCAAAGGCAAGGCTTAAAAGGAGAGCTGCACTTTGATGCCAGGCCAGCACAGGAGCTGTTTCCAGAGGCTTCTTTCTGGAAAATACAAGAGCTGAGCCCCATACAGCAGGAAAAGCTGACTTGGGAAAGAGTGAAAGACTACATTTAGTGTCAGGGGCATGAAGGGTTGTTTAAATAATTGCAAGTGTTGTGAAATAACAGAGCAGTTCGAGAACCTAGGAAAGTTACTCCTTCTGGGAGAAGCTAAATTATTTGGGGATGCCCTGCCTAAAGAAACCCTTGGCTGAAAAATGCTTTGCATGGGAAGAGCAGCCCTGCTTGGGGGAATTGCTTACTGTTCTGGGTGGGTCCTTGCTTTAGGCTAATTATAATCAAGATTTGTTTAGCTTCCTTGGTGAGAGTTCCTGTATGTTTTTTAGCATTCCCTTTCATTCATTTGGCAGTCACTTCAAGAGTGATATATGATAAGAGATGAGAAAACAAACTGGGATTTGATGTTAGGCAGTAGCCAGGGAACTCAGATGTAATCACTGCATAACATCCTGTGCAGTTCCATGTGCGGTGCGTGCACTGCCGTGGACTCCATGCAAAAGGTCTCATTTGTGCCTACAAACCCAGACAGACTGGATATACAAACCAGCCTGGGCATCCAGGTGCCATCAGTGCAAATTAAGGGTCTGTGCCTGGGCTCAAGTGCATGAGACCTGAGGAACATACATCAGAAGCTTTGTTTGGCCCTGTTATGGCTGATGACCTGATAGGCAGCTCTTTATCTGCAGCCTTGTGGTTTGCTCTGTGACAATAACAAATGCCAATTCTAAAAGGCAGCCAAATGTGGGTGCTTTGATTTGCAGGAAGGCTCTGACCCACCAGAGCTGTAACTTGTAGTGATAAAAGTCACGTGAGTTCTGGCTACAGCCACTGTATGTCTGAGTTTTCCTAGACACTTCTTTTCTGCCCCTCTTTTATTCTCTGCCATCTCAGAAACCTCGGTGTAATCTGAGAGTTTTCTATATTTGGCCAGAGTAGCTGATCAGTGCTGCCCTCAGCCTGCTCTATATCTGGAAGCTGTGGAGACTTCCATGGCACAACACCAGGCTGCACAGCTTCTGTGCAGTGAGTCAGCGGCTCCGGGAGGTTTGAGAGCTGTTCACTGTGCTCAAAACAGCTGCTGTATGAGTGTAATAAGCCTGATGCACCTCAAAAACCTTGGTTCCCCCCCAAACCAACTTGAGGTAGGTCCAAGGTTCCTCACAAGGCTGCATATTCTTCCTGACAAGTTAATCACGACAGAAATGGGGCTTTGTCTGGGTTGATGTGATCTGGTAAAATCTTTCCCCATCTTGCTGTGATCTGGGAGAGACCTGTACCACTTTGTTCTCACTGACACAGCTTTTCCCTGGCTTGCTGTCCTCGTCTGAGGTGCAGTGTGGAGAGCCCCAGAAGGCTTTCTCTGAGACCTGTTTTAAGTGGTGATAGGGGACCCAATACAGTGACCTGTTAGGGTATGACATAAGATAGTTTCAGTCTTTGTTGGCACTCCTTTTTGTCCATGGTGGACTCTTGTGCCCGAGACAAACTGAAAATTCCCCTAACCCCATCTGACTCTCCTTCAGCTGATCAAATAGTTTATCTAAAGCTCCACTCACTTCATCTGTGCTTCAGGTATTAATTCTGCAATAGGGTTTCTTCAGAGCCTTTAGAAGAATATCGTGCAGTCTTGTGAAATTTACTCTTAACCATTTTTTGCTTGTAGTCCATTCCTGTCTGCTTATTTCGTGGGGAATCGGTGCTCATACTGAAGTGCTTTCTGGCATGCTGCAGGAAGGAAAGGGTTTTCCAGGAGTTCTGGGGAAAAGCCAATTACTTGGAAGTCCTGCCGGAAACACTGCTTGGAAGATGCATAGAAAATAATAAAACTTTCCTGTATTCTGCTCAAAATAGGCTATTGTTCAATATTTCTCACTGGATGTGGTGATGATGTGTGTGTATGTGTGCTCTGACTGTGCTCAGTGTGTACATTACTTCACACAGACCGTGTGCTCGGCGGTCTCTTCTTACTACTGAAGATAAAATGTTTCCTGCTTCGAGGAATTTACAGCCCAGATGGACGCTTCAGGAAGACCCAAAATCCAACAGCAGCTCAAGATGGGATAGTTCATTTTAGGAAGTTTATCTCTATTTCATGATGGTGATGACATAATTTTTACTTGGAGGAGTAGGATTTATGCTGATGTACTTTCAGCTTTTATGCCAATCTCCTTATGTATTGCATTAGGCAGTCCCTGCTGCAAAGGTTTGAAATCTCAGCTAGATTAAGATATCTGATCTCTGCTTCCCAAAAATTCCACTGTGTTGTCAAGTGAAAGCAGAAAGCTGATGGAAGACATAAAGTGTGCAAACGGCCTGCCATATTTCACTGGGATTTACTCTGACATCTGCATGTAGCGAGTTGATTTTTTTCTTTTGACCCAAATAGCAGTGTGAGTTCAGCAGTCAGCAGCGTACATTCTTTTAATGCATCTAGAGAATTCAAATTATTGTTTTATGGGCAAAGTGATAGCCATGCAATCAGGATTCCCATCTGTGCAATCCTCTGCTTTGGTACGGTGGCAAACATGTAGCACGAAATAAGCTTATTACAGCTGTGGGAGGAGAGCTAAGGTTGAACTTCTCTTTTTACAGCTTTCTGTAGAATTTTACTCTTTTAGGAACTTTGCAGATGTTTACAGAACTTCTATATAGCTGCTTCCTGAAGTTATGCCTTGCCTTTAATCAAAAATGAGTGCTTAAATAGTCCAGAAGTTCCCGAACTCCCTATTTGCACAGAAACTTCACTCAAGTTAGCTCTGAGCTCGTGCTGTCCCCTTGGTGAAAAGCCCTTGCTGTGTCTTGTTGTAGTCTTGTCTTTTACAGCATGGACTGTGTATGTTTTCAAGCAAACCTGAGCCTCGTTTTCCATGAATTGAAATTTAGTTTGGATCCAGTTAAAGCCTCTATGTTGTTTTTGCATTTGGGCTGTAAGGGATACGTGGGTTTGTATTTATTAGAGAACCTTGTACAAAATTTAGGGCTGGATTTTTTGGAGTGAATGCTGTTTTGCAGTTAGCAGCCATGTTATGCTGTCTGTCTATTGAGTGGAGATGTATCATCAAATTGTAAATAGCTTCCAAGTTGCAAAAGGCATTTCCTTCCTTATTCCATCCCCTTAGCTTTCTGTTTTGTGCAGGCAGCAATGGTTTCCATGCTCACTGTTCAAGATCCCATGGATCTGGAGAGCTCATGGTGACTATCATTTTATTCTGCTGAGTACTTTAAAAGCTGTAATGAGACTGTGTGGTAAAGTTAATAGAGCCTCCTGGTTATTCTCACAGTACTTGTAAAAAATTACTTGGTGTCATGACTTCATATCCAGATGACTGTATAAAAGTAGGAATACTCTTAATGCTTGTTCTCTGAGATATATATTTTTTAATTTATTGGTGCCATGAAAATGCAATCATTTTATCAGGGAGATAGCTTGGAACTTTCCAAATGCTGATGAATAGCATGCCAAATCTTTTCAGTGTTCAATAATAAAGTTCAAGGCAGAACACATTGGACACATGGGGAAAGTTCCCTTTTGCAGATGATTGATGTGCCAGCCTTTCATTCTGCTTCCAGTGTGCCTGTGCTTTGAGATGCAGATTATTTTTGTTAAGGAAAAGGTTACAGGTCTTTCAGAATTTTTCTTACTTGTACTGCTTAGAAACTTAATGTTTTGACCATTGAGTTGAATGAAAATTGAGTTTCATGTTGTCCCTTGCAGGATATTCTTTAGAACCTTGTGGAGTAAATGATTGTGCTCAGAAAAATGTCATCCACCCAACTCGTTACCTTGTGGTCTGTAATAATTAGATTTGTATATAAGTAGCTTTCCTGTGGCATTGTATTTTCTATTAATCAAGTGAGGGGTGGAAGTGAAATGCTAGCATGGTTTTCATCAAGAATAGGTCTTTGTTCTTACAGATATTTACTGCTTACAGAACTTTATACCATTATAGAGTCTTGTCAGCCCATTTCAGGTAACTCGTTATGGCTAAAAACATGATGGGCAAGGCACTCACATTTATTTGTGAACTACAGTGCTGAAGTGTGCACCCATGATAAATGTGCCCTTCCTTGTTTATAACCTCTCCTGCAAGGCCTCTCTAGCGCTTCCTTTGCTGTCAGCCTTTCCTGAGAAACTAAAATGGAAAAAAACTGCATTGAATGTGACTTACTGTGCTGAAATGACCACGCTGCAAAAGTCAACCTTTCCCTGCAGCTGGCTTAACAGTCCCACAGTGAGGATAACGTAGTCTGACCTTATACAACAACAATAACTGGGAAATTCTTGTGTGCCAGCAGGGGAAGGGATGGCTCTGGTGCCTAATGTCTAGGAGGTGTGGATGTAACCCTTCAGATACAGATTTCCTAGAGTCTGGCAATGATTTGTTGGGTAATACTGGGAAAACACTTTCTCTTTTACTGTGTCACACTTGATCTCCTTTGGCAAATGAGAAGACTGAGTCTTTCAAATGCTTGGGTGCTGCTGGTGAGGCATGTGGCACAAAAGCCAGGTACCACGTGTGTCCTCTTGGAATGCTAAATGCAGAGCTCTGTGGAGATGTTAATTGGTGAGGGTCTGGGGCTGAGCAGTTTGGGTGGGTAAGGTTCCAGGAAATGTGGGTGCTCTAACAAACAGACTTACTGGACCTGCTATTCTCTGATGTTTCAAAGTCTACTGGCAAAATCAAAACAAGTATATTACACAAAATTGTGTGTTATTCTGAGATTAGCTCACTTGATTAGAGCATGGTGATGATAATGAATGCCAAGGTCAAGGGTTTGATCCCCTAAAGGGCCATTCACTTGAGAGCTGAACTTGGTAATCCTTGTGGGTCCCTTCCAACTTGGAATACTCTGTAATTCCAGCACAGGAAATCAATGCATGATATGTAATCATAAGCAAGTGTAACACATGCTTTGAATAATGTGCTGCTCTAGTTTAGCTCAGTTGTAAGAGGCTACTGAAGCTGATGGGAACTTTTTGCAAATTTGGGCTTCTTCCCAGGGTGGCTTTTTGGCCCTGTGGCATTTTTAGAGGCCTCATGGCATGCTTTTGTTGTCTTTAGAAGTAATGTCCTTGTGTTCATTGCTCATGAAAGACACATGACTACAAGTGAGAGGTCTGTGCTTGTGCAGCGTGAGTTCCTTCCGGACTGGAGGATCCGCAGTAGGTGCCTGGTGGGGATGTGGTTACCAGCATCATCAGGAGCAGACATAAAGGGATTCAGTGTCCAACAACAGATCTACCAGGGGTGGAATTTTGTCACACACGCCACCGAGTCACCCAGAGCACGCACAGGAATCTTTTGCCCAGACACTCGGTGGATCAGTAAATCAGCGCGAGAGCAGCAGTTCACCTCTCCCAAAGTAGAGAGAAACCAATCACTGATCATTCTGCCTTGGTCTTACTGTGAACATGAGAAACTGGTGGGGTTTTTGGATGGAAATTCCTATCCCTTAAGGATGGTTTTTACCTATTTGTGTCCCCCCATGTCTGAGTTGCCATAATGGCCCAAAGGAAACTGGTACAGCCTTGGCAGTGCCTGCATGAGCTGTTCCAGGGGGAGGTGGTACATGCTCTGGCCATAATAGCAACTGTGAGTTACTTGGCACCATGACTCTCTAGAGAGGCCTGAATGTTTGGGTTTTTTCCCCAAAAGGAATAACTTTGCAGTAAACAGGATAGGCTTAGCATTTTCACAATTTATTAATTGTCATACAAATAAGCTCTAAAGAAAAAAAAACCTTGTATTTTTAGATGTTAGCCCCATGTGATCACATAACTGAGGCTAAGTAGTTTTGTAAAAAGTCATAAGAATGATCTTCTAAAAGCTAGTAGTCATATTTCACTGTAATCTTTGGTTGATATTAAAGATGCCAAAGAATTACTGAAAAAAACCAAATGCCTGGGAAAAAAAATCCTTAAGGCAAAGAATACAAATGGCACCTATAAATGTCTGATATTTCTTCTTTATCTGAAAATCTAGACTGCATACTCAAGCAAATGTTCTCTTCTAGAGATGCAAAACCATGTAGCTTCTGGCCCATCTGCCTAAAATATGGAGCTGAAAGCTATTTTGCAAGGTCCACGTTTCTGCTAATTGTTAATTTGGCAAGCTGGTGATGATTATCAACAGTCTGAGAAGTGACAAGGAGCCATCTTCCACCTACACAACTGCTTAGACTCAAGAATCCTGCAAGTACTCTGAAGCTGCTCCCTCAAAATACCTCCCTCTATTATTTTGAATTTAAATACAACCCTCAGAGGTATGTGAGAGCTGCAGAGTATTTTACTACTGATATGATGTGCCTGTAAGTTGTATTCTATGCCAAATTAAGCAGCAATACTTCTGTATGGCATATACTGTAATTAAATATGGAACCCAAGCCCAACGTTTGACCTTAGGGAATTTAATTCAGTTGATTGTAGTGTTGGTGGGATAATGAAGTCCATAATTGAGGCTGAGATCTGATGTCCCCCACAGTATTTGAGTATTCAAATACCAAGTTTTGGGAGAAGTCCATTTCTAATATTCACGCTAATTTATCATTTTAACTGACATATTTGGATTCCAGAACAATTGTAGGTTAAACAAAAGGAAAACAGGATATTAAAGGATCTGATGGGTCCCATCCAAGTTTTGTGTGAGTTTCTCTCTACTGGCTCTAATGGAATGTGGCCCACTCTGTAGAAACAGTTCTTGAATTCTTTTCACTGGAAACAGTGACAAAAATTAATATGCCCCTAAAGTGAAACAGACCTGGGAAACAAAATAAAACTCCAAGCCAGAGGAAGTGCAGAAGCGAAACAAATACCATGAGAATGTAAGAGAAGATTTATTCATTGTTTTAATATTTAAAGCATGAATAACAAAGATAAGGTAATGGCAGTCTATCTGCTCATTACAATAGTGCTGCAAATAGAGTGAAAATGGAAATTTTAGATGTTCAGACCCTTACTGGAATTGAGACAGTGGGCATTTGAAAGACATGATTTTTAGGATGGTGTTGGAATTACGTATCTCCTACTGACATAACAGCCCTAAATAAACAAAAGCGTGAAAAATTAAATATTGATTGAGTTTTTTGAAAACTCAGTACATCCACCTTTCACTGGGAAGACACTGTTCCTCAGTGAATGGCATTTTCCTCTGCTGTTTGAATTTGTGTGGAATTGTTTCCACTGTGCAAGTAGAGTGACATGACTTATTTTGTAGTGATGTTGTTGGCTTTGCAGTGCTGTGCAAAGGGCAATTGTTAGGATATAAAAATTGGATCCTGGAAGTCATCCCAAAAAGCATAATGAAAAATACTTTGCCTTTTTTCCATGCATTAACTGCAATGAATCAGATAATGAGGATCCCTGGTTTGAGGTTTTGATTTTTCCCCCCTTTTTTTTTGTTTGTTTAGAGTTGAATTTATTCTGTGTAGAGTGCTATTGTGGGAAATCCCCACTCTTCAAGCTGAGAGTAGGTTTACTGTGACTTAAATGGTGCCAGCCAATTTAGCCTTAAATGCAGTGGGCTTTAATCCTGCAGGAAGGCAGTGCTTTGTGTGAAAGAGGACACAAAAAAGGTACTAGTGGGCTGTGATAGCACTGAAATAAGTATTGGAAGAATATATTTATCTATTTGGGGAGCAAAACAGCTTCTAGAAACCTGCTTGTCAGAATGCAGCAAGAGGCATTTACTTCCAGATTTCTATTTTTTTTTTTTCGTGATGGGTGTTTTCCAGTTATTTGTTTGGGGGGTTGGTTTTTATTACTTGAATTTTGTCCTCTGGTTTCTATTTCTGAGCAAAGAAGGCCTGAAAAGGTGTTTGCTCCGAATTCTCTTCAGCTGTGATTTGCAGCATCAGGTACAAAGTCCAGAACTTGGGACAGGTGGAGGCTCTTTGTGCATGGTCAGTGCTGGTAACCAAAAATCCTGGGGCTTTAAGTCCAGGGAAATCCCTCTTACCTTGCAAGCAACTTGCAGGAGTAAATGCAAGTGAAATCTGCATCAGGTCACTCATTGCAGCACGCTGTGGTTAGGAAGAGGAGCGTGTGATCTGTTCCTCCAGAAAAACAAATTTGTTGAGTTTATTTACAGGCACTTCTGTGGTGCTCACCACTGCAGTATCATTTCACTGCTCTTAGGGCATTCGTGCCTTTCATGGAAAAGGACAAATGTTTTTTCTCTTCAGAGTTTTGCAAGTGAGGGCAGACCCGTGAAATTAATATCAGGCCTAAATTTTTAATGTAACTAAAATAATGGGGTTTTCTGCTGAAGAATGCCACAGTTTTGCAGCAGGTTTTGGCAGGTTTCTTAACAGAAATGAAGTAATGCATGTACTCTTCACGTTTCTTTGAATGCATTGTGTATTAAATGTGAAATTAAATTGAAAAAATTCTACTGTGCATAGCTTTTCTGACTTGCAGCAGTATTTGTTTATCTAGATATTTGCTTGTTCTGGTAAAGGGCACATGCCACAGGGAGTACAGCTGCTTGGAAAATATTAATCCCTTTAGTGGCCTCCTTCTGTCTCCATCCCCCAAATTCTGATGACAATGAAAAGAATTTCACTCTTAACAAGAAAACTCTATTGAAAGTTTAATTCGGGGGAAAAGAAAAGAACCTTAACCATAATTTTTTAAAGTGAAATGAAAACACTGTGGCAAGTGAAGTTCTCAAAATTCGACCACTGCCCTCTGCCTCTGCAGTCCCTCACAACCCCAGGGGATAATTCAGACTTTTTGTTAGTTGGGCCACCTCGAAGAACATCGGGAGAAGCCAGAGTCAGCTGAAAGACTGGGCCTCAAAAAAGTGATGTTTTGAGGCATTGGTCCTAGAAATCTTGAGAGGCTGTGTCTCAGCATTTCTGAAGGTAAGGGATGTTTTTAGATGAAACAATAAGTCCATTTTATTTTTGACATTTGTTTTGGTCCAAAAAGTTAGGAGTTCTCAAAGGGAAACATGATTTTTATGAGGAGGAAAAAAGTCAGGGCTAATGTTTGGCCTTTTTCTGTCAGTTTTTCTGACTGGATTTTTTTGGTTATCCTAAAAAGAAAATTAAGCAGCTTGAAATCTTAATCCTACTTCTGCTGCTGACTTGAATCCTTAAAATCAATTTATTTTGTCTGATTTTTGGATATTGCTATGAAGCCAGTGACTGGAGGAAAAAGTGCTCTAAAAATTTAACTTTGGTAGAAATTTGCATACCTGAAGCATGGTAAATAAGTTTTAATATTTTCTCTGCTATTATTTTGGGCCAAAATTCTCTTTGCAATATGATCCAAAATGAGAACACAAAGATAATTTAGAAAAAAATGCTGTAACTGTTAAGTCTTTAATCTACATTATTAGTACACCATGTGTGGTTTCCCTGAAAACCAAAAGCAAGCCAAAAGCTTTGACTCTCATAACTCATGTGTACAATGAATATGTCTTCTGGTGTATGTTTTGTAAGGTTTTTGCCAGTCTTGAAAATGTTGAAACTTGCAAAGGAGCCTGAGGCTAGAAAGAGTGTTCTAAGTAAAGAACAAATGGAAATTCAGAGGAAGAGAAGCAATCTGATCCTGGATAGCTTTCTGGTAATGCAGAAAGTCTGAGGAGGAAGAGGTGTGTGACTCCTCAAAGCCACAGTTGTTAGAAATGAGCTGTTCAAAGTGAAATTCCACTGAGGAAAAAGAACAGGAAGAGAGCTGATGGGAGGGAAGAGAAGGAAATTTTTTTTTTTTTTGGTCAAAGGCTGGAGGGACAGAACAGTGCTGGTCCTGCTGAGGCTGTTGTGGAGATACTTTCTATGATCAAGGAAGTGAAAAAGTTGCAGGGATAGGTGGTTCTCCAAGAGCAGGGGATGGGAGGTCTTCACCAGGGTAATGTGCACACTATTGGCTCACACTGGGAACAAACTCTTTTTATCCCTGTTGAGAATACTGTTTTTAAAGCTGGGCAGCTAAATGACAGCAGCTGTCACTTATCCGAAGCTTTGGAATTTTGATGTATTGAAATACAAAATGGGAATCATAGGTGTAGTGGAAGATTATCTTCCTTTCCATGTTCTTCCTGTCATAATGTGCGAGGGAGAAACCCCTTTTGAAGGCAACAGGGTTTCTGTCCAGAAGGTATGAGGAGTTTGTTTAGTTACAAGGAAAAAAAAAAAGGCTCATTGATAATATAAAGCCAAATCTTGTGTTGCAAGCAGTGTTGCAAGCACCTGCTCTAATTACATTAGAATTACAAAGCTCTCTATAAAATCATAATATTGGTTGTAAAGCTCGGACTTTAGAGCCAGATGTCACTGGTGTTCAGCCATTCCAGTTGGGTGGGTTCCTCTAAGTCTTGAGTCTGATGAACTCAAGGCCATTGAACTTGAACTTCAGTGGAGCAAAAGTTCCTTACTGTTGTGTGAGAAACTTTCTTGGCAGCCTAAGAATGGCTTCATTGCTGTTGTGTGGGATGCTCCACGCACAGAAAAACCTGCTTCCTGACACTATTCTTCCTGTGTGGAAGCAGAAGAGTGAGAGTGTGTTCATGGCTGGAATGATGTGCCCTGATCACAGCAGATTTCCATGGGTTCATCTACTGACCTGTGAGATAAGGTTACAATTCTCAGGACTTCAGAAACCCATCAGAAATTCACTATCTGAAACTGCATGGGTGTGAGACACCAAAGTTGCTGGAAGCACTCTTGGTCAGGAGGTGCTACTCTGGTTTACAACGCAGAACTCCACGTGTTGTTGAGGGACAGACCAGACCAGACTTGGTGCTGTAGGAGAAACAGTCTGTGGGTTGAGTTTTAACACTGAGCTTATCACATTCCTCTTTGGCATAGCGGTGTAGTGACTTGATGAAGAGAGAAAATGTCACTTCTCTGACTTTTGTTCAACCTAGCTAAAACTGTTCCTGCATCTTGCTCCTCCTCGAGTCTTTGGACGCAGCTGTTTGGTGCTGTCTTGCTGAATGGTTCCTTTCTTTTGCTCTGGGTTGCATCTGCTTCAGTGGTGACCGATGCAATTCATCTGTGTCTGTTGAAAACCTTGGATCTCCCTACGGTGAGAGGTAATGTACGATGCAAGATGCGTTTAGATGTGTTTGTGTACTTCCAGTTTCTTCATTGCAAAAATTCTGCCAGTTCAGGCTTCTACACTGTTCAGATTTGGACAACCCAAACACCCTTTATGTACCTTACACTTACATGTCAGTGATTGTTTCCTTTTGGAGTGTTTTCAGAGACCTCAAACAAGAAAGCCAACTGTACTGCAGACATGTGCCTAGCAGGAGTTTTACTGAGACCACCAGCTCATTTCACATAGGTCACCAAATGGTTTTCCAAGCATGTGCTGACTTGGACTGGTTTTGAACCATTGACTTAGAGTGGAAATATTTCATATCCCTTGCTAATCCCCTGAGCCTGCTGGCCTCCCACCCCTGTGGCCATTATTTTTAAGGGGAATCAATTAAGTGCAGAAATTCAGCTTTGTGTTCTTTCACTTAGGTCTCCAGCATTCTGTGCTATGTCAGAGAACTTTTATGAAGTCTGGGGAAAAAAAATGTAAAATGAGGAGATTGCAAGGAGCAAAGCTTGCTTTTCTTTCTAAATGGTAACAAAAAAAATATGTTACTATAAAAAATGTCAAATAGCATTGCATTCTAACTACAACTTTCTCAGCACAGCTTGAATTCTGGTGCTCCTCTTTGGACAAGCTGAGTTACTTGATTTCAAGGGGTTTTATGGTTTTTCATTCTTTGCAGAGACAAGCAGATCCGATAAACAACGTATACATGTATATATCGAGTCTCCCTAAACACTTTTTCTGCATTTTCTTCCCAATAAAGATTGTGGAACTGGCACTTCTAGTTAGCACAGTATTTCAGGGGGCTACATCCTTGAATATAAAAGCAGAGGAGGAGCTGCAAAAGTGTGTAGAACAAAATTATGGGAACTTGACACACTGTCTGGAAAGTACGTCTGGAAAGCTGTGGGTTTCCTTTTCGCTCATACGCCTCTAAGTGGATTTGCTTTATTGCAATGCCAATAAATAATTTAAGCCATTTATTAGACTGCTTGTGATCCTGTCCATTAGGCTAGTGTGTTTTTGTTGTGAGGGTAGACATTTCCTTGCTTTTTTCCTGCTGGTTCTCTCGTGGACAGCACGGATAAGTCTACAGCTTTTTTGGTCTTAATTGCATGGGTGTCTCTTGCCTTACAAATGCTATTGCACCTCTGCTGAGTAGAGAACTGATAAAAGTCTGTTCCCATCTGTAAAAAAGGAGATGAATAAGCTCATCGTTGTGGTACACAAGTTAGGAAGGTGACAGCTTGTTTCCAGTTCTAAGAAAGACTTCAGGAGTTGTCTTTAAGCTCTTCCAGGATCTGAAGCTCTTTTAATTTCAAAATGGGTGTGGGATCTTTACTTTCTAGAAAGTAAAGTTTCTTTCCAGAGAGAGGTTAGGAAACTCTTCAAGAATGCATGCTCTGGGAATTCCTCTATCATTGTGAAATAAAAGATATTTTTCAAAATTGTTATTGCTAGATATCGACCTTCCAACATCTGTGTGTTTGACTGTGTTTTTTGCCTTTTTCCTCCACTCAGTCATTTCTTTGGGATCAAGTGTTAACAGTATCATCCCCAGTGTCTACTTTTTTTGGTAGCTCTGTTTGATAACTGTACAAAAGCAATGTTTCCCTGGCACCATCCTTCTTCAGCAGTGGCTGGTGGCTCTACCTATTTCTAAATACAGCATAGAAACCTAAGCAAGATTTGTGCTGAGCTAATTAAAGGCAGTATGGCAGAAAGTGCTAAAAAGATGCCAGTCCTAAGGGAAAGGAAGTTCTCAGTACTTGCAGAGTTCCATGGTGCTCCTGTTTGCTTGGTAACTCTTAATGACTGCAATTAGGGAATTGTTTGAGTTCTGAAGGCTTGCTTTAGGGCTTGACATCTGGGTGAGCTTCGTGTGAGTGGATAGATGCTGCTGCTTCACAGGGCTCCCCTGAAGTCCAAAGGCTCAGTCACATCTCAACATAACCAGCTTGCTGCCAGTTCAACATTTCTCTTAGTTCAGCAAGTTCTGAAAGGCCATTTCTCTGCTATCCTGATGAAAAAGCTGTTTGGTGTTTGTTACTGTCTTAAAAAATCTTTGTCTATTTTACCTTTGAGATGAGATACAAATATATATTGCTCCTTCAAGTAAACTCCTGCTGGGAATATTTTCCTTGTTTAAGCGTTGTTTTAGTTATCTTCTTTGACTTTTAGCTGAGCAGGAGAGTGGCTAAAGTGTGATCAGAGCTCAGACTTGGTGAATTAAGTGTGTTGCTGTGCATTTGGGTTTGAAGGGAGGGACATGAACACAGCTGTGATCCCACAGAGTTTGTTCCAAAGCTCAGTGAAGATAAAAGATTTTGAATTTTTAGTCAGCTTCTGTCAAGATCAATGAGAAAAAAATAAATCTTTCTCCTATAAGAGCAAGACTTCTTTTGTAAAGACTGTATTTCTAAGTTTTTCCTGGCTTTCATGGTCAAATGCACTAAGATAAGGTGTCTACAATATTTTTTTAGATTTTGGGTGGCTGCTGAAGTAATAAAAAGCCAAGATATATCAGGATATCCAGTCTCTACTTGGCAATATGCAACTAAAAGAATAAATGATGCAGGAAGGGAAGGTTGTTGTCTATCTATATACAGCAACGTTGGTCTCTGCATCTCATTTCCACAGAAAAAATATCCTGTGCACAGTTTTGGGTTTTTCTCACATGAAATCAGAGGAAGATCAAGCCCCTTCCTGCTATCTCTGCTGCAAGTAGGCAGTGGGAAAAGCTCCAGCCTAGCCTTAAGAAAGCATTTTGTAGACATGTCAGTTGTCAGCAGCTTCCTTCCCTCTGACACTCCACCCCCTCACTCCTAGAGAGCCCTTTCCTGAATAAGTGGCAGTGTCTGCTCTCAAAGCAAATGCAAATGTTCTCAGCAGCCCTGGAAGGGAGACGATCCTGTCTGTTGCCCTAATGGGCTGTTGGGATAAGTGGAAGGAGTTCCTCTGAAGTCACTGTGGCTTTGCTGATTTACAGGCAAATAATTTGTTGACATATTTTTATAGACTACTTCCACGTTGTGTCTGGAAATGAGAAGGATTAATGTGTGTCTCATACTTTCTGCTGATACTTGCTGGCTTGACCTCTTCTGTTCCAGTTAAGCTAATCTTCTCCCTGCAAAACGAAGTCATAGTTACAATTTCTCATCCCTCTTCACTTTTCTGAGTTAAAATGATCATTCACGATAAGGGCACTAACTTTGTTAGTCCTAACAAACATTTTACACTTTTTCTTTTATCTTTCTTCCCGAAGCTGCTGATTTGTGTTCTTACTCTCTTACCTCTTCCCCTCTTGGTTTACGCTTGCTGAATCCCACTTTGCATCGCTGTCATGGCACAGTGGAAGTTGTGTTCCCAAAATCATCAGTGTCATCCTCTTTTTATGATGTCTTCCAGAATCCTGTAACAAAGGGTGAAAAATTTGTCAGTCGATGTTTCACTTCACTCAGTAGCATAGGGTCCTTTGCTTGCTCTGATGTTCATCCTGCTGAACTCTCTTGGAGCCCAAATAAATACCTAGATTGACTTGCCTGCTCCAGCATTCCTCTACAGTCAATAATTTTTCCAGGGGAAGTCGTTATCACGAAGTAGGATTAATACTCCACAGGAGGTGTCTATCTTAAACTAAAATCTAGGACAGTTCTGATGCCTTGGGAGACAGGAGAGGCAAATGTCTGGGATTTCCCAGGGTAGGAAAATCTGGTGGCAGCTGTTGCCATAAGAAACGAGTGAAAGGCCACAGGGTGGATGAGGATTCACAGGACACATTTCAGCCACATTTGCAGCATTGAGGTACCAAGGTGAGGCACTTTATTGTTTTGGGGAAGGTGCTTTCCTTGAATATGAGGGGTTTATACTGTTCTGCATGAAGTCTTGCATGTAATAAAGATAAAAAGGCAGGGAGAAATCACTGGCTGTGTACTCTGGAGTGGCATGTGCTGAGCACTCGGGTCTCTTTGCTGCCTGTGAGATGGAAGCACTGCTGGCTCTCGTGGCCAAAGGGTGTTGCTGGCTTCAGGCAGAGCATGCAGTGTGAATAATAGTGGGAAATTAGGAACAAAGAGCATTTGAACTCCTGATCGGCAGTTCAGCTATGCACCAAAATGTAAACATTTGGCAAAACTGTCTGGCACACATGTTTCATATTTCAAAAGATGAGTTAAAAATTTCTAAAAGCTTAAGGGCTTTGATGTTCTCCAGTTCCTTCAAAATGAATTCCTCCTAAATGAATCTGTGAGGAATAGATTCTCTCTTCTGAGAACTTATGAAATGTTTTGGAATTTTTACTTTTGTCTTTACTAAAGGAAAGCGTGGGGATGTAGGAGATGAAAAAATAGAAATACAGAGACAGTATCCAGGTTAAGGCTTACCAAAAGTTCCAGAGTTCTTGGCTGAAAAGAGCTTCCACACAACAAAAAGAAATTAAAATTTAAAGCGAGAATATTAACTCTCCAGGATCACTGTCCTTGTTCAAGTAAAACCACATGTCCAACAATTTTGCTGAATGAGCTATGCATGCATCAAGTCCTGCAGAGGAAGGGTTGGAGAAAGGCCTACCCAATGTTCATGAGGAAAAACAATCACAAAAATATTTCATATTGGTTATTTTTGCCACGGGGGAGAACTTTATGACTAAAACACAACAATGTGACTAATGTTAAGCAATCAGGAAAGTCCTTGCATCCAGGAAAAGCATGGTGTGTAAAAGTGCCAGCAGCTTCTGCTCTGCCAGTAAAAGGGATCTGCCACTTTCCTGTGGGGCACTCAAACTCAGAAACCTCTGCCTGGGCTCCTTTCTCTGCCTTTCCATTTGAACCTCGAGATGCTAGAACCCTGGGAAGGCAGTTTTCAGTACAGTCTTTTAGTGCTGATCCTTCCCTTCAGTGTACTTCCAAATGATAAGGGAAATCAGGGTGCTGGACCTGGGATACTGACATTTTCCCCAAATCCCCAAGGCTGAATAGATGCAGAGTAAAGTCTGTATGTGGGCTGTATTTTGCCACATTTTTTTGGTGAGAGTTGTGTTACGAAATTAAGGGTAAATCTATCATTGTTGATGTATTCCAGAAATAGGCAGTAAGAATATCTGGCAGCCTGATATTTTACCACCAATCTGCAGATAACACAGTGTCAGAGAAAAGCTCAGAGGGCTGCAGCCTGAATTTTGAGTGCAGGCAAGCTGACTGACTGAGGTGAAAAAGATTAGGCATGCTTCAAACTTGCACCCAAGCTCAGATGTCTCTTCCTTTGGCAGAAACTTCGGATCCTCCTGTGCCTACAGATCCTCTGCTACAGACTTTACCTGTTCTAGTGCTTTTAATCACTACTTGTAAATAAATACTGACAAAAAACGTGCTCAGCCTTACCTCTGTAGCTTGGAAATGATGCTAGTTCTGTGTGCAGTGATTGTGTGAGGTTCAGGCTTTCCATGGAGAGCAGCCACAAAGGAAGGAGTGTACAGAGAGTACTGCCCAGGACAGGCTAGCAGATGTCCTCTCCCTTTTCTCCTGAAAATGTCAGAGGTCATTTAAACCTCACAAGGACCCCAAATCAGCAAGAACAATTCTGTTTGACATCAACTGGTGAGAACTGCAGTTCAGGATCCAAATGGATTTTAAACTTTTTTTACCGGTGCTGAAGTCTATGAAGAATCTGCCCAGAGTAAAGGAGATAGGAGAACCAGGATATCCACAAATCAGTCCAGGTGTTAAAAATGCTTTCTGTTTTTTACCTAATAGCCATGGGGTTTTTATTTTCACCATAGAGTTGGTTTTATAGGTAGGAGAAGCTTGGAAGAAAAGCATAAGGGCTGTTCTTGTACAGGTTATGTCCAAAAAAAAAACCTGCTCTAATTCAGATTGCCCTTTTGCTTGGGCAGTAAGTGTTTGTGAGCAGAACACCTAATATTTAGTCAGTCTCAACTCATCTGCTCAGCACCAGCATCCTCTGACTTCAGCCCAGGCTCGCTTTGCAGGCCTGGCTACAGAAGCAGATTCCAGAAAATTAGTTTAGCATGTCAGTCCAGCACGGAGCTCCAGGCTTTGGGAGGAGGAATGAATGGAGGCACAGTTCTTGTGCAGACCACATGGGTTTGAGCCTGCCCTCTGATTTACACACATGCTGAGCTTGGGGGAGTGCACAGGTGTATGTGGAGGCAGAAACAGGCACCTTTGTGTTTGGTGTTTTTTTTTTTTAAAGCAGTGCAGACCTGGGCTGTGCAGCCAGATCTGTCCCAGTCTGGCACATGCTTTATGTCCATCCAGTAGCTAACTTCATACCTGAGGCTAGATTACAGAGTATGGTGCTAGTTCAAAGCTACTTTGTACTGCTGCCAAACAAGGAACAGGCTCATTGCTTATTCTCCAAATAAAAAATGTATTGTAAAAAGCAACATAACACAGAATTAGGGTTGCACAGTTTAAACACAAAACAGTCAGCAGAACCAAAGGGGAAGATTTCTGTGTCTGCATTAGCCCTAAGCCAGGCTATTTCTATCACTATTTTTCCAGCTAGACATGCAGCTTATGACCAGTGCTTGCTCTTGATGAAAGCAGTGACATTTTTGTGGTGTGGGAGGCAAATGGAGCCTTTAAATGGGCTGGTATGAAGAAGTGCCAACTGGACTATGAACCTCCCCAGGGTATCTGGTCTAATTTTCAGCTTGAACTGACCTAAAACCATTTCTCGGGATGAGGGATGGTGTTTGCTCAGTTGCTTCCTCAGGTAGACAATTGTAATGTCTGGCTAACCGAGCTCAAAGGATGTGTGCAGGTCTGCTGGGAGCTGAAGAAACCTTTTCCCTCTGTCTAAACAGACAGAATTTGGAGGTATTGAAACACAGTAAGTATGGCTCTCTGGTTGTGACAGCTGCATCTTCCTCCCACCCCACCTCTTGCTTTTCCAGCCAGAAAGCAGAGCTGAGTCTGGCAAGAAGGTTGATTTGAGTCTTTCACAACCAGGCTGGTTGGAAGAATTAAAAATGGACTGATCTGCTTGGTCAAGCCCAAGAAAGACCAAAACTGCACTTCAACTGCAATTCACTTTAGTGAATTGAATTGCCCTTATGTGTGTTAGCACAACTTGTGATGCTGGCAGTCCTTAGGTGGTTCAGGTTTCTATCAGTGAGCAGCTAGCCCTGCCCATGAGTTATGTAACGTGCTTCTGAGACATGTGGGCTCTAAATTGGGTTAAGAAGCATGAGCCACAGATTGTCGCTGTCTCTCCCCAGCCACTGTGAATGCTGGTTGGAGTATGCAATCTCTAGATTTGCAGCCCTGCAGTTGCAGCTGAAACAGTCATGAAAGCTGGTCAAGAAAAGCAAGAGCACATGGCTCTGTTTGGCAAACACAGCCAAAGGTTCCACTTCAGTTATTTGCAGATCTTATTCCAGGTTCAGGCTCAGCGGGTTTGACGAACTCATAGTTTAAGGTTCCTGATTAATGGCCCAAGAAATAAAGCTTGTATTTTCTTTTTTTTTTTTTTTCCCTTCTCAAAAGAAAACAAGAGTCTAGAATTAGCAAATTCTGNCGTTCCATACTGCTTAATTTTCATTTGGAGAAGATATTTTTCTCTTGGGAGGGGTAGAGGGGGCAGGGAAGTCCCTGGAAAAGTGATGGCTGCTGAAGCTTGCGTGGTTGCTCATGGCTATAGGGGCTGATACTGCAGGTGCTCAATGTGGGGAATGTGAATCCCTTCAGGAAGCCAGCAGGGTTGGGCTGTGCTGCCACCAGAAGCAGCCTGTGGTAGGAGAGAAGCAGCTTCAGAAGGTGTTATTGTTTAATCACAGCTTAAACTTACCTGTCCAAGAGCAGGAGTCTTCCTAGATTGATTTCCTTCCTTCATCTCTACTGATGGAAGGCACTGGGGTGCGTGGTCAGGTTTGTGGTAGCACCGTGCTCTGCTAGTCAGCCTCTCAGTCACAAGACTTTGGGTGGGTTAAATTGGAGAGATTTCCCATGTGGATGGGAAAAGCCCTGATGCAGAGGCTGTCTTTCTACCAAATCTGAAGCCTGGAAAGTTCTCTGTGAGACAGCTATAAGAACATTTTTCATGTGGTCCAACATTTAACTTCTGTAAACACCTAGGGGAAAAAAAAAACCCTTAAGGACCCCCCCCCCCCA
>VXAD01001400.1:76750-94850 GCA_013399195.1 Dicrurus megarhynchus
TCAGGTAACATGACACAAATGCAGAGCATGGAAACTTCTATTCAAACACTTCATACTGAGCAAAGTTATAAGCTACTGCAAAGGGGGTGTCCTGTAATGGAAAATATGATGCAAGATGAGCTAGATGAGAAGCTGCCACTGGTATGTGAAACTGCAAAGCCATGGGTGGCTTGTTTTTCTTCTGCCTTTCCACCTAAGCTGTATAAGCAGCATCTGCCACCAAGGTTATTTTTGTATTAAATTTCAAACTTAAAGTAGAATTTACAAGCTAGCTTATGGTTGTGTGTTAGGCCTTTTTGAAAATTATGAAAATACATGCTTTCAAGTAGGATCTTTCAAATTTAATGCTGGGGGAATCATTCACACGCAGGTTCTGAAAAAGGATCTTTTTTTTTTTTTGTCTCTGAACCAGTACACAAAATATCAGCTCCAAATCCCTGACTTTGCCTAATCAGTGAAATTACTCTCAAAGGACGGTCTCACCTTTTTTTACCTCCAGAGATATGAGAGAGGGAGACTCTGTAGCCCATTTTCCTGGCATAGCAGTCTGCAGTTTCAACCTCTTCAGCTCTTGACTGTGAATCCTGACAAACTAAACAGTCTGGGGCTTAGGGGATGCCTTGATCCTCTCTGCCTCTCCCCCAGCAGTTCCCTTCACCAGGGGACAATCTACCTAGGGATAAGGTGGTGGGAGGAGGAACTGTTAAGGGAAAAGAGGTCCTGGGGTAGAGTGGAGGGGCTGTTTTATTTGCCAGGGAATCTGAACAGGCTCTCAGCTGCCCTGCTTCTCACTTCTTCCTTCCTTCCCCTCTCCACCACAGAAGATGACATAATTTCTCTGCAAAGTGCCACAGTGGCCATTTTTTCCAGCCCAGCTCCTTCTGGGAATTTTTTAGACCTAGTCTGAAGACTCATAAAGGTTCCATTATTCTTCTAATTAGGAAATAAAGAAGGCTCATTATTTTGTGAGGGGCAAAGGACTTAAACCTTTTAAGCAATCATTTCCATGGTGAAATACTACCCATAATTGTGAGTTTCAAATTGAAGCCAGAGAGATTAGGATCCCAACAATTGGTTTGACATGAGAAAGAAAGGGGGGAAAAGCCCACAAGATTTGATTGCCCCTTTTGTAGTAATCCTTCTTGCCAGAAAGCAAAAGCTCCCAAACATCTGGCAGAGTTAGGTTAGCAAGAGTGGATGGAAGAATGTAGACACACACGAAGGGTTACAACAACAAGCAGAAGATTATTTGTAGAAACTGGATGTGCAAAATCCCCTGTGCCTACGAACTGGGAAGGAGAGGAGTAAGAAAACAATGACCCAATTTTGCCAAAATCTTCAAATTTCAGGAGTTTGAGGAGTACAGATCTTGCTTAATATCCAAGCTTTCCCACTTGATTTCTACCACTGCTCTAGGTAAGTCTGGCTTTCTCTTGCTGCATCTGAGTCCCATGGGTTACTTGTGCAGAATTACAGTGACCCTTCCTTACCTGAAGGGCACAGGAGAATGTAGGAAGGGGTACGAAATCTGCAGGATGTCTCCAAGCCTAGCTGACAGCTTGCTTCTTGATTTTTTTTTTTTTTTCCTGCTTTGTACAACTTCTAGTTAAAAAAGGAATGGATTTAAAATCAGCATAATAAGCTGATACATCACTGACAATCTGACTCAAGAACAGGTCTTCCCAGTTTCCTGGGTAATAAATATGAGTTTGGGGGTGAAAAGGGTTTCTCTGGCCAGCCACTTCACAGTGCAAGCTGCACAAAAAACCCTGTGCAGGTGGTTGAGAGAACGTGGTGTAGCTGTGCAGAAACTGCTGCCCACCAAAATCTGTAGCTCTCTACTCATGGAAAGGCTTGTGCTTGTCTCTGGGTTCAGCTCATGTGAAATCCTAACTCTGTGTAACTCCAGTCCCTCCATGCACTCTGGGGACTCCTGTTGGGGTCTGCACTCAAGGCAAACAGGTCTGGGTGTGACAGAGCAGGAGCCAGTGCAGTGAGGATGAGAATGGTGGATGGGACACAATGAAACTGGAGATGTTTAAGGGAGCTGATCTTTGCCTGGGCAGGATGCATGTTTTCACAAGAGCTGGACGAGGTTTCAGCGTGGCTGTCCTGATGGAAGGCCACCTGAAAAGCCATATCAATCACAGCTGCTCAGCAAGGTGAGTTTTAAAACACACCACCTTCAGAACCTGGATTTGCTGGTGCTTTAATAGGAGAAGGAGGATACTGTACGTAGAGAATTGGAGTTAGTGTTCTCAGCAGTGGTTTTGTGTGAGTGTTTTATAAGGAGGGAGTTGTATCTCAAAATACTCTCAGAAGACTCCATGTACAGGGGTAGGGGAAGATAAAAATCTAGCTTTCCATTTTCTTTGGAATAGTCTACACATTCAGAAGAGGGACTGTAAGTGTCTTAAAACAACAGGGAGAGTTCAACCACTTCCTCAGAGTTTTAAAATCCTTCATCACTCACTACTGTCCCACTTGATTTACGCTGCCTAAGGTGGGCCAGCCACACTTGAGCACTATAATAGCCAAATACATAATAAAAACTTAAAAAAAGTCATAAAAGTTTTACACAGAGGATGTGACCAGCATAAACAGCTCACACAACATGTGTCTAATGCACAGTATAGGTGTCTGTGGAGCAAGAAAACAGTCATTGTTTAAAAAAATAAAAAAGAAATCTTATGTTACACTAGGCAGTCTAAATGCGTAATAGTTCTGACCCTGGTGCCTCCCTCTGGTTGTGTGCTGGGATCTAGCAGCACAAAACAATTTTGCACCGAAATTTTGGAATGTTTCCATTTTGGCAAAAAGTGCTGTTTGGAGGAGACAGGCTGCGTTGCTAAGGTACAGGGATGTGGGAGAGACTGGCCCAAGTCTCTGCTCCCTTCCTTCAGGTCCCAGCTTTCTCCCAACTAATTAGGGCAGGGACTGGACTAGACTTCAGGTCAGGGTTAGTGGTTTACTTCTGCTGTAGAACAGAGGAAACCCAACAACATTAAATGGAAATAAAAATGTAAGCTTCAATGAATGAAGCGATAATTCATCTGAGAATTGCCCTTTTGTGCTCATTCCCACTGAAATTTATTATACTGGCATGCCTTCACCCCTTCCCTTCAGCACCCCTACTGTTTGTGTGTTTGGGCAGCACAAAAAGCCTTTGCAGGGGAATGACCCCCACTCTCCAGTGTTATCTCTTTACTCATCTGAGCAAAGCCTGCTGGCTTGTGGGACCTGCTGTTGCTCTCCAGGAAATATTCACCGGGTGGGCTTGAGTTTTTTGAGGTTTTGTTTGCTCAAAAACCTTTTGAGCAAGTTGGCTTTGGTGAGGTGTGAGGCCTGGAGTGCTTGACACACCTCATGAAGGGCTGCAGTGATCTGAGGCACGGTGCTTGCTGTGTGCCTTTGGTGACAGTGGTGTATAGAGAATATCCTCAGCCTGGTTTGGGGCTGCAGAGCTCTCTGTGGAAAAGGAGATGTAGTGGCCGAGTACTGATGACAGGAGGAATAAAACACTGCATTTTTTTCTACACTTTATCAAGTAAAGCTATAAAAAAAAGGAAGGGCTTGGAAATTGCCTGACTTGACTGATTTATTCTTATTGTATTATGAGGTATATGGCTATGTCTGTAAACACTGTCTTGTACCCACCAGAGATGCCAACACCACCCTATATAGCTAATTAGTTGTCAGTAATGCACCTCCAGCCTTACACATCCAGCTGCCACCTTGAGCTTCAGTAGCCCACTGACCTTTAAACCACTTGTTTCTGGGTGATATTCAGATTTCTTGGGTCCTGTGTACGTGTGCAGCCTTTCAGCCAGTTTCTGGGGTTCAGCGAGTGTCTCCAGTTCCCTTCTGGGGAGCTGTGGCTCTGACGTGGAGTTTTCTCCCATTTCGCACAGACTCATCTCTCTCCTTTGTGCTGTTTCCAGATCTCTCCTCTCGTTCTCTGGACTGCTCTTTTGTCCTGTTGTCCTGCATGATGAATGGTGAAAGCAAGAAACGTGGATGTTTTGTGAAGGCACTCTCAAACCACACGTACACTGATGGATGCACAGCTATAGAGACAAGCAAAGACTGCTTTGCAAGCTGGGGTTCATTCTCCTCCTGCCACTGGTCAGGCCCCTCCAGGGAGCGCGTCCACCTCCTTTCTCTTCCTTCTTTATCCTGGTTTCTGGTAGTGGTTTCTCTTTCAGCAGCTCTAAGGCCTTTTTCCCTCATCTCCTCTGAGGATTGATCATGCTTAGCCTGCTCCTCTTCCCTGGAGTTCTGCCATTACCGAGTCGAGGGCTGCAGGCCAGCAGGTTCTTTGGGGCTGAGACAGGAAGGCAGAAGCTTTTGACAACTGCTGTTGCTCTCTGAAGCCTTAATGACTGGCTTGTCAGACATCAGCACCTGTCATGTACCTTTGCACACTCCTGGGGCCTGGATTGACTCCTGTGCCCATGCTGCTCACATCATGACAGCAGTGTAATGGACAGGATGACATTTAATATCAAGAGTCGGGTAGATTTCTTCTGCAGGCTTAGTAGCTAACGTTTTGTAAATCTCTTTTTCTACCCATGCACTCCTGATCGTATTTATATATAAACTTAATATCCTTAATTGGTAGAAAAGCTAAAAAATGTTAGGAGTGGTCTTTGTTGGTGGGAAGCCTGAAGATCCTGTCTTCATAGAGAGTGGTTTTTGGGAATATTTGCAAGCTATAAAGCCAGGGAAGGTAACAAAGAATGGTGAACAAAAACTTGGATCTATGGATACAATTACAGTCTGCAGTTTGTGTCAGCTTTTTCCAGGAGGAAAAAAAAAACCCCAAATATCTGTAATGATGTTTGGAAAGTGAAATTGAGCATAAATTATCAGCTGGGGTTAGAAGTAATCAGGAAAGGTAAACCTGTGCTTCAGAACAGACAGCTGTGGGAAAGGCATTGCTTATGGCATGTGGTCATGTATCAAAACTGTTATTCTGAGTCAAAATGCCGTGTTCTCCTGAGTCCCTGTTCCAGGATTTCCAGCCCTGTGTGTACATAAGGACTCCCCAGAGATTGGACCTGAGCTTGTGACCTGAGTGTGGAGGGAAAAGATACCCAACTTTAAAGAGTTATGATGCATGGGAGCACATGAAATGTAGCTAAAATGAGCAGCCCTATAATAACAGAAACTTCAGTGTGACGGGATAGTAAAAATGATTCAGGAAGATACTTGGACTAGTGCAGCAAACTATTTACCTTTTGTGTTTGTGCATTCCTTCATCTGATTTTGTATCTCAGAGAAAAAGAGGACAAAGTCTGGAGAGAGATCTTGGGAGGTTAGGGTTGTTTGGGGGTGAGTTTTGAGAACTTCCATAGCATTAACATAAATTTGCTTACAGGAAATGTAAGGAAAGCATGATTTTTGGTGAAAGAATTAAAAAATACCTGGCCTTTTCAAAATGAAGATGTGAGTCAAGGCCTCTCTGATGGCATTGCTTTGCAACTGAGGGAAGCACAGCCATCTGGGTTGTTTTTGTTTTGTTTGTCAAACCAGTCTCTCATGTGATACTTCCTGAGAGCTGCCAAATCCTCTCAAATCTTGGGTGGCCTGGGCCTGAAACAATAGGTGGTCCAATTTCCCATACTTTTGCAGGACGTAACCACCAATATATTTTTATTCCTGATTAAATTTGGACAGCGTTTATAGAAAATACTCTTCTCCGTGGAGAAAATGAATTAAAATGCCTTTTACTAATCCTTACAAGCATATGAAGTTGAAGTTCATAAGGCAGAATTTGTACTGTAGGAATTTCCAAATCAGTCACAATTAATCTGGAAGATAAGATGAAAAAGCCATAGGGGAATTGGTCACTGTGTCAAAAAGCTTAAGCTAAATATTTTTCTGGATATTTCTCTGTGCTTCTTCACACACCCTAATGGGTGCCAAGAGGCTATAATAGTAAACGATGAACGAATAACATAATTTCAGGAGCTAAAATTTTTCTTCCGTAGGAGTCTTTATTTGTAGATTTGCTGAATATCACTGGAATGTATTTCAGAAGAGTTATTTTTTGGTTTTTTTTTTAGTTAAATGTTATTGAAGGGGGTTCTGAGAGCAGTTGCACATTATTGGAGTGTTCATTTCTATTTCTGGTAATTTATGATAAAGTGGAGAATTAGAAAGGAAGTCACTTGACATGGACAAGAGGAGGTGTACATGAAACCGAATTGGAATTTTTTTCCGCTTCCAATGAAATAACGAACTCAAGGACAGTTCTGAAACGTTGGAATCTCCCATGAGACGGGGACTATGACCACCCCAGTGAACTGCTTGAATAGAATTTTGCCTGTTCATAGCGTTGTGCAAGTGCTGTTTGGAGTTCAGTGTGCCTCTGGCACAGGTGGGGATGGAGCTGTTCCCAACCCCTGGGAGGGAGAGGGGGACTTCCCTGCACGGCTTGGATTTCCCAGCAGCTCCTCGTGGCTTCAGGCAGATGCCGAGCGCCGGCGGGATTCCGCCGCGGAGCGCGGTGCAAACGAAGGAGTAATCCCTGCTTTATGTGGGCTGAGGGGAGCGAGCAAATCCCCTCACTGTGATTTTATGAGTTCCTGACATCCTGCTGGAGGCAGGATGACAATAGTTTGAAATATGGAGCTGTACGTTCCGGCGTGCGCAGCGATCCCGCTGCCTGCTTCTGCACTCAGCAGCTCAAGGGTTTTACAGGGTGGCTCAGAGTCTGTCACAAGTGGGGCTGGTGTCTCACTGCAGGATGGTGAATTCATCCATGGGCTCGTCAGAAGTGGGAAGTGTTGCCAGTCGGACCAGGCAGGGACTAAAGCAAACTGTTTCTCTGATATTTGATTTGCGTGCATCTCTGTATGAACGCCCTTAGTGATTCTGAGGAAGCATTCAATTGTATTTAACTGCTCAGAAACCAAATTAAAAGGGTGTCATTTTTTTTCAATCCAATATGGAACATTTAAGACCTTTTTTGGACACTAAAAGTTGGCAACTAAATGCAGGAGTGTGTTTCTGACCCATTACCAGTTTTAATCCTCTTTAACAGCTAAGAACACTTCTAAGAAAACCTATCAAATATGACTATTTTTTTTTTTTCTTTCCTTGTGGTGTCACAGTGTGCTGAATTCTAGAAAAAGTCAAACTCGTGATATTTCTTCTAATGAATCCAGACAATAGCTATTAGCCAGGAATTCAACAGGCATTCTGACACTCAGAGGCAGCTCTGACTCAAGGTTTATCCTGTTGGTTATAATATCATATGTGGTAGATGCTGGCAAGGACATCCCTTTCCTCTACCCAAAAGCATTTAGCAGTGGTGAAAAGACTTTTGTCAGGGCAGGCATAATTCCTTCCATATTTGTGCTTTTAAAAAAGTTCACTGATTATTTTTATTTATGAATGTTGTCTTTGTGGCTGAAAATAATAAAGATGTTAACCACCAGCCACTGGTGACTGGTTTATGTCATCAGTATCTAAACTTGCAGCTCTGGGAATTGCTCCTGATGACTTGTGAGACTGAGTGCTAGAAGTGAGATGAGTGTGGTAATGGTGCTACCTTAATAAAGGGTAGCATATGATAATCTAGAGGGTTTAATGGAAGAATAAATTTATTTTCTTTATAGGAAAACACAATGAATCCTCAACCAAACGTTCTTAAAGATGTCTTTTCAGTCTCTAATGGGGAAAAAATGCAACCTTTCAAAGACTGCCTCTTTTTTTTGAGCTTTGCATCCCTTATCATGACTCTTACCAAGCCAACTCAGATCTGTTTTGAGAGGGGTACTCTGAACGTGTGTTACAGACATTAACCCACGTTAATTTTCTGTGGTAACACATAAATCAGGAGTGCAATGCCAACGAACACCCACAGAAAACTGTGACCTGCTTGCATTGCCAGCTTCCCATGGGTATTGCTAAAGAAGATAAGCAGTGAGTCCTTACAGACGTTTTTCGAGGTATCTGGAAGTGTTTCTTGTACCCATTGTCACCAGTGCAAAAAGACACAGGAGCCTTGCAGCCTTTCCTGGCGATACGTGGCTTGTCTGAGGAAGTGGCATCTGAGGAGACACCTTGTCTTGCAAAAGAAGGATTCCAGACAGCCAGTTGGGAGCATTAGTATTGCATGTCCATTCCTCTAGAAACAGACTTGGAGCAAGGTCGTTAAAATCACTTTAAAAAGCGTTTCAAATATAAATTCGAAGGACTGAGTGGGAACAGGATGGAATTATTCCCCCAGCACTGTATATTGTTAATTGATGTGAGTGTGCTTCATAGAGCTGGTACTTGGTGCTCAATTGCTGTGAAATATTCTTGGAGGGACAAGAGAAAGTCTGATTTTCTGACATTTATCTGTCTCAAAGAACAGGGAAAAGATAGGATGTTTGCACTCTGTCTGCAAATGTCAATACACTGAAGGTTACACTGAAGTCCAGGGGTTAAGAGCTTGCCACAGAAGGGGAACGTGTGTCATTTTGGTAAAGGAAGGGACAAATAGAGATTGGAGCCATTCAGAAGGTCAAATATTTAATGAGTATTTGATGAGCACTGCTCATGGGAGAGCTGGAAAGTCATAAAGTATTTCTTCAAGTAAGTGTGAGAGAATTTAATGCAAGAGAATTTGATTCTAATACTTTCAATTTCACTGTCTGACCGAAGGGCAGGCCAAAGTAGGTTTGGTGCAACGTGCAAAAGCTTACATAAACCCCAACTTTGCCATAAACTATGGGTACACCACTCGCACAGCAAAGCACAGGGACTGAATCTCTTGGAAGCAAAGCAATTTAGAAGTGCAGAGGACCTGGAGACTGGAACTGTGAGAAACATATGAGCTGCTACTCCTGTTTTCTGTGTGCTTCTGTTACCTCATCACGTGTTATGCCAGGGATGTAGCTTACCCAGACAAACAGCAGACAAAACTGTCTGCAGTTCACACCCCCAGCTTGCCCCCCTGAGAAATTCTGTTGTGCTACTTCATCAATGCCAATGATTGAGGTGGTCTGGGGGTATCAGAGGATAGGCAGCATGGAATGAAATGTAATGTAAAAATATATGGCATAGAGGCTTCTGTCCTGGTTATTATTATTTTTTTTTAATTCATACTTAATTTCTTTTATTTAAATAAAGCTGTTGCAGGAAATTGCCTGTGAGGGGACATAACCCAGAGCACTTCACAGAAAGCTGGGTGTGTCTAGATTCAGAGAGGTGCAAAAGTAACGCCGAATAGTTGGCAAAACCTCACTATCCCTCTCTTTCCATGTGAGAGGGAACAAGGAAAGACGTTCCACTATGTCCACTGTCACACTAAATGATGCATCTTTTGAGAAACTCCCTTGGGAGTTCATGTCTTCCTAGGATTGCTGGCAGGGAGTCCTGCCTGCACACGAAGGATTTGGCACCTGGAGATCCTGCCAGTGCAAGTGCCTTCCACACCCTGCTGCTGTGATGTAAGCAGAGGGGGGACCACCTCATGGGAACTTGAATCCTGACTTACATGACCTGGTGATGTTGCAATAGGGATAATTGTAGTTCCAGTGGGGCCCCTCAGCTTTGGAACAAGATGCTGTGGCAGTATATCATGCTAGATGAATGTTAGGGACTTGGTGAGCTCCCATATCCAGTTCCCAAATTAGGTCTGTGGTATTAGAGAAGCCATATTGCTAATATTTCTTCATTTGCATCCTCTTCTGCTTCTAATAATTTCTTTTGAGGCAGTTCCTCTTCCTTCCATTTGGTAAACCCAAGGGCAGACAGAGGTTCTGGCTTAGCAAAATGCCTGGGACTGCTGTTCAGGTTCTGTCTGCTGTGCCTGCTGCTCCCCGTGGATTTGTTGTCTTTGGCAATGACAGAAATTTGGCTTTTCCAAGGAAGTGGGAAAGGCTTCTCCTGTCTAGAGGGGACTGTGTGGCTGGCAGATTGAGGGAGGGATGTGCTCTGATGTGTAGCTCTTTCTGCAAATCCCCTGTGTGACTTTGGCACAGCCACAGGCTGCTCTAGTTTGGCTTCCAGTTGTGGCTCTGCTGTTGCATCACACAAGCAGAGAGGGTGAGATCTGCAGGGCACTACAGATCCTGTTCTAAAAATGTTGTTCACTGGGGCAGGTAGCACTTGCCCAGCATGTGAGTGCTCAGAGGGTGGCACAAAGCTGCAGTTTGTTTGTTCTGAGCTGGGCCAGCACAGCTCTGCCCTCTGCGTGTGACAGCAATGGGAGTGTGAGAGCAGAGACTGGGCGCTCTTGCCTCTTCCCCTGTTCACTGTCTTGTTCTTCCTAGTGCTGTCTCTGCTGAGATGTATCCTGCTGATACACAGCATGAGCTGAATGTTTGGACACCTCTGTGGATCTAAGCTGGATCTGCATGGATCTCTTCAGTTACCTGGGTTTCAGCCTTTAAAAGGGGAGCAGTACTCTTGGCTTCTTACTGTTCTGTATTTGACCTGTATGGCATGGGAACTGTACAGAAATTATTTCTCTCTGTAGGTGTGCAGTGGCCTGCACTGGTTAGAGCTTCTTGAGGCTGGAGGAGATGCAAGAAACTGTATGACAATAAAATACAGTGTGAGCTGGCTGTGAAGTGGTGACTCTACTCACACTGTTCCCCTTAGGCAGGGGTAAAATGTGGACAGCAGTAAATTCAGTGTTTGCAGCAAATACTGGCAGAATCAGGTATTCCTGCCAGCAGCTACCTCTGCTTAATTTTGTTGAGTAAACACAGCCTTCAGTTTCTTGAGGTGCCTTTCTCTCTCTCCATGGCTTGCCATCCTTAGGGATACGGCCACAGAGAAGTAGCTGCAAGTGTTGAATTCTGTTACAGCAGACAGAGCTGCACAGGAGACCCAAATGAAGATCACAAGTGTTTGCAAACACAAACATGTGTGGGACTTAAATGGGCTTTGCCCATGGAAGTTGTGTTTTTCATTTGAGTCCAAGTTAATGACCTTGCCCTAACCTCTGCTCGCTGCCTGAGCCAAGCTGCTGAAGCTGAATAGTTCATTAGCATCAGAGCACAAAGGGGCCTGGTTCTCACATTGCTGTAACAATAGGAGATGTCAGAGAATATTGATTTGATTAGGCTGATACTTGGTGTAGCCTGGTCTAAGTGAGAGGAGAATCAAGGCCAAGGAATATGCCTCGCCCTCAAAATGCCTGTACCAGCAGCTGTGTAATTTGTAAGCCGGTTGCAAAAGCAGATGATGGCACCATCTTTTCTGCCTGGAAAACAATACTCGAAATAAAGCCAAATTTACAAAGGAGGAGTGTGTACTGTGCAATTGTTTGGGGCAAATGCACTGATTTTTCTCAAAATGGGGCGAATAGAGAAAGTGTGCAAGTTTCTGAGCGCTGCTCCTTGCATTGCATGTAATTTTTCATGACTGGAAGTGGAAAATGGAGATGTTTGGAATACGATACACATCTGCTGTTCATAGTTTGTAGTCTGTGTGAGAAGTGGGCACGCTCCTCAAAAAAGGGGTCCCTGAGGGCAGAGTTCCCTTGCCATGTGTTTGCCTGCAGAAAAAGTGTATAAGTGCCCCACTTTTGGAAGCAGTGCAGAAGAGCTCTTTTTTCACTTTTCTGCTGGTGAGTGAAGGTGCTGTGAAGTCTCTGTTCTTTGGGGGGCACTGTGTACTAATAGCTAGGCTTAGTTTTGTAGTGGAAAAGTGCAGGTGTTCTGTTTTCTTTGGAATATGGGCCACTATGTTGTTTGTTTGGCTTTTAGTAAGGTAAAGTCACTGTGTCCATGATTAATTCTTTCTTGTTGTGGGTAAAAATATCTTTTTCCGGCAGGTTTTTGGATGTCTTTTTAGTTTTGATCTTTTTTAGTACCTAAGTGTGCTTTGCATATATTTAGTTGTCTAAACCAAGAGAAATAAAATATCTCACCTAGCAGAAATGGGGTAGGCATACCACACCAAAATGAGTGGCAAAGAGGCATAATTATATGCCAACTTTTTAATTGCTTTAATCCAAGGTGAGGAAGTGCTGCTCATGGAAACACTTGACTAAATCCTGCTCTCAGGGCGCTAGGTAAGTCTCTCTTCCTTGTATCCTGGGGGCCTTTCTTTCCCAATGCCTTCAGGAAAGCTGAAAACTGGTACCATTTTCTGCTCTGCATTCCTTGCTTGGTTTTTGTGGAGCAACGCACAACACACTTTTTGGTTCCTGCACCTTAAACAGGATCCATTGCTTTCCCACTGGTTGCTTTTGTTAGCACTCCGAAGAATCATGCTGCTTTTCAGGTAGGAACAGAGCCCAGCCCTTGCCATCCATGGGGGGTTTGGGGCACTTCAAGTGCTTTGTGCCCTGGGTACAACTCCTCTGGATGTGCTAAAAACCCATGGTGGGAATAGCTCATTGCAGGGCTCTGGCTCTTCCACTGGATATAAACAAATCCTAGGGAGACTGAGGCTGGAATTTGTGTTAGGAAGTGCACCCTTTCTCAGCACTTCCATTCTATCCTTGTTACTGTGTCTAAGCAGCACCAGGATTTTTTTTTATTTTTAGCTGACTGACATTGTACGGCACACGGCCCTGCGTTTGAAGAGATGCTCATATTTCTCTGCTCTCTTTTGTGGTAGCTTTTACACCCTCTTTGAGCATGCTGGTGGCTTTGAAGTCCTATGGATTGTGCTGTTTCAGGCCAAAAGATATTGCCCTGAAGCAGCATGTGTGAAATTTTCCTGAAAAGTTACCTCTGCCTGTCTAACATAGAAGCAGCTTGTCTGTGCCCAGGAGGTAATTATGAGGATGATCAAATCTGCTCACGGTGTGTGGGCTTCTCCCTCATGCCCTCAGCAGCAGTCCCCCAGACAGAGCTGCCAGCTGGGTGGCTGGCTCACAAATCTCAGCTTACTCACCTTCATGTCAGAGGGGCCACAGCTGTGAGCTCCAGCACCTGGGCTGGAGCCTCTGTATGCGAGATGAGGCTGATTTCAGATGAGCTGTGGAAATGGCACAGCCATAGCATCATTTAGAAGTCGTCTGCTGGGGCGGGGGAAACCCGCACTGTGCTCTCTTTATGCTGTGAGGAGGTATGAGAAAACATGCAGAGCCAAACCATGCTCTCTGCGCTGGCCTGGAGCGAGAGAGGAGGTGTGAGCCAGCCCTGGGTGCACGGCACATTTCCTGCCTGCTGCTCCTCAAAGCAGGAAAAAACCAAAGTCTGCTGGAGAGCCTCGGTGTAAGCTGGTGAACCATCTCCTCAGCTGTTCCTAGTGCTGACTTTTCTCTGGGTATGCTTCTCATCCAACCCAGTTCCTGAGCTAATTGTGTCCCCTGGGGGCAGGGGAGGTTTAGTCCTCCTTCCTTCCATCCAAGCAAGTGACACAGGTGTCACCTACCCTGCTATATGCAACAGGGCTTCCTACAAGATCTGGTTAGCCTGGTTACATCTTGTCTAATGTCACAAAAGTCCCCCTCATCTTTGACTGTGAAGTTCCACTTAGCACTTCTCTTCTGGAAGGGCTGGAAGTGAAGGATGATGCAGGTGTGCCTGGTATTTCAGGGGCTGATTACTCCAGTATGCAGTGAGGAGCAAGAGAAGCTTGTTTAATGTTGCCAGAGAAGGGGGTCCTACCTCTCCTCTCAAGACACAGCTCTCTTTTTAGGCTTACAGGGTAGGATCAAGGCTCTGCCCCAGCTGTGTGACCCTCCAGGGATATATTTTGTCATTGGAAGTGCTAAAACTCCTCACCACCCCTGTCGTGCTCAGAGACAAAGGACGGCAGACTTTTTACAGTGAATTGTTGCGCTGCGTGGGTGTGCAGGGAACCCAAAGCTGTGGGGTAAGGGCGATGCTGGCTGGGTCTGAGGGCATTTGCTGGGGTGAGAGCTGTGTTCAGCTGCAGCTGTGATCGCAGTGGGGGCTGCCCCTTGGGGCTGACAGGGTTATAACCTCTTGGATCTGTGACCCACACCAGCGCTCCAGCGTGTCACACCTTTGTTACCAGCACTGGGATTGCAAATAAAGACCCCTTTCTTGTCATCAGGGCTCAGTGGCACATCTTCGTTTCCCTGGAGCAGGAGGAAGCCCTCCTCTCTCTGTGTCAGTCTCTGGGAAGGGGGCTGGGTACGCCCAGTGCAGCCCTCACTGCTGTGATTCTCCTGAGCAGAGCTTTGGTCTCCCAGCCTAAACACGGAGCATCTGTGCTAGCTGCAGGAGAGGAAGCTCCTTTCTAAAGATTTCTGGTTTTATGCTGTGGGCATTAGGAGAGTGTGACCCGCTGTAAGCTGCGGAGACAACAAAAAAATGACAATTTGGGGGTGAAAGGTGAGAGCCAGTTTGGTACAGATGGGAAGAATGGCCACTCCTGTGGTGCATTTGATGCTCCATGTGCACCTTGGTGTCTCGTGGGCAATGTGCAGGGGTGGGGTGGTTCAGAATGTGTCTCTGAAGTGGCAGCTGGAGCCATTGCAGTGGCAGCGGTGGGACACTCAGTGCTGCTCAGTAGTGATCACCTGCACCACGTCAGATAAAGAGAAGGAAAATAATTTTGGGAAGCTCAACAATAAAAGTGACTTCATTTTGAAGAGCAAAATATTGCTCCTCCATAAACACCCCGAAGACTTTTTCCAGGCAGGGATCACAGCTCTGCCACCGCAGCTGCTTTGGGAAGAAGGCACTTGGAGGCTGGACCAGCAATAACCCAGGTGGACCCTCTGGCCACCACTGGCTGCTGAGCCTCCAGGGCTTTGTGGTGCCAAAATGAAAGTGGTTCAGAGTGTCTGCCTGCAGCAACCAGAGCTGCCCCCCTGGGGGGATGATTTGTACTGTACTTTCTAGACCACAGATCTACCTCAGCTTTAGATTGTACATTTTGCAGGAAAAATTGATAAACCTGCAAGAGCCCCGTCTCAACAGAGATTTCCAGGTACTTCTAACATGATTCTCCTGAGGGAGAGACTGCAGGCTGAGGTCTCCAAGAATGCACTAACAGCCCAAAATGCATAAGTGCTTTGACTCTTATCACAAGTCCCACCCTTGCCCTGAGTTACCAAGCTGGAGAGTTTAGCACTGAGCACTTGCAGGGCCCTTCCTTACTGTGATAAGGTATTGATATTAAAATTGGACTTGATTTAGGGGTTTGTATCTGCATATACTATTTTTATTCCCTCTGTCTTACATGTGCAATCATAAACGATGATTTGGGTTATTCAAGTCCCAGAAATATTTTCAGCTCTGGGCTGTGACACAAAGGGCCTCTCGTTGTTAAAGCAAAGGGGAGGGTGTGGCTAGAGTGGCAGTCCTGGTGGGGAGGGCAAGGACTACCATGGGAGATCCCTACATTGCCACAACTGTGGATTTAGGCAGGTTGTAACTCTATTTACAGCTGGCATTTGCAGGTGACTCCTGTCATAGGATGGAAAGGGGCACCCACTAGGATTTAATTCTGCATTCTTTAAAGCTCAGCTTTCTAGTAGTATCTCCAGGAAAACTGTGGTATCTGTGACAGTTTGTTGGCTTCAAAGCTTCAAGTCATGGAATTCAAAAGTTCCTCTCAGTGAAATTCAACCGAGCAAGAAGGACTCAAACTTTACTTTTCACGATGTAATTTCCCTAAAGCAAAATTGGTTTTTTTTCCCAGAATTTTAATGGAAGGGTGACTTGGAACACAGAGTTTGGGATGCTTTGGCAAGGGTGTTATCAAAGTCATGGTAAGGAAAAAAAAAAGCTAAAATACCACAACAACCCCCAGTTGCTTCCAGCTTTAGGTAGTGTATCCCTTCTAGCTCCCTGTTGCATTGAACACTGAGATTGCAGGGATTGTTGGCCATGATGGAATGAGAACCTGAGGGTACTTCTGACATTCAGCTTTCTGTTCTGAGAGCCCACATCCCTTCATCCCGCTTTGTTCTTAGCCTACGTTCTTCAGTGTTTTCCCTCCTAAAAATCTAGGGGCTGCTAAGATCCAGCAGAGATTTGTAATTCCTTCCTAAATAATGTCACTACCTCTTTTTATTTGGTCATGGAGACATAGGCTAATAATTTCTGCAGTTAATGGAATGACTGAGAACAAGGATTTTGTTCTCTCTTGTCCAGTAAACCCTGCAAAACAAAGTTACATATATGCTGTAGGTATTACTTTTAATATTTAAAACCGTCGTAGTCACATCATGGGAGCTGTCTGGCATTAGAAGAACTTTCCAAAGGGTTGTTAAAATGAAGGGAAAAAAGTGTCTTCAAAAAACAAACACCACTTTTTGCTCCATATAATAAAGCAGTGAAATTTAAAATGGCACTAGAATAATTATGATTTCTTGCTGTAAATTTGCATAGATTTGGCTCTCTTTGAAATTTTTTAATGCTGTAAAGATTAGTTTACTGTCTGTGCACTGGATCCTTCTTGCTTTACCCATGTGACTAAATCTGTGGGGCCCAGTGGCCAGAAAAAAGGACCCAGAAAGGCATTAAAATAGTTTAGCCCATTCAGCTGCAAAGTCATCTTACACATAGTTTCCTCCCGATTTTGTGTATGTTATTGTCAAATATGAATCTGCAGAACATCTCCTGGTCAGGAATCTTGTTCCCTTAGAGCAGTCAGCTGTTCTCCTGCAGCCTTTCTTAGTGGCTGGTATATGTGCATGTTGGGTTCTCTGTACTGTGCTGTTTTCTAGGCAGTAATTTTCACCTTTATTTTCACACTTAATTAGTTTATGTACTTTGTATGTTTCAGTCTTTATCTGTTTGTTCATTTTTTAAGATACCTGCATAATTTGCAAAGTTGTCAACAGTGTGCGATCACTAAAGTAAAACAAAGACAAAAATTAATCTAAGTTTACTTTATTGATAATATTCAAAGATAGAGAAGATATTGGTCATATTAAGTAGATGCAGGGCTAATCTCATAGTAAATGAACCAGGTTTAATGTCTACATGAATAGTTGTAGAACTATAAAGTAAACCCATGTATCCAACTAGTCCAGCTTGCCAAAGATCATCATCAAAGTTTTGAATCTCTTTAAAAGTTATTTTTCAGAACATGGCTATTCTATCTGTAACTTCTATTGTACTATTTGAAATGGAATCAGGCTGTGCAGCCTGCCAACTCATCTTTCATGTGCCTTTCCCACTGGTGTCTGTCTCTTTCTGCGGAACCAAGCTTGCACAGCAGAGTGTTTCTGTTGCCTCTTACATGTGGTCCTCGTTAAAAAAAAAATACAATGAAGTTTAGCTGTGGTGAAATTATTTATTTGATTTTTTTTTTTTAAACTGGTGCAAAAAGTAAATATGTTTACCGTGTCTCTTTCCCATTCAGTGCATTTCCTTTTTCTAAGCTCCGTTTGTGTTCAACAAGACAGCCTCTTTCTCCAAGATTAACATTTCTTATGATTGTTCCTGACAGAGGATTTACTTTCAGAGGCCCTGCTAAGGATAACCAAAAAAGGGCATGTAGCAAGACAGTTTTGGCAGCTTGCACGAATTTTCGGAGCTTTTTAGGTCTTGGTTTTCTGATGAGTGGCTTCCTGAGCATGCCTAGGGAATGACAGGCATCTCTGCAGGCAGGCTGAACCCACCTTGGCTTGCGCGTAGTCATTGGCTGCCTATTAGAATAAATTGAGGACAATGCATTCCGCTGCCTGCCAATTGTAAACATAAGGGATATGTATTCACTTAGCATTGACTTTTGGGAGGGGCCAAGGAAAAGCTGTACTTTTATTGAATAGGGCTGTGTGTGAGGCTGCTGGTGTGCCTTTCTCGCTGCGCTCCTGCCCAAGCAGCCAGTTATTCATTTCCTTCCTACTAGCTGAGAACTTTGCAGCCAGAGGTAAGGGCTTACGGGACGTGTTTGTTTGGGAGCGAGCCGGGCTGACCGCGTTTGCCATGCGGATTAAGCAGCACGCCGAACCGAACGAGCTGTCGTGGGATATTTTTGCTCCCCTTCTCTCTCTCTGGGACCACCCCCCCTTTCCAGATGTTGGCGGTGAACTAAGGGAGATGGCCGTGCCGGGCG
The DNA here is from genome assembly GCA_013399195.1 of Dicrurus megarhynchus. NCBI lineage: Eukaryota > Metazoa > Chordata > Aves > Passeriformes > Dicruridae > Dicrurus > Dicrurus megarhynchus. Next base: position 94,697 of record VXAD01001400.1, read on the forward strand.
GGTGGAGGGGGATGCGTGTTTGCTCACCCCACTGCACCTCGATGGGGAGGTGCAGGGCAGGCTTTGTGCTGGTCCCACTGCTCCGTTTTTGATCCTTTGGTGGGCTTGTTAGTGGAGCAATGACCTATCTACACTTTCTTTTCTTTTTCTTCTC